>JAMJFZ010002087.1:1055000-1512500 GCA_026225945.1 Cricetomys ansorgei | reverse complement strand
GGAACCTTTTCACTTTTAGGAATAAGTTATCGGTCTAGGTCGCGTGGGTGGTGCTAGCAGTATGTATGTGCAGACTCATCCTGCCTCTGCACTCAGACTAGAGCAGACACTGCTAGCAGGAGTTGTGCAAGCCAGGACAGCCCGAAAAACACTGTTTTACACAACATAGAATAACTTAGAGCAAGCACGGCCTAACTGCCGTAGCATTTATTTATTTATTTATTTATTTATTTATTTATTTATTTATTTATTAAAATGTCAGGTTGCTGAAATGTACTTTTTTTGTTAAATATTTACTTCCTTATGTGTTAATTGAAGATGGGTGGGAATGCATGCCTGACACGGCATAAGTGGGGATGGGAGGGGAGACTTGGCAAGAGTTGGCGCTTTCCTTCCACCAGGTGGATCCCAGGGATTGAACTCAGGTCCCCAGGATCGGCAATACCTCTGAGCCATCTCACAAGCCCTGGCACCTCATTGACTAAAAATTGTGTGCGTAGCTGTGTCAAATCTCCTTTAGACCGCAGACTAACCCCATCTTACCCTGTGAGGACTGGGGATGGAGCTCAGCTGGTAGAGGACTTGCCAGGCATGAGCAAGGTCCTAGGTTCACTCCCCATACTGACAGAAAAAAATTTTAAGAAGTTAATTATTGCAGTTAGAGATCTAGCTTACTGGTAAAGTGCTCTTGCCTAGCAAGCTCAAGGCTCCGGATTCAATTCCCAGCACAGAAAAAGAGAGAGAGAGAGAGAGCAAGAGACAGAGAGAGAGAGAGAAATCTTCATGGTGTAGCTGTGACTGGACTGGAAATCACTATACAGACCAGGATAGCCTTGAACTCACAGAGATCTGCCTGCCTCTGCCTCCTGAGTGCTGGGATTAAGGGTGTGCACCACCATTCCCGGTCTATTTTTTCACTACCCCTACGGAGACCCTCCTACTGAGGTGAGCTAGCCCAGCTCCTGGTTTAGCTGTAGTAAACCTGCCTGGTCATTCAGCTGTAGTAAACGTGCTAAATTTCCAATTTGCCGGTCTGCCTTCAAAAGAGCACATAACCCACTGGATCCCAGCTTTTCTGTGGGTGTCTGTTGTTTCTTCCTTCCCCATCACCCCGGCCAGGTCAACCCCAAAGTCCTGCAGGTTGAGGCAGGTAGGGGTGGAGGGACAGGACTGAGCACTCTTTAAAGACCAGTTACTGAGAGAAGTAAAGAAGCTTTCTCAAAGGATATTAAATCAAGTTCTCAGTATTGTACAAATTTATTTTTAGTTATATAGAAAATAATTATTTGTGCTCTGTTGGGTGAGGGGCAGCCTAGGTCTTGGTGTCTTGTATTGCCTGCAGGTGTTGGATTTCTGTGGGTGATGTTTGATTGCTGATGATCTGCACGCGCTCTCAGTAGAACACCCAAGGAGCTCAGATGCTCGGGTTCCACTGTCCAGTACGGCGCTGGCCAGGATGGTGGCTCCCTCTGCTGAGGTCTGGCAGAGTTTGTATGTATGAATACGCTTCCGTGTCTCCTTGCTGAGCCGACACAGCAGCGCTCTAGTACATCTCAGCCCTCGGGAATGATTGCACTCCACATGTACTCCATCCTTGCTTCATAGAGCATGCTCAAGACACGAGAAAGACCGTTAGCAGCTGGAGGAGGGGAGGAATGCTGCGAAACGCTGTCTTCTGGACATGGCTGGTGCACTTGTGGTCTCACCACAGCCACTGCTACCTGCGCAGGATCAAGCCGGATTAGATCGGTCAGCTCCAAGAGGCAGCACTAACCGGACTAAGTGGATTACCAAGTTGGGGGGGGGTTCTTAGGAGGTATCTAGAAGGAGTGAGCTAGGGGTGAGTATAATCAATGTCTGTAGGTACAAAATTGTCAAATAATAAAGGGCTTGGTGGTTAAGAACACCTGTTGCTCTTGCAGAGGACCTGGGTTCGATTCCCAGCACCCACATGGTGGTTTACAGCCACCCATAACTCCAGTTCCAGAGGATTTGAGATTCCCTCTTCTGACCTCTGCAGGCACAAAGCGCACACTCAGTGTGTGCAGAACAGAACACTTACATGATAAATAAAACAAGTGCAGCTTTAAAAAAAAATTTAAGGACTAAAGAAAAGATGAAAAAAAATGTGGATTTCCAAAAAGGGGTTTGAAGAAGATGACTTCTGTGTCATTCATCGCAAACCTAGCTCCTGAGGAGAATGGACATTTGGGAGAGGAGAAAGGGGGTCAGACCCCTGACCTGATGTGGGCTCATGTTATAGGCTTAGGCCCGCCTGCATGCCCTGGGCCCAGACAGGAGATCAGCCATGCTCACCTGTGTCCTCCCTGCCTGCAACACAGAGAGAGAGAGAGACAGAGACAGAAACATTTCGCTTCATAGGCAGCAGTTTTTATCTAAGGCATAAGAATTGAGGAGCCCAGCACTAGACTGGTCTAAATTTTTTTAAAGAAAAGAGAAAATGTTGGTATGATCATGAGAGTGACTGTCAGTCCCAAAAGTCTACGTGTGCTTCTTTATAATCCGCCCTTCCATCACCACCCTCTTCTCAGGAAACCACTCTTCTGCTTAAAAATATTCTACTTATTAATTCACTCTCTCTGTGTGCATATGCGCACACACACACATGCATCATGGTACACGTTTGGAGGTCAGAGGACAACGTGCAGGAGTCAAATCAGCCCTTCAAACACTGGGTGCCAGGGACAGGACTCGGGTCATCAGGACTGGCCGCAGGCGCCTTCACCTGCTGAACTATCTCGCTGGCTTTGCGTTTTATTTTCTTTTTCTAAAGTGTTATATAAGCAAACTCAAACACTAACTGCTATGTTTGGTGGGCCGGGTGTGCCTTCTTCCACTCAGCACAGTTGTCTTGAGACTTATCCATGTTGTGCAAGTGTTTGTACTCGTGAAGTTTCAGCCACCGTAACAAATAACAGATAAATCAACTTAAGAGCAAAGTCGGTCCGTAAGACGGGTACACATGCTTCCAAGACCTGGAACCCACATGGTAGAAGGAGAGAACCGACTCCCACGAGTTGTCCTCTTACTGCCTCACATGTGTAGTACATATATGTATGTGTGCACATGCAAACACACTAAATGAAGGTGAATTGTTTATATATATGTGTATATATATATATATATATATATATATATATATATATTGTGTGTGTATGTGTGTGTGTGTGTACCACATGCATACCCTTGGCCTGGAGTTACAGCCAGTTGTGAGCCACCATGAAGTTTAACTTAGTAGCCCATCATGGCAGGAAAGGCTTGGCACCAGGAGAGGCTCTGGAGGTGTGAATGTGAGGCAGTGTTTCTCAAGTCTTGGAGATGAGGAAGCAGAAAGCTTGGGCTAGCACCAGACTCAGATAACATCTTTAGGGACTGCACTCCCTGTAACCCGGTCCTGATAGTTAGGTCCTAAAGATGCTACAACCTGCCCCAGCAGCACCACCACCTGGGAATCAAGTGTTCAAACACAGGAGCCTGTGGGAGGCTTTGCATGCAAAGCACAACAATACACAAGGCATGCAAAGCACTTTTTAAAAATTAACCCAGGACTGGGGAGATGGCCCAGGGGTTAAGAGCACTGGCTGTTCTTCCAGAGGACCCAGATTGAATTCCCAACCCACATGGCAGCTTACAACCATCTGTAGCTCCAGTCTCAAGGGATCTGATGCCCTCTTCTGTCTTCCAGAGTCACCAGGCATGCGCATGGTCACAAACACACATGCAGGCACTCACACGTACATACTAAATAAATAAATAAATAAATAAATACAATTTTAAAAATTTAACCTATAGCCAGATGAGGAATAAATTTACCACCTAAAGAACAGTGTTTCTGAAGAGCATAATGTTCCTTTTACATTTCTGTTTCAGTTTCCAGTCAGAGCAGTTCTCCAGACTCCCATATTTTCCCCACCCCTGCAGTGTGTTTATGTCATGAATTGTAACACAATTATATTAATTTGTCACATTTTACATTCTACCCCAGAATGTCCTGGTGTGCCGAATGATTCTTTATCTTCAGTCCTGGGGCTCAAGCCAGTGGTCCCAACATGCTAGGCAAGTGTGTTTCCACGGAGCTACACCCCAGCACCATCAGCTCAGTTTTAAACCGTTTACTGTAGTTGATTATATAGCTGGTGCATCTCAAAACCCTAAAAGAAATTATTTTGAATATCTATGTCCTAGAGAGGTGATAAATGAGCCGGGGGGGGGGGGGGTGGCGCACACCTTTGAGCCCAGCACTCGGGAGGCAGAGGCAGGCGGATCTCTGTGAGTTCAAGGCCAGCCAGAGTTACACAGAGAAACCCTGTCTCTAAAAACCAAGAGGAGGAGGAAAATATCTTCTTCAGCCAAACACCACACTGTGTGCGTGTAATAAATCTCACTGGTACTCCATGAATATGCACAACATGTTAATCAGTTAAATTTGGTTTTTTTAAAGTATGCAGTGGATGGACAAATGTCAACACAAAACTCCTCGGGAGCACAAATCCTCTCTGTTATGTCCACATCTCTCAGTTATAGCCACATAAATAGGTACTCTGTAGATGTATTTAGTAATCACATCCAAAAAAATAATTGCATCTGCTTTTACTCATTATATTACACAAAGAGAAAGTTCTGGATCCCTACGTGCTACTTCCCAGCTCCAGACTACCTGACACTGGTCTAGTGTTTTAAAAACGCCTGCCCCATCCTCAGTCCCCCTCTCTGCTGTTCCCGAGGTAGTGGAAACCTAGAACACACTGGACACACGCACGTACACACGTGCACTTTCCCGTTTCCCTACCTCTGTGACACCTTCTTCTTCCTCGGACGCCCTGCCTACTCTCCCTTTCAGCCCTGCCCATCTTTTCTCCTGACTTCACTGAAGAGCCCTGTTCTTGGAGACCCTACCCCACCCCAATTTACCCTGAGTGGGAGGAGTTTTTCCTCTTCTGTTGAGCTCTGGCCACACCCGGAGCCTCACAGCCTTTACACTTCAAGGAGAGGAAGAAGAAAGTGGAGGAGCTAAAGGCCTGGGAGGCTGAGACAAGCCCTGGGGCTGGGCTGGGGGGGCTCCAGGTACAAAGCCACCGGAGCTTCCAGAAGGGTAATGCCCACCTCTGGAGCCTTTCTCCAGGAACCCCCTCTCTCCCACCAACAGTGCTAATGTTTATTTGGAATTGATCCCAAGCTCTTTACATGAGTTTGAAGTTGAGGGGCGGGACCAGAAATTAGGAAAGTGTCCTTAAATCACTTATAATCACTAGAAATGCAAGACATGAGAGTGCAGCACACGCACACGCTCTCAAATAACACAAGGCTACATGTGATGACGGTGCTGTCTTTAATCCTCGCAGATGGATCTCTGAGTTCGAGGCCAGTCTGGTGTACCTACCGAATTCTAAAGGCCAGCCAGGGGTGACCATACATAGTGAGACCCCAGGAGGAGGCAGCTTTCTGTATAGGGAGTTCTAGGCCAGCCAAGGCTACGTAGTAAGACTTTGTATCTAAGTAAAATAAAATTAAAAACAACCAAAAATAATAAGAATACAATTTTTAAGTGATCTATTCAAGATACAAGAGTCATACAGAGGTGGCAGAATCCAAAAAGGGTTTGGTTCTCCTGAGCCGAAAGCTTGGAGACTTGGGAAAGAAATTACCTCTGAGAAGCCAATTGTACCTCACCTTACACACACACACACACACACACGCACACGCATGCACGCACAGCCGTTATCTCAAGTCAAGCACGGAAACCTGGAGAGTTGTGGGGAAGGTGACCCATCTGGCCTTCCTAAACCCGTGTGTAATTACAGGGCTCCACCCTCAGGGTTAAGAACGCCAAGTGAGAGCTGAACTCTCCAGTGAGGGGTATGTCTGGAGTACCCCCAAAGGCTGTTGAGGAAGAGACCATTGATCCACCAGGACAGCTCGTCAGCAGGATGACTTTGAAGGAGGTGGGAGAGCAGTTGGCAGAGAACGGGCTGGACAGGAGCGAGGGTTATCACAACAGCCTACCCACACCCAGTTCTCTCGTTGGACTTCCTCTCTGAGTCCTCCTAGACAGGCACACCGCCTTCTCGTCAAACATAAAGCTGAAAATAGTCCAGGCAGCCTTCTCCTTCTCCCCTTCTTATCAAAGGAAGCCAGTGCTGAGGACTATGGAAGTCCTCACGGAAGTCAATGACTGCCTAAGGATGCCACCACGTTTATGGAAAGCCCTCCACCGTAGCTGTGGCACCCGCTTCTCAGCAAAGGTTACCACGCACACCGCAGCCCAGTGCACGAGTGCTCCAGTCTCTTCTCCAGGTGCTAAGGCAGTGCCATGTCAAGAAGAGGAGAAGCAGAATTCAAGGACCTATGTCTGCAAGCAGCCTTGTGCCCAGGCAGGAATGGACATGGGTCTCCGGGCATTCATACTGGGAGGGTGAAGAACAGGGAAGTAAGTTCCTGCTGGATGAGTGCATTCCTGCATAGTGCAGTCCTGATTATTAGCCTGAGGAGAGGGACCAAAAAAGCCTGGGGAGCCCAAGAGCCACAGGGAGGGGAAATGGGGAGGCACAGGAGGGAGTGGTGGATGCTAGAGTGTTGGGGTTTCTCTGTAAAGGTGGAGCACGACTTCCTCAAAAGACCCACGGAGACCCCAGCAAGGAGCCATCTTCTTCCTCTTCCCAACTTCCCGTAGGTCTTTCCATCGAATTCAGAAGCAGCAAACACCAGTAGGTAAGAAAGGCCCTAGCCAGAACCACGTGCAGTGAAAAAGTAAATGAATGATAGGAATAGGGTTTGGACAGGATCTCGCTCCCCACTCTGGGGTCAGAACATAGAGAGGAGGCTCCAGGGCCCTGGTGGAAGATAGCCGTCACTTTTTCCGGCCTGTTCATCCGTATCTCATGGCAACAGGAAAACACTACGTTCCAAACGCTGGAGTCCTAAAAATCTCAGAGTGGCCTGGGGCGGTTCTTATTATTTTGTATTTGCTTAAAAGCTCAGGAAGCCCTTGCTGACATTCCTGCCTGGGGGCCCAGAATGTAACTTAGTCATTGTCCGGAGCTCCTGTTTTAGGAAAGAATGAGATGGCTCTTGCGTAACGCAATTGGACTGGCGAGGGTGGACCAATGTAGCAATCCCACTTCTTCAGAGTTCCGGGGGCTGGGAGCCCTGCCGTCCCTGCCGAGGGTGGGACCGTGCCTGGGGACGAGCAGGCACAGCCATTGGATGGGCGGAGCCCGAGCAGTCCAGGTCGACCCTGGAGACGGCTGCAGGCAAATGAGCGCTCAGGGACTGAAATTCTCAGGCCGGCCCCTCCCCAAACCCTTTGGTTCAAAACAAAATGGAAATCTAGAAGGCCTTAGGAATGACTAGAGAGCGAGGCGGGCTCGAGGAGAGCCACGCAGGGACGAGCTGATCTTAAGGGCAGAGAGGAGCCCAGGTCTGCGGCCAGACCACCGTCCCTAAGAGCATCTAGAGCCCGGTCCCCTTCCGCCAGGAGCTCAGGGCCCCGTCCCCCTTGCTTTGCCGCTTCTGCTTTTGCGCTCAGCCGCTCTCAGGTCTTGCAAGCAACGCTGGGGTCGCTCAAGGTGCCTTCCTCTTGGCGCCTTCTCGATCCACCTCTGGCTTCCCCAACCTTCTCTGTCATCTCCCGAGGCTCGATCCTCCGGATTTGATTCCTCAGACAGTCCAGGAGACTTTGCTTTCCCCTTCTCCATCTGGGTCTGCCTGCTTCTTGCCCTCCCTAGGAGCTTCTGCCCAGATGCTGTTGAGTCTCTCCTAGAGTTTGTTACCCCTTTCTCGATGCTCCCCCTCCCAACACACACAGATACACACACAGAGACACACAGACACACACATACACACACACACATACACACAGACATACAGACACACAGACATACAGACACACACACACACAGACACATACACACACACACACACACACACACACACACACACGCTATGGCTTCTCAGTTGCCTTTACCCCCATCTTCTCCTCCGCAGGAGTACCTACAGGCCCTTCATCTTCCTGGACGTACACACGTGATAACTGGCTTTCAGAGTCACCCCTCCCCACCCCACAGTCCCTTTAGCCAGATGTACACCTCCCAAATTCCGGGCGAGATTCCCAGGAACAAAGCAAGAAAAAAAAAATCAGAACAATTTGGGAAGTAAACAGCAACTGAGAAGGAGGGAGGGAAAAGCCGGGGGACCCAGGTGGGTGGCCCTCCAGTCCACCCAGTTTAGGAAATGCCCCTGCCTCCTCCCCTCCCCCTTCACCTGGTTTTTAAGGGGCCGAGCCCGACCCGCTCCTTCTTACAGCGGAGGAGCCGCAGCAGCTGCGCTGGACTCTCTGGGAACGCACCGGGCACAAACCCTGGCCATGACCCGGGACGGGCGGCCCCGGCAGCCGCCGCTGCTGCTGCTGCTGACTCTGTTGCTTGCTGTGGGCTCAGGGGCCGCCTTAGCGCGGTGCCCGGGCTGCGGACCGGGGGCGCAGACCGGCTGTCGCGGGGGCTGCGCAGAGGAGGAGGACGCGGGGTCACCTGCAGAGGGCTGTGCAGAAGCCGGGGGCTGTCTCAGGAGGGAGGGGCAGCCCTGCGGGGTCTACAGCCCTAAGTGCGCCCCAGGACTGCAGTGCCAACCGCGAGAGAACGAGGAGACACCTTTGCGGGCGCTGCTGACGGGCCAGGGCCGCTGTCACCGCGCCAGGGGGCCGTCGGGTGAGTCCCTGTCCCGTCCCGCCTCCCACCGGCCCCCTGGGCGAGGAGAAGCTAGTCTCTCCTGGTGGGGATCTGGATCCATGCAGGCGGGCAGCTTCTTCAAGCGTCTGGGACCGGCCCATTGGTTCCTCCCGGGCCTTGAGTGGGACGTGGAGCAGAAAAATCAAGGCGTAACTGTGAGGATGCGTGTGGCTAGAGCAGCTGGGAATTAGGGAGGGAGATATCGGGACTCTCGACTTTCCTTTCCCCTATGTTTTCTCCAGAGGGAAGGGGCATATGAGGAAGAGGGTGGAGAGTTTTAGGGCTATCCCATGCACCCCGCAGACTCAGCTTCTTTACTCTAGTGGCCCACGCTGCAGACAGGACCCAGATTCGACATGGAGGAGGAGGAAAGAGAACCCTCCAGTTCCACACACTGAGAAATGTCTCCTGCTCTTTCAGTGCCAGTGTTGAGGCACCTGGCCCATGGAGTCCAGAAGATGCTGAGTACTCTCAGGCAGTGGGCAGACCCTGGAGGGTCTGGGGAGGGAAAGAGGCGGGAAAAGAAGGCACCTGCCAATCAGGCTTATGATTTAAACCTGGTTGGGACTGGATGCCCTCCCTGCCCCACCCCACCCCAGGGATGAGCACAGGGAGGCTGAATCATTGGGTGGGTGGGACTAGAATGAGTCAGCACCCAAAAGAAGGGGTGGGGAGGCGACCGGAAGAGGGAAGATAGCAAGAGTCTCTGGTTTTCCACAGAAAGGGATGAGAAATGAGTTTGGCTCAGCCGGCATGGTGGTCCATGCCTGTCAGTCCTGCACTTGGGAGGTCAGTCCAGCACCATCCTTGGCTACCCTCTCTCAGCTGCACACGCACACACACACATGCATGTGTGCAAACTCACACACACAGATGGGGGTGGGTTTCAGTGTCTAGTGTCAGAGCCCAGGCTTCCAGCTCCACAGGAAGGGTGCTCTGGCTGGAGAAGGCAGATTGGCGCTAATGCAGGGAGTGAGGGACAAGGTCTGAGCAGGATGTGGTACCCAGGGAGCACCCTCTGAGAAGACAACTTATGAGAGCCTGTTGCGTCACCCCAGCCTTTCCTAGCCCTGGCCTCCTTCCATCACCCCTTCCCAGTCCTGAGCTCCCTACAAAGGCCCCAGAACCTCCAGAACTAAGTGTAACCTCCAGGTTGGGATCTCCCCTTTCCTGTCCCTTTGCAGCCTTCAACGCATCCTGGTTAAGGATTGGGTCCAGAGGCCCCTGGACCACGAGGACGAAAGCAAAGCTGTCCCATGCAATGCCTGGGAGGGGCAGACTGAGTCACTGAAGGGTCACAACAGGGACACGCATTCCTCTGGGTCCCCAAAGACCCTCCCGTACAATCCCTGCTCTTCTGCCCGTCTCCCTGGCTTGGTGTGCTCTCTTCTGGCCGCTCCTGGAATAGGCAGGAAACCTAAAGCCTGAAAACAACCCATAGTCCTTTGTGCTCACTTTGAGTTTTTGCTTTCCAAAGTGCTTTCCTTTATAAGAATTAAAATTGCTCTGGGAGAACAGTATCAGGAACAGTCACACAACTGTGTTTCTAGGATTTTATTTTATTTCACGTGTGCAGGTGTTGTGCCTGAACGCAAGTCTGTGCATGTCTGCATGACAGAATGTGCAGGAAGAGGGGTTGGCATCACCAACAGCTGCTGTGAGACACCATGAGGATGCTGGGAATCAAACCCTGGTCCTCTGCAAGTGCTGAGTCATCTCTCCAGCCCCCGCTGAGTAGACCAGACTGGCCTTGAGCTTGCCTAAGCCTCCCACGTGCTGGGGTTAAAGGCACGCACCACCACACGCAACAGTATAATTACTTGTTAGAGGAGGGAACCTCAGCCAGGATGCGGCTAGGAGGAAAACTGGCCACTCTTAGTTCATAAAGCCCTCAGTTGCCCTGGCTCGTGGGGTTGTCCAAGGGCTAATAGTGAGTTGAAGCCCTGAAGTCTTGAACTCAGGATTATCTCATCCTGAGAGCAGTAGGAGTTCAGGTGCTCCTCACTCTTTAGCCCTGGCCAGAACCCAGCTAAAATCAGATATGAACCTTCACTAAGCAAACATGCTTGTCTGCCCTGCAGGCTGGAAGACACAGACTCGGACCCCACACACAGGCGAGGCCTAACCAAGGGGCATTCTTGGGGTCACCGACTCCTCCCCTGCTGTGCCCTTATATATGTACCCTGCACCCCACATTAAAGTTGAGACACACTCTGACGCATGTCCCAAGTTCCTGTGTGCTCATCCAACTCACTGGAGGTGCACTAAAGGCGGCCAGGATGCCGTGAACCCATGGCCCGGCCCGCCACACTGAGCCCCCGCCGCGTCCCTTGGGTCAGCCACCGGACTCCAGGCAGGGGTCCAGCGGCTGGGACACACACATGGTGAGAGGATTCCACCCGGGGAGGACACTGGCTGATTTCTGATTTCTTCTCCCATCCTTCCTGTGGTCCCAGAGGAGACTACAAAGGAGAGTAAACCCCATGCAGGTGCCTCCCGTCCACGTGACACAAGCCACAGAGACCGGCAGAAGAATCCAGGGACCTCCACCACCCCTATAAGGCCCAATCCAGGGGGTGTTCAAGACACTGAGATGGTGCGTGCAGGGCTGGTAGGGAGAAAGAGGGCTGGAGATGTCCACTGGACACCGCTGCACGGGCTTGAGGAGGTCTGGGCCAGGCAGGCTCCGGGAATTCTGAGCACGCTCACCCCTTGTCCATCCCCAGGGCCCCTGCAGAAGACACCTGGATTCAGTGCTGCAGCACCTCCAAACTGAGGTCTTCCGAGGAGGGGCACAGGGGCTCTACGTGCCGAACTGTGACCTCAGAGGCTTCTACAGAAAGCAGCAGGTGAGATGAGACCGCTCCTCTGCACAAGCTCCCTGCCCCGGAGTGAGAAAGGGTGCCTTACGGAGCTGCGACAAGGATGCTGGGTGTGCCGGTGTGTGCTGGCAGGATAGGAGCGAGTCCCTGTCTCATAAAACAGGAACGCACACACACTGCACGCACACACGCACACGCACGCTTCCCCTGCCTTCCAGGATCTCCCAAGTTAAGGACTCAAACAGACATACAAAGAAGGAAGATTAGCCCAGCCTACAGTTCAAGTCCAGCCTGGGAAAATTAGTGAGCCTCTATCTCAAAATAAAAAGTAAAACGAAAAGCCTATAGTTCATTGGAAAAGTTTTGCTTAACATCGCCCTGGGCTCAGTCTCTAGTATGATTTGAAAGAAGAAAACAAAAGCCAACCACTGCAGTAGAGGACTTAAAGTTGCCTCTGGGAAAAGGCCTTGCATTGGCTGTCAAACTAGAGCCCTTGGATCTGGGGGGGGTGTGTGTGTGTGAGCACTGGCTGGCTGGGCCTAGCTGCAGTTTCTGACTCCGTAGGTCTGGGCTAGGACTGGGAACACACATTTCTAACTCGAATGATGCTGGCGCTGTTGTTTGGGAACTACATTTTGAAAACCATTGTTCTGGGCTAGCAAAGTAGGCCCTATTTAGTAGGTATAGGGGGAGGGGTGGAGAGTGGGGACCAAGGGAACTCTGGATCTCACCCTGATCTGTGCCTCTCTCCCCAGTGCCGTTCCTCTCAGGGGAATCGCCGTGGTCCCTGCTGGTGTGTGGATCCGATGGGCCAGCCCCTGCCAGTGTCTCCAGATGACCATGGAAGCTCTCGCTGCTCTGCCAGGAGCAGTGGCTAAAGAAGGGTGGGAGCCCAGGATCCTGGCAAGAGCACAGGCTGGCATGTGAGCTATGCAAAGTGGCTTTGTACCCCAAGACCCACCTTCAGCCCCTGTGCTTTGTCCCCCACACCCCTGGGCCTTTACGCATCTAGTCAGAAAGATTGCTGTTGGCTAATAAATTGCTGTTGGGGGTGCTAATAAAGCTGTGGGGGGTCTCTGGCCTGTGTCTGTGTGTCCATCTGTTACAACTCTGGAGCCCCAGACTCTCTTTCTACCATTACTCATGGTAAGGAAGGTTTCTACCTTCCCAGTGGACCACTGCCGGTCGTTCCCCTTCCCAGTGGATCACTGCTGGTCTCTCCCACTGTCCTTGGAATCCTGTACCTGGCCACTGGCATAGGCCTCAAGCCCTTTAACCTTACCCAGATGCCCACCTGAAGTTCCCTTGTGGGGACTGACTGAGATCATGGGTCTGAGATTATGTTGATTGCAACCTTGTTTCTACTGCTGGTCTTTGGACTGATGGAGGAGAAGGATTAATGGTTAATCCCCAGCCAGAATTTGCTAAAGGGAAGTCCCAAAACACTTGTCTGCCTTACTTCCTACCAAAAAGGAAGGAGTCTGTTCAGGGTCTGTAGGGCTCACTCAGACTACCTTACCTGTGCTGGCAATCACCTGATGAGGTAGGGGCTTTTCGCCCCACTTTGTTCAGAAAAAGCTTAAAAAGTTGGGGCCACCTTCCTGAATTACATAGCTCAGGAACAACAAAGGGAGCCATGGCAACCCCGGCAGGATTCACTGTTGGATAAGTGTGTGTCTGACCTTCCTGCCTACTGGTAACCCAAGGTGTGGGAAGAGCTGGCAGTTAGGGCCCTGCCACCTAGAATTCCTCGAGGGACCTCACCATCACACGTGTCACAAATGCAGCCCCCAACAAAAGACTGTTGGACAGGTGTAACTACAGGCCTCATCCTGCGACCTCTGAAAGCTGGCCCCACCCTGACCTTCAGTCTTCAGGAGAGAGAGCCAGGAGGAGCCATGCTGTGTGATAAGCTCAAGGAGGCAAAGTCCTGCTCCCAGTCTGAGGCTCAGACTCAATCCTGGAAGGGAGATAGCATGAAACTGGCCGCAGTGGTTGGGACCAGGGGTTGGGACATGCAGCACACTGAGCAGAGCCGGGATCTGACAAGTGCTGCCTTCAGATAACCTATCTAACCCCAGGCCGCTCCGGAAAGGACTTTAGTCCCTGCAGCTATCAGATCTGAGTGGGACAGGAGCTCCGTAGGTAGTGGTTGAAAAGGAAAGGAAGACAGGCAAGAGCTGCCCGCTGCCCGCTGCCCGCTGCCCGCTGCCCGCTGCAGACTGACACCATGGAGCCAAAGGGGCCCTGGCTGCGGAAGAGAGAAGGGCTGGGCGAGGAGCGGGAGAAGGGAGCCTCTGCAGAAGGTGAGCACCCTACCCCCACCCCTGCTCACAGGCCCGAAACTCAGGCCCACTGAGGTGGGTATACCTTGCTGAGAAGACTCTGCTCCACAACTTCCTTTTCCCTTGCTATCCTGGGAAGCGGAGAAGGCCTTTGTGCCCTCTTCCCCGCACCACTCAGACGGGCAGTGGAGGAGGAAGGGGTGTTCAGAGCAGGGCCCTGCCTTCGCTAAGGACGACTGGAGACCTCCCTGTTTCCAGCAAGAGCATCAGGCTCTTTCTTGCCGATGGTCCCTCTCCCCGCACGAATTACTTCCCCCTTCAGTGGCTCGGCTCCGCATTCTAAATATTGACTGGAAACAGGCTGGTGCGCACACAGAAAGCATTCCGGATCAAGGTCAGCTCTCACTGCAGAGCCCTAACTCCTCCCTCTTAGGCGTCTCTTGATTCTTCCTCCTAGGAAACACTAAGACCCACAGAGCCCCAGACTTGGTGCAATGGACCCGACATATGGAGGTGAGGGTTCAGAAGTCAGAGGTCACGACCTGATTGGAAGCCTGATTGGGAGAGTGCTAACTCACCATACACGGACACTGGGCTTGATCTCAGCACCGCGTAAACCTGGAGTGACGGTATACAACTCGGGAAGCGGAGGCAGGAGGATCAGAAGTTTGAGGTCATCCTTGGCTACACAATAAGTTCCAAACCAGCCTGGGCTACATGAGACCAGTCTAAGGAATAAAAAGATCGGCAGGTCTTGGGGTAGCAGGAGGCAGGAGTAAGGACTGGCTGGATAATAAAGATTTGTTTCCCCAGGTATGGTGGGGCGCACCTTTGATCCCAGCACTTGGGAGGCAGAGGCTGGTGGACCTCTGAGTTTAAGGCCAGCCTGGTCTACATACAGAGTTCCAGGCCAGGAGCCAGGCTATAGTGAGACCCTGTAAGGGTAACAAAAAAAGTTTTCAAGTTTGAAGTCAGAATTAAAGTTAGCCAGAGGGTGGTATTGAAGCCTAAATCACCAGTTATTGGTTAACTTTTTTCCCATTAGCCTCTAGTAATGATCACAGATAAAACCTTTCTTTTAAAATTATTACTATTTGCATTAGTAGTAGAAGTGTGTGTGTGTGTGTGTGTGTGTGTGTGTGTGTGTGACTTTCAGAAGACTTTTCAGAAGTGTGTGTTCAGAATCAAAGTCAGATCACAGGAAATGGCTTTGCCTGCTGGGCCATCTTACCAACTCCAGGTTTTATATAAACATTTGATTACTTAATCATTTAATTTGTTTTGGTTTTCGAAACAGGGTTTCTCTGTTGTAACTCTGGCTGTCTTGGAATTCACTCTGTAGACCAGGCTGGACTTGAACTCACAGAGATCCCCCTGCCTCTGACTCTGGAGTGCTGGGGTTAAAGGTGTGCACCACCACTGCCCAGCTGTATAAATATTCTAAAACCTCACTTACATTGTCTGGTGCCATTGTTTGGATGATGCTAACCTAGCTTTCTTTCCCTCCCCCAAACAAATTTAAAATAAATAATCTGATGGGCTGTTTACATTTTATGAATTAAAAAGAATTGAGCTAGTCAGGCCTTTAATCATGGTACTCAGGAGGCAGAAGCAGGTGGGTCTCTGAGTTCAAGGCCAGCCTGGTCTACAAAATAAGGTCTAGGACAGCCAGGGCTACACAGAGAAACCCTGTTGAGAGAGACGGGGAGAAGGGGTGGGGGGGTAGGGAAAGAGGGGGGCGGTGAGTTGGGTTAAGCTTAAAAAATCAGGGTTAAGATGGAAGATCACAGGTCTCTAGACAAGGACCAAGAGTCAGGTGGTGAGGTCTTCCTGTTAGTGAGGCTACAGTTCAGAGGTCAGAGACTGAGGCGGAGGTGATCTCTCCCCCTCCTGCCTTGGCCTCCGGAGTAGCCGGGATAACAGCATAGCCACCACGGTCAGCTTCTGCTGTGACCCCTGACCCTCACTGCTGCCCCAGAAGCTCTGGGGCCCTGGCCTCCCTCTCCCCGTTCTTAGCACTGCATGGTTCAGAGAGAAGCTCAGTAAACCTGTGGTAAAAGAAAGGAGCCTCTGGCAGGAGGGTGAGGGGCTCTGGGTGGCTTCGCCCTGTAGGCTGTGAAGACCCAGTTTCTGGAGCAAGCACAGAGACAGTTGGCAGAGCTGTTGGACCGGGCCATGTGGGAGGCCGTGCAAGCCTACCCCCAGCAAGACAGGCCTCTGCCCGCCACTGCCCCGGATTCCGAGACCAAGTGAGTCAAGGGCCCTCCAGCCATATGCCTGCCCGCTGCCAGCCTTGGCGGGACCCTGGCTGCTGCCTCCCTCTTCTCTCCTGATCACCCTGTCTTCACAGCACTGGCCTCCATCTTCCGGGCCTTGCTCTGCCCCAGCCTGACCTTCCCCTGACGCCACTACTGCTCCTTATTACTGCCTTCCTTTCTCCACCCAGGACCCGGGAGTTACCCCTTGTGAAACAGAAAGTGTTCATCACCCGCAAGTCACTGCTCGAGTAAGTTGGGGGTCAGGACAAAGGTCAGGAAGAGAAAAGGCTTTGGCTGGGGCCCCAGGACATCACGGTTCTCATGCCTGGGCTTGGTGGTCTGATGGGAGGGTCTAGAGAGGGCTTTGCCTTGGTGTTATTGAGGGGACAATCAGCAGGAGGAGACGCCCCAGCCACAGGCTTGCCCTCAGCTGGGAGTTCTGGCTTCCTGGGCCCCACACCACTCACGTGCAGAGTGCCTGAGCTCCTCGGCTGCCTGCTGAAGACCCCTCCACCCTGACCCTCGGGCCCCTTACTTCCAGTGAGTTGATGGAGGTGCAGCATTTCAGAACTATCTACCACATGTTCGTCGCGGGGCTGTGTATCTTGATCATCAGTACCCTGGCCATCGACTTCATTGATGAGGGCAGGTAGGTCCCTCCCGTAGACACAGTGACCTGATCGGATGCCCTGCCCCACTGTCCACACCTGTCTTGGACCTTCTTTTCCTAGCCTGGGGTAGCTTACACCTCTCGAATGCTTCTCCATGGTAATCTTGCCTCAAAGCAAGAGTGTTCCACACACACACACACACACACACACACCCCTCAGTGACTCAATTCAGGTAACTTCTATTGACTTTCTACCAATAACAAGCCCTGGGTCCAGATAGGTGAGGGGAAGCCTGTGCCCACCTGTGACCCACCTTGCCTCTCGAGGACCGACGGACAGACCTCAGAGGAAGACCTTCCCTCGGAGGTCTGT
Source organism: Cricetomys ansorgei (assembly GCA_026225945.1). NCBI lineage: Eukaryota > Metazoa > Chordata > Mammalia > Rodentia > Nesomyidae > Cricetomys > Cricetomys ansorgei. The sequence continues at coordinate 1,495,408 of JAMJFZ010002087.1, read as the reverse complement.
ATTTTGGTGTTCCCCATCTTCCCAAAGTCAGGCTTAAGATGCTGTAAATGGGCTAAAGGCCCTACAGCTTAGCTACAGTCCTTCCCCCTGGGAAAACGGCTACTGTTACATATACAAGTAGTGCATGGGTTTAATCCCAGCACTCAGGAGGCTGAGGCAGGTGGATCTCTGTGAGTTCAAGGCCAGCCTGGTCAACGTTGATTGTTCTGGGCCACCCAGAGCTACATAATAAAAGCCTATCTCAAACAAACAAACGAACAAAAATAAAAAGAATATGACCGTTATTATGGACCAGATCTCAGTAAAAGTTCAAATTGGGCTGAAGATTATTTTGTTGTTGTTGTTGTTTTGTTTTTTGAGATAGAATTTCTCTGTGTACTTGGCTGTCTTGGAACTCACTGTGTAAACCAGGCTAGCCTCCAACTCAGAGATCTGCCTGCCTCTGCCTCCCCAGTGCCATGTGCCACCACGCCCAGCTCAGGCTAAAGATACTGCTCAGTAGTCGACCATCAAGCACAGGGCCCTGGGTTCCATCCCCAGCGTTACCCCCAAAGTCCAAATGTACATTTTACCGTGAAGAGACAGTCCTTGACCACCTTCATCAACCCCAGAATTAACAGTGCTTAGCTTTCTGTGCATTGAGTATTAAACCTGGAATCTCACCAAGGTAGGCAAACACTGTACCACTGAGCTACATCCCCTAGCCCAGGCTAGCCCGGAACTTTAATCCTTCTGCCTCTGCCTCCCTCCCGAGTAACTAGGATCATAGGTGTGAACCACCAGCCCAGCTTTGTTTGTTTGTTTAATACTTTGGGTTTGCCTGAGAGTATTTCCTGTGTATTCACACCCGTGTGTCCACAGGAACCGACAACGTGCATGCTGTGGGGTGTTTGTAATCGAGATACTATATCTGTGGTTTTACAACCAATTCTTGTCATCTTTCTACGTCAGCCTATTGATTGTAGAGACTGCAAAAAGTGGAAATGCCGTCTCGTGTGTGCAGTACTTCATTCAGAGCTGCTGAGGTGGTTTCCAGTGCTTGCCTGTTTGGGCCAGGCTCTCATAGCCCAGGCTGGATTGGAAGTTGGTAGCTAGAGCAAGGTGACTCTGAACTTTCATCTTGTCTCCACGTCTCGAGTGCTGGAATTTCAGCATATTCTACCTGGTTTAGTCCACGCTGGGTTCAAACTGGGAGCGTCGTGCACCCTAGGCGAGCATTCTACCAACTACTCTCTGTTCTCAGCCCTTATTTGCAGTTTTCCACCTTCATAAGCCATGTATTCTCTCTTTTTTAATTTTTAGAAATAATTTTATGTGTATGGGTGTTGTGCCTGCATGTCTGTGCACCATTTGTGTCTGGTGCCCAGAGAGGCCAGAAGAGGGCATTGCATCCCTGGAACTGGAGTTACAGAGGGTCGTGAAGCACCGGGTGGGTGCTGGGAACTGAACCTGGAAGACCAGTCAGTGCTCCTAATCACTGAGTTATCTCTTCAGTCCCAAACAACACATTCTTCTAAAAAGATGGCGTGTGTGAGTGTGTGTGTGTGTGTGTGTGTATGTGAGTGTGTGTGTGTATGTGTGTGTGTGGTGTGTGTGTGTATGTGAGTGTGTGTGTGTGAGAGCGTGTGTGTGTGTGGTGTGTGTATGTGTGTGTGAGTGTGTGTGAGCGTGTGTGTGTGTGAATGTGTGTGTATGTGTGTATGTGAATATGTGTGTGTGTGTATGTGTGTATATGTGTGTGTGAGTGCATATGTGTGAGTGCGTGTATATGAGTGCGTGTATGTGTGTGTGTGTGTGTTTGAGGCAAGGTTTCCTATGTCCTAGCTAGTCTGGAACTTTCCATGCTCTTGCCTCAGCCTCTGAGGTAGCCGAGATTTCAAGCAGTGTCAACACACTCCACCTACACGGAGCACGGAGCCTGGACCTACAATTCCAGACACACACAAGGAACCAAATCAATCATAGAAATAACCCTCACCGCTCACCTCAGCACTTCACACCCACACTGCAGCTGTGAACAGGCCTCCGGAGGTCATCGGGATCAAGCCGGTCCCATGACCGTGTCTCTGCCTCTTCAGCGAGGGCCTGCGCTGGAGGTCCCACACTACACCAGGCAGGGCCAGCTTGAACACGTTCAGAACACAGCCCATCAGGACACCTCAGCTGACTCTGAATGTGGCTGAATTGGCAGAGTGCTCGCTCAGCATCCATGAGGCCCTGGGTCTGACCCCAGCACTGCTGGACATGGTGACCCATGCCTGTAAAGCTGGTACTGGGGGGGGTGGAGGCAAGAAGGTTAGAAGTTCAAGGTCCTCCTCTGCCATGTAAGTGAGCTCATGGCCAGCCTGGGATACATGAATACGAGACTTGTCTAGAAAAAAAACAAAAAACCCAACCCTGAGTTTGCCCGGCTGCTGTCTTCGCCCCTCTGTCCTAGGCTGGTGCTGGAGTTCGACCTTCTCCTCTTCAGCTTCGGACAGCTGCCCTTGGCGCTGATGACGTGGGTTCCCATGTTCCTGTCCACGCTGCTAGTGCCCTACCAGGCCCTGCGGCTGTGGGCCAGGCCGCGGGTCGGGGGCGCCTGGACGCTGGGGGCCGGCCTGGGCTGTGCTCTGCTGGCTGCCCACGCCGCCGTGCTCTGCGTCCTCCCGGTCCACGTGGCGGTGCAGCACCAGCTTCCGCCCGCCTCGCGCTGCGTGCTGGTGTTCGAGCAGGTGAGGGGGACTCAGGGACCAGGTCCACGGAGAATGGGCCCTGATCCGGCATTGCAGGGACCGAGCTGGTTGGGTTTGAACCTGCGATTCTGGGGCTGCGGCTCCGCAGGGCTGGTGGGAAGAAGACGGCGTCCCAGCGCCCTGTTAAGCTATAAAGTCATGTGACAGAACATAGGGAGTGTGGGCCCCGCCAGGCATGGTAGATCCGATACAGAGAGGTTCAGGGAGCTTCTCGGAGCCGCACAGCTACTTGGTCTCACTCTCCCCTCAGGTCAGGCTCCTGATGAAAAGCTACTCCTTCCTGCGAGAGACTGCGCCTGCGATCCTGTGTGTGAGAGGTGAGGCGGCCCTGAGAGCCACGCGGGTACCCAGGCCTGGTGCTGTCCAGGTCCCAGGCCTAGTCTGCACGGAGACAGGGACGAGAGAACCTTCTCCGAGGTCAGGACAGGAGGGAGGCGCGTGCTCTGTGGCCACCGAAGGACGCCGGGCCGCAGCGGGCCTGGAAACCCCCGTGAGCAATGCTCGCCTTGGACACCCCGGCCACGCCCCCAGCGACCTCAGCTCCGCCCTCCCACCCGGCCACGCCCCCAGCGACCTCAGCTCCGCCCTCCCACCCGGCCACGCCCCCAGCGACCTCAGCTCCTCCCTCCCACCCGGCCACTCCCCCAGCGACCTCAGCTCCGCCCTCCCACCCGGCCACGCCCCCAGCGACCTCAGCTCCTCCCTCCCACCCGGCCACTCCCCCAGCGACCTCAGCTCCGCCCTCCCACCCGGCCACGCCCCCAGAGAACTCAGCCCTCTCTGCCCTCCCACCCCGGCCACGCCCCCAGCGACAGCGGCTCCGCCCTCTCGCCCTGGCCACGCCCCCAGAGACCTCAGCTCCGCCCTCCCGCCCTGGCCACGCCCCCAGCGACCTCGGCTCAGCGCTCCCACCCGGCCACGCCCCCAGGAACCTCAGCTCTGCCCTCCCACCCCGGCCACGCCCCCAGAGACCTCAGCTCCGCCCTCCCACCCCGGCCACGCCCCCAGCGACCGCAGCCCTCTCTGCCCTCCCATCCTCACCCACCCTTTACCTTCCTGCTCAGGTAAGGTGGCCTGCGCCCCCAGTTTCTCCAGCTACCTCTACTTCCTCTTCTGTCCTACACTCATCTACAGAGAGACATACCCCAGGTGAGACCCTGCCGCCCTCCCCAGCGCCCGGGCGAGGCGTGCCCTTCACCGCAGGACAACAGCCGGCCCTTTCTGTCGCCCACCACGTTCCCACATCCACTCTTCCGGGTGGTCAGTCCCGAGCTGTCCTCCACCCTGTGTGGGTGCCGACGCACCCTCAGTGACTCTCCGACCATACATCCACTTACTGTGTTCGAGCTGGGAAATCCAGAGGGTTCTAGGACCCCGCCCCGCCCCCAGGCACCCAGGGAGTCTACCCAGCCCCGAGCGATGGAGGGCGCCTCAGACAGAGGCCCCAGGCCTGAGCAGGGAACGCCATCGAAGGCTGATAATCATGTTTCCCCATCGCTGCTGCAGGACACCCGTCATCAGGTGGAATTTTGTGGCCAAGAACTTTGCCCAGGTCAGGAGGTGGGGTACGGCCAGCGGTGACGCCCGGTGGCTTACAAGTGGGGGAGGCTGGGGAGGACGCAGCGTCCCTGCCTGAGCCGTGCGCCCCTCTGTCTGCAGGCCCTGGGCTGTGTGCTCTACGCCTGCTTCATCCTGGGCCGCCTCTGCGTCCCTGTGTTTGCCAACATGAGCCGGGAGCCCTTCAGCGCCCGTTCCCTGCTGCTCTCCGTCCTGCATGCCACAGGGCCAGGTAAGCCTTTCGGGGTGGTGGGGACGGCTACACGGCCACCATCTTTTTGTCGCCTGTAACCTACTTCCCACTTGAGCCTGGTTTGCTGCCCAGATGAAACTAATCGCCCTGCCCCTGCTTCAAGCGCCTTCCTGCTCCCCTTCCCTGGGGAGTACTCTGGGGAGTGGACCTGAAGATCCTACATGCTAGGTTTGCAAATGCTGAGTGAGCCCCCCAGCCCGATTTTCACGTCTTACTTTGAGATAGGGTCTCAGTAAGCTGCTCAGGCAGGACTTGAACTCTGAATTTTTTTGATTTTTGTTTTTTGGTTTTTTTTCAAGACAAGGTTTCTTCTCTGTGTAGTCCTCCTGGCTGTCCTGGAACTCTATAGACCAGGCCGGCCTCACACTCAGAGGTTCACCTGCCTGTGCCTCCTGAGTCCCGGGATTAAAGGCGTGCACCACCGCTGCTCTGTGTACGTCATCCGTGCACCATGTGTGTGCCTGGAGCATGCAGAGGCCAGAAAGGGCATCCGGGTCCTCTGGAAGAGCCGCCAGTGCTCTTAACCGCTGAGCCATCTCTCCAGCCTGTGATTTTTCTCTTTTCTTTTCTTTTTTAAGTGTTTATGTTCGCTTGTTTTTGAACAGGGCTTCACTCCCCTTATCCCAGAGAGCGAGGATGGCAGGCTTGCTCTCCCAGCTCAGCTTGGCATGCCTTCCCCTCTGCAGCCGGGGGACCCAGGTCTCCATGACCATGGCTATGATACTCCCCCCTTTGGGAAGCTGTTTTCTCTCTCCTCACTTTTCCTTTTCTAGTTTTTATTTTATTGCATATACTTAGTTTTATTCTTTTGAGCAAGGCCTTGCTGTGCTGCTCAGGCTACCCCTTAGCCTCCTTGGCTCACGGGATCCTCCCGTCTCAAGTCTCCCCAGGACGGGTGCACCGCCTCGCAGCCCATTTTCAGCCATTAGTCACTCCTGGCTCTGTATTTCGTCCCCCAGAACATCTCTGATTGCCAAGATCATTAGTTCCCATTTTACCTGACCTTGATCCGGATATGGCTTGCGGTCTCTGTGTGTCTGTCCAAAGGCCAGGGACATTGTGAGTCTGTGTTTCTGACTTTCAGGTGTAGAGTAGGTTTCAAGCACTCCAGCAAACGTGTGAATTAAGTAACGTCTGAATGATGCGTGAATGAATGCTTGCTAAGTGTTGGGGCCCTGACAGCTGGGCAAAGGCTCTAGAGAGCCTGGGCGGGGCTGTGGGCGGGGCTGCGGCGGGGCTGCGGGCAGGGCTGCGGAGCTGCACCTCTCATCCTGCCTGCCAGGCATCTTCATGCTGCTCCTCATCTTCTTCGCCTTCCTGCACTGCTGGCTCAACGCCTTTGCCGAGATGCTGCGATTTGGAGACAGGATGTTCTACCGGGTGCGGCCTGGACCGGGGCCAGCCGAGAGCTGTAGCCGGGGAGGTTGGCCAGGGCCCGGGGAAGAGGGCAGCTGTGGTGGGCGTCACCTTGCAGTGCTGGCAGTCTCTGCCAGGAGCCATGTGGGCCTCTGGGTTGGGGATGCCACTCCAGCACCTCTAAGCAGCGGGGCTGACTGCCTTCGTGTGGATCCTTTCCTCCCGAATATTAGCCAGGAAAGGGGAGAGTGTTGCTCGATCTGTTTGGCCAAGTGCCAGCCCTTCTGAGGGGATACAGGTGGGGGGGGCAGCAGTAGCTGGGGCTGAGACCTCACCTCCGTTCTCCCCAGGACTGGTGGAACTCGACCTCTTTCTCTAACTACTACCGCACCTGGAACGTGGTGGTTCACGATTGGCTGTACAGCTATGTGTATCAAGATGGACTGTGGGTATGAGCTGTGCATGTGCCCCAGTTCTCACAGTCCCAGCAAGGGGGCCTTCTGGGGAGCCCTCTCCTCCCCACTCACATTGTTCAGATCAAAGGGCAGATATCTGGGGCTTGCTGGCCAGCCATCCTGGCCTCCTTGGTGACTTCCAGACACATGAGACCCCGTCTCCTAAAAACAACAGATGGCACCTAAGCAACACTGTCCTCTGGCCTGCACCCTCAAGCACACGTGCACGTGCACACAAAACATAATCATGCACACACAAAAATACGGCTAGAGGGCCAGGTACTGTGGGCGTGCCTTTAATTCCAACACTTGAGACGCAGAAGCAGGAGAAAGTCTCCTCTGTGAATCAGCTCCTCCGTGAGCTGGAGGCCAGCCTGGTTTTTACATATGGAACTCTAGGAGAGCCAGGACTACAAAGAGAGACCCTGTCTCTAAAAAAAAAAAAAAAAAAAAAATAATAATAATAATAATAAATAATAATAATAATAATGAGGGTGGGGGCCTGGGGAAGAGCACTTGCCTAGCAGGCTTCAGGCCCTAGTCTCCAACACTGTCAAAATACAAAAACAACCTCACAGCTAAGGTCGCATAGGTTAGAACGATGCTCTTGAATAAGACTAGTGTGGGCCCTTCTGACCCCCAAGCCCTCGTTCTTGCCATCGCATCTCACTCCGTCCCGGCTTCTTGGAGTTGGGCGCTGGGTGACGCCATTCTCTTTCCTGCCCCAGCTCTTGGGCAAGCGGGCCCGTGGAGCAGCCATGCTGGGAGTGTTCCTGGTGTCTGCGGTCGTGCACGAGTACATCTTCTGCTTCGTCCTGGGGTTCTTCTACCCGGTCATGCTCATGCTCTTCCTAGTGTTCGGGGGTGAGTGAGACTTCTGTGGGAAGAGGCTGGCCGCTCCTCAGATGCGAGGCTGTCCTGTAGGCTGCTGGGTCTGGGTGGCCTTGGGAGACAACAGGCGTATCCACAACAGAGGGCCGTGGGGAAGGTTTCTGTTTTGATCAAGGGTGTGGAGGGAATGGAGAAACCTTGGTGTGGCTGGGAAACACACCGTGAGACTCAGGAAGTGAGGGGTAGTTGGAGCAGTCCAGACTTACCCAGTGAGACCTGCAGGGGTCTCGGCAGCATCGGCGGAGGGAGGACCCCTTTCTGTCCATTACTTCCCAGCCCTTAGCATGGGGGGGGTCGACAGGAGACAAGGCACAGGGATATGGGTGGGGTGACACCTGTCTCCTCTCCCCCTCGCCCCCCAGTGCTGCTGAACTTCACCATGAATGACAGCCACACAGGTCCGGCCTGGAACGTCCTGATGTGGACCCTGCTCTTCCTGGGCCAGGGCATCCAGGTCAGCCTTTACTGCCAGGAGTGGTATGCCCGGCGACACTGTCCCTTGACTCAGGTGAGGCCACAAAGTCTCCCAGTTCCCCATCCGAGATAGGGCATCCAGCACCAGCCCTTTGGGCTGATTCACTAGCTATGGTCAGGCTCAGGGCGTGGCTGGGGAGAGGGGCGGCTGTTTTAGATTCATAATGTGTGGCACCAGGGGTGACTTCACTCACGGTCTGCCTTTCCACTGCACAGACAACATTCTGGGGGCTGGTGACACCTCGATCTTGGTCCTGCCATCCTTAGAGGTCAAGGCGCCCAGATGACAGTGTCACAGTCGCCTCTGCCCGGGAGCAGGGCTTCTCCCTGCGCTCCCTACCCGCTCAGAGTCAGGGACCGCACACGGGACCTGCCAGGGGACTGTAGGGACTCACACCCTTGTGGGCCCCTCGGCACAGTGTGGGGCGACTCTTGGGCACCTCTCTCCGTGAACTGGGCACAGTCCTTCCTGCCCGTGGCTCTGCAGATGTGGGCAGGCTCCGAAACAAGGCCACGAATGTTTGCAAAGTGTCTGGTTCTTTCTGTTCCTCCCACTGCAGCAATAAATCTTTGCCTCCGTTTCACCGTTCACTCGTCAAGTGTCGAAAACCCACTTCATTGCTGCTTTCACTTTTTTCGTTTCTTGATTTTTGGTCTTATGGGAATCTTGTGTTTCGGCAGGGTCTTACTGTTTAGCTCTAGGCCTACGCAGAGTAGGTTGGCTGCACAGGCACAGAGGTCCACCTGTCTCTGCCTCTAGGAGCCAGGGTGTGGCCATTGCACCAGAGGAAAGTGCACTTTGTGAGCAAGCGACCTTCTAAACAATTATGTGACACACAGCCTCGTGTATCTGTGATGTGTGCGTGCACACACACACACACAATTGAGTACCTATCTCTGTGGCATTGTATACTCCCCTAAGGGCATTTTCTAGAAAAAAAAAAAGTTAAACATTGCCCAGGGAGAGGCTGTAAGATGTGCTCATGCAGAGCCTGAGTTCAGTTTCCGGCATGGCATACGTGTCCAGAGGCTCACAGTCGCCTGTAATTGCAGCTCCAAGAGACCTGCTGCCTCTTCCGGGCTCTGCCGGGCATGCACTCAAGTGTACAAATCCACACGCACGCATAATACACTTGATTAAAAATAAAGACAAGGCTCGTGCATGGTGCACAGACACGCACGCAGGCAAAACACCCACCACAGAAAGCAAGTGACGGAGGAGAGTTGACTCGCCAGCAGGATTGTGTTCTGCTCCTGCAGAGAACCTGAGTTTGTTTCCCAGCATTGAGGCAGGGCAGCTCGCAACTGCCTGCCACCCCAGCTCTAAGAAGCTCTGACCCTCTGGCGCCCACTCACCTGCACGTACCTACATACGGGCGTACACACAACCACATAATTTAGAAGGAAGCAAATGACAATAAACTGAACAGACAAAACGTTTTCCCGCTGCCAGCCCCTTAGGTAGCACGTGTGGAATGTGGAGACCCTGGTAGGGCTCATCCCCTGCTCCTGATGGCCCTGGTTTTGTCAACTTGTTAATGTTTAATGTTTACTTTATTATTTTATATGCATGGGTATTCGCCTGCATATATGTCTGAGCACATGTGTACCTAGTACCCACCGAGACCGGAAGAAGACATCGGATCGCCTGAAACTGGAATTACAGACGGCTCACAACAGCCACGCGGGTGCTGAGGAGTCCTGGGTCCTCTCCAAGAGTAGCCAGTGTTCTAACCACTGAGCTGTCCCGCCAGCCCCTCGTCAACTTTTTAATCTTTGCCAGTCTGACAAGCACGAAGTCATGTATATTGTTTATATTTTGTATTATAATCATCACTCTAAAAACCAGGAAGTTAAGCGGAGTGGTTCATTCCTACAACCCCAGCAGTGGGAAGACTGAAGCAGGAGGATTGCAAGTTCAAGCCCAGCAAGGGGAAGATAGCAAGATCCTGTCCCAGGAACTAAATAAGGGCTGGTAAGATGACACGCACTCGTCACTCTCTGCTTCCTGACTGTGAGCACATGCACTGGCCACTTGAGGACCCTCTGTCTTGACTCCTCGCCATGACAGGCTGTATCCGTACTGCGGCCCAGGATAAACCCTCCCTTCCTTCAGTGGCTCTTGTCAGGATTTACCACAACGGGAAACGGAACTGAGACTGAACGTTGTCTTTGATACTGTGTTTGTTTTATGTTTATTCTTTTTTTAGGTGTGTATTGTCTGTGTGTGTGCACATGCGTGCCTGGGTGACCAGGGTGACCTGTGTAGGTCAGGTGATCTGTGTAGGTCAGAGGGCATCTTGTGGGGATCTATTCCTCTTTCCGCCCTGCGGTTTCTCTGGGGATTAAACTCAGGATGTCACATTTTGCAGCAGTCACCGTACCAGCTGAGCCAGCTTGCCGGCCCCCAGATGAACTTCTTATATGCAGAATATATCTAAATTATGCTTTTTTTACTTATCTTATACTGTAACAGGGCCCCAGACCTTAGTAGGCCCTGAGACGTTAGCACAACGGACTCCATGATGGAAGTGCCAGGCTGTGAGACTCAGCACATAGACAGCACCACCTGCCAAGACTAAAACAAAGGCCTAATCCATCAAAGTCCACACAGTTCTGGGAATGTACTAATCTTGCTTTTTAGCTTCTGTAGTTCTGCTTCTGGCTGACTATTCTCCTTAACTGAAGTATGTCAACCCAGAATATGGTTTTTTGTGCAAAAAGCTCACCCTGAGAACGGCTCAGGGCTATGCTGGGATCCTAAACACCAGGCTAACAAAGACTTTCTATTGACTTAAAGCCGTGTCTGAGCAGTCTTCTCTGGTGAATGCCCCATAACATTTCTGGGGGCTCATCCTGGATTCCAGAGACCAGGCCTCAAGACACCGGAGGTCTCGGGGCCCCTTGTAGCAAGGAGGAGTGAGGTGATCAGGTGACTCCCGAGGGTGCACAACCTGAGATGTTCCAGGGCTCCCTTTGATAAATCTCTGCCTAATGCAGAGGAGTCTGACACCTCCACCCCAAAAGGAAACAAATTAGAAAGTCATCTGGTCTGTCGCCTCCAGAGGTAAGTCTGGTTAAGGCATCTTCTGTTTGGATACATAGGAGAGGTCAGACATGACTGCTGATCCAAGTATCTGGGTCCTGTGAGATGTCTCAAGATTCCTCTGCTCAGGTGTATGACTGTGTGGTGGCCACCCCTGGTTGTCTTCACTGTGTGTCTGTGTGTGTGTCTTTCTGTGTGTTTCTGTCAGTTCTGTTTCCCTGTGTTGACCAGTGGCTTTCTCTGATGTGAGAACCCCCTGGCTTAAGACCTGTGCCTCTTCCTGTTGGGGAACCGAATCCTTTTGGCTCTGCCAGGTCACCCAAAGAATCCCTCTCCCACCCCCCAAAAACCCTTCCACCCGTCCCACTCTGGAACATGAATGCTTGCCTGTGTTGTTGCTCGACTCCTGCTCACGGTCACGGTTGGTCCCTGTGTAGATGAGGAGGGGCCGGGCCTCTTGTCCAGGGCTCCTCTAAGAGCTTAAGCAGAATGCACACAGGAAGGGGGAACATTCTCTCTGCTCTGCGCCTGCTCTGAGCAGCCCCAGGGATGGGAAAAAGAAAAAGTTCCTCTTCTTTCTCGTTTATAATTTATGTCTTTGTTTCAATCAGTGATCCCTAAAACCCACCATTCTCTAAAAAAATTTAAGAGTGGCCCCTGGATCAGGGAAGAGGATGGATGCCAGGCAACGCAGCTGGAAAGAACAGATTTTTTTCCTTCTGTCCAACACTGACCAAGAAAACATTAATCAATTTTTGATAGCTACTTTTAAAGAGATTAAAAAACAACTGCTAAAAAGATTTCCTTTCCCACCCAGTCGCCACAGATATAGATATGTTTTTAAGTTATAAAAACTTTAAAGATATAAGTAGGCCTCAGTTGCTGGAGGCAGCTCAAAAGGTGTTTTAACAACAGAAAACAGATACTGGACCCAGATACTGATTGGGGCAAGGCCTTTTATGTAAACTGCAAGCCACCTTCACCTTCTCTGATGATGAGACACAGACTTACAGATACTCACAAAATTTTGTTAACTTACTTTCTGTCATAAAAATATTTCCTAGCTGAAAGTTCTCCCTCCAATCAGAAGATACCGTTAAACTATCTCTCAGATTGACAACAAAGATTCCTTTGGGCAGAAACCAAACCCCCAGGACTGGCCCGACACCAAGCTCTTGTTCAACTAACCAGTTCGGCTACCTCCATCCAGATTAAACAATATCCAGTGTCTCTGGAAACAAAAAGGAAAATTGAAGTCCATATTGCCTGGCTTGAAGAGTCAGGCATCCTGGTGCCCTGCCAGTCACCCTGAATACGCCTCTCCTGCCTATGAAGAAACCTGGGACCTCTGATTCTCATGAATCTGATTCGTCCAGAGAAACAGGTGAACACTGTCTTGGACCTGGAAGATATGCTCTTCTGCCTCCCACTGGCGGAAATGAGTCAACCCATCTTTGCTTTAAAATGGACAGACCCAGTGGGAAATTACAGAGGACAACATACCTGGACCAGGTTGCCCAGGATTTAAAGACACTAAATGCAGACTCCTGCCTTTCCATCAGAGGTTTCCTGGGAAAATAAACTATAAAAGGGCCTCTGAGGGACTGCTGCAGAAGTTACAGACCTTGGTCTACAAAATTCCAGTTAAGAAACCCCTATTTGTACATCAGAGGCTGTGGCTAGGAATGTATGCCTCTGGATATCAGGGTTTGCAGAGACAGCAAAGCCTCTCTAAACCAACACAAAGGGGGCACTGACATTTGAGGCTTTAAAAACAGCTCTGACTTCAGCTCCAGCTCTAAAATTTCCAGATGTCTCAAAACCTTTTCATCTGTTTGTCCATGAAACAAAAGACAAAAGGGGTTTCAACCCAAACTTTGAGGCCATAAAAACACTGTTACATACTTGTCCAAACTGTTGGAGCCTGTAGCCTCAGGATGGCCCACTTGTGTAAGAGCTATGGCAGCCACTGCTAGCTTAATTTAAAAAAAAAAAAAGGCTACAAGGTAATCCTGGGTCAGGATCTTATACGCAGGGTACCCCATGACATACCATGGCCCTGTGCTGCTTGAGACTCCATGGTAAAGAAAAAATGGATAGCCCAAACCCACAGGTTGATGGAGGACACCAGAGGAAAAGATCATTCTCCCAGAAACAACCGGCAGGACTCTGGTAATGATCCTTCACCAAGCTACTCATCTGCAGTCCACAAAACTTTCTGAATTGCTCAGACCAAGATATGTTACACCTAGACTAGACAGCCTAGCCTGGGGTGCCTCAGCCAGATGGTAGGTTTGAGCTCAAGTGAAGGCAAAACAGAAAGCCCTTATCCAGGAAGGGGTCCAGATGAGAGACCAACACCCCAGTGAACTCTGAGAAGACTGACTTCACTGAGATACAAGCACTTGCTAGTTTTTATACATACTTTTTCTGGGTGGGTAAAAGCATTCCCCACCTAGACTCAGACGGTAGCTAAAAAGCTCCTCCAGGAATTGTTCCCCTAATTTGGCCTACCCCTAGCAATGGGGTCTGACAATGGCCTGGCTTTCATAGCCAAAACCTCTCAATTAATAACTAAAGCTTTAAACATAGATTGAAAACTTCATTGTATACATAGACTTCAGAGTTCTGGCTAGGTACATAAAATAAACAGGACATTAAAAAAAAACAACTCTAGAGTCCAGCAAAGGATATATAAGCCTCTGTCCGCTGTTTTGCTACACCCCATGAAGAGAGGGACTTACCCCCATGAGATTGTGTTTGGAAGATCTCCCCTACTCCTTCCCAGACTCAGAGACCAGCAGTTGGCAGAACTCTCTAACCATTCTTTGCTCAAGTCACTACAGGCCTTGCAGTCCTCTATCAAGGGCTATTCATTGGACTATCAAGAGATCCGGTCAACTTCCAAGTCTACTGCCAGTTTCCCCTTGTTCTGGTCCAGTGATGCTCTCTGGGTCAAGCAGGTAGCAAAGGAACCTTGGAACCAACTTGGACAAGACTCCACCTGGTGATTCTCCCCTACGCCTGTGCCTGTGAAGGTAGCTGATTTTACACCATGGATCACCACACCTCGGCAAAGAAACGCCACGGATGCTGCCAAATGGGCCGTCTCCGGACTATGGACCTGCTGAAGTGGGCACCCAGGCTCCTCCACACTGGCTCCTCTATCTACTCCTGAGTCTTGTTTGGTATAAATACAAGGTCATGGTCCAACGTCCACCAATCAGACACTGTGATGGCTCAGCAAGAAGTCAAGAGGCATATTTCATAACTGCAAACCTTGCCAAAATTCAGCAGAGGGAAACCCAACTCATAAACAACCACCACAGCTGGGGTGGGAACACAGACCTGATCCAGACGCCATTTTGTGTTTTCTAAAGAAACCAAAATAACTAAAACTTCTTTCAAGTGTTCCTCTACAACGGTTGTCAGTGGAACAGCTCAGCTTTTTAAAGCAAGGGTGGCCACATTTAGGGGAGAGGGGAGGGTTTATTGGCTAAGGCAGTGCAGACAGGGCAGCCCCATTTGCATGTGGGAGACTCACAACCAGACCTATGTGGTTGTATTGTCATTGGCTGGGGCCAAAGTCCTGGGAGAGCCTCTTTTGCTTAGACAGAGGTCTCACAGGGTCCAGAGGAAGAGAACTTATAAGGTCATATAGTGAGAAGAAAGGCCCGGCCCACCTTCCAGCCGCAGCACAAGTCAACATAAACCAAACCGTTGAAGAGGCAGTGCCCTGCTGTGAAGGCAGGCAGCATAGGAACCGGCTAGGATTTGTCAGAGTAAGACAGGGAGAAGTCAAACACCTTCTAGTCTCAGGGTGAGAATTCTGGGTTCCAAGCACACCTCCCCCCCTCTTAGCTCTAGGACAGCCTCACACATATTACACAGGACAAGAACTAGCCAGGCTGCCAGTCTATTGACTGACAAAGCTCACTGTGACCGGGGGCGGCCCAGATTGATGTTAATGCTCAGTCTGTATAAAGTCACTTGTGTGTGTGTTTTCAGGGCTGACCATTGATAATCAATTGCTGTGCTCTTCCCTGGGGAGACTGTTTCTCCCACTGTCACCACTCCTTCGTTGCCCGTAGTTCTTGTGTAGGGTTGAGCCTCATGGTCTTCCCTGCACCTTCTATCTCATTCCACTATTCCAAAACCAAATTTCCTTCACTATTTTATTCATTAGGGCAAGGTATGAGTCAGACAGCTCCAGCTCTCCAAATAAATGTGTTTTATAGTCATTCATTGTGTGTGTGTGTGTGTGTGTGTGTGTGTGTGAGAGAGAGAGAGAGAGAGAGAGAGAGAGAGAGCATGTATACGTTAGTCAGAGTTGTGGGAGTCGGTTCTCTCCCTCTATTATGTGGAGCCCAGGGACTGACCTCAGTTACTCGAGTTCCTGGGCTTGGCCCCAGACACCTTTCTTTTGCCCTGACAGGCGAACGCTTTCTCCGCTGTGTGAAAGGGTCTGGGTAGCCTTGCTTTTCTGTTTCCCACTTGTAGTGTTCTCTGCCAAGCTGATCCATTTCTCTTTGTCAGTAACAGGTTCTAACTGGACAGAGGTTTCCTGTGACCTCAGAACGCGGTGCCTCCTGTCTACGCATTTCTGCTTTCTTTCACTCTCCGTGTCCCTCCAGTCTACAAGTTCCAGTCATTCTCTGAGTCAGCAAGGTATTTTTCTACTCTGTAATTATTGCCTGTCCCCATCTGCTCCTTTCCTTCTTCTGGAGCCAGAATAACTCGGCGTCAGAGCTGCTGGATCCAGAACTGGAGCCTGGTATTTTCTAATTATTTCCATCTCCTCATAGTATTTGCTCTGTGCTTTGAAATAATTTTTCCACTTATTCATCCAAGCCACTGATCTGAGTTTTGCCAGCAACCATTCTGTCTTTCAGTACATATACTGGGTTTTTGTTGTTGTTCAAAATAACCATTTTATTTCCAGAAAGTGATGGGGTTTAGGGTCCTGGACTTGGTTTTGTTTTGTACATGACTTGGATATATTTAAGTGCCCCAGCTGCTTCTTAAGTTGTTGGATACTTCTTCTGGGTGGTTCCTGTGCTTTCTGGTGGGTCAGGACCCAGCTATAGTAACTGCATTTCCACAGGGCCACAGTTAAGTCACTGTCTCCCCATATGCCCATGGCCCTGACCTCTACTTAGAGGTTCCAAAGGACAGTGCTGTTCACAGCAGGCCTTCTCCCCACTGACCCAAAGGTCTCCCCACTGACCCAAAGGTCATCCATTCGAGGACAGTGCTGCCCACAGCAGGCCTTCTCCCCCACTGACCTGGGACCAAGCCCTCACTTGTAGAACCCCACTGGCACCAGCAGGGATGTGACCAGGGACAGGTGTTTGGAGACTGAGTAGGAAAGAATGAAATTCCCTTTGAACAGGAGTTCTCAAACCTGAAGCCACCTCTGGGACTTGTTAATTAGACTGTTGGACACTCTCTCATCCCAGCTGCAACTCAAGAGTTTCTGACTATTGACTCAGTCTGGAGCAAGGCAGAGAATTTACGTTTCTAAAGAGTGTGCAGGGCTGGCCAACAGTGTGCAGCTGTTGACCTAGGAGCCCACACTTTAAGAACCATTGTTTTTGGGGCTGGGGGGGGTGGCTTAGTAGTTAGGAGTACTTGCTGCACAGCCATCAGAACTAATTCAGGCCCCACCACCATATACCATTTCGGCAACCACCGGGAGAAGGGAAGGCCGGAGGGCCACCAGGGCTGGCTGGCTGCTGCCGGCTTAGACAAGAGACAAAAAATCCATTTCAGGGAGAGACTGTGTCTCAAAGTACCAGGCAGAGAGTGATAGAGTGCCCCTGTGCCCGCTTCTGACCTCCGCCCTGCTGTTTTTAGAGTAGGTGGATGAGATTTACAGTGTGGAGTTGGTTCATTCTGTCATGTGTATCCCAGGGATTACACTCGGGTTGTCAGCCCTGGCAAGGGCTCCTCGCCAGTGACCCATCCTGCCAGCTCTGGGTTGCTCTGTTTGTTTTGTTGTTTGGTAAGGCTATTCACTGTCAGGCAGGCGTTGCCTCCTGGTTTCATGTTGGGTCCTTGGTTTCTGGTACTGAGGCTTATACACTGTAGACCTAGGCTTTGTGGAGCAATGCTTCCTCCTGCCCAGCCCTGGGAAAGAGCCCAGCATGGGCAACCACACACAGGGCACAACGCAAGTAGGCCTGGGTAACGATGGGTTACACTGGATGGAACCATCTGGTTCCTAGTTTACAGGTTGGCCCACTGGGTTGCCATTCCAGTTCCTTCCTGACTACTGGAAGGCCAGTCCCTCCTAGCTTCAGGTAACCCTCCTCCCTTTTCTCCTGAGAAATTGCTCCCAACAGCACACAGACAAGTCCCATAATCCCCCAGCCCTACCTCCTCCTCTCCCAGCCCTCTTCCCCGTCACAATGAAATTGCTGGAGTTATCTGTGACCCCTCTGGCTGGCTGCTATTGTGGAAGTTCATTTTTAGTTATGTGGTGGTGCACACCTTCAATCCCAGTGTTTGATTGCTCAGGATCTGCACGTGCTATCAGTAGAACACCTGAGGAGTTCTGAATCAATAAAAACACCTGAGCTTAGATGCTCAGGGTCCACTGTCCAGGACGGCACTGGTCTGTCAGGGCCTGTACCTATGAACATGCCTCCAGCCCCCCATCTCCTCCTTGCTGAATCGCAGCAGGTATAACAACTACAAATGGCACCCAACTTGGTAGGCAGAAGTAAAGAAGGGCCTGAAGTCACGTATATCCAACGTGGAGACAAACCTCACAGAGTCCAGGACAGTACCCTCAGAGCAGTTCCCAAAGGACAGAGGTTAAGGTATTGATAAAAGGAAAGCTCTAAAAGAGAGTTATAAACGAGGAAGAAGCTCCGAGAGCCATGTTTCAGACAAATGTTTTGGATGAATTTTCATGGTGAAAACAGAGTTCAGCTGGGAGCAGGGAAAAGCAAGGTTCTTAACACTTTTCCTGATCATGGAGCTGAGGGTCCATGCTGCTGGCAATGTCCGAGGCATGAGAAACAAGAACCAGAGTGTATTGCTCCACAAATGAGTTTGCGGATGGCTTGTGTGTGTGTGTGTGTGTGTGTGTGTGTGTGTAGTTCAGACACATGTTATGTTTGGGATCTATGGAGGTTTTGTTTCCCTGTAGTGATGGTGGAGAGAAATGCCAAACTGCCAATATGTTTTGCCTAAGATTCTTCCCACTGGCCCAGGACCCCCTGTTGTGGAAGCTTGGGGGGTGCTTGGAGCCCAGAAGCTGCCTAGTTAAACTGATTGTTTTCCCTGAAAACCTGACTAAAAGAAAGACAAGTGATTCAGAGACTGGTGAAGCAGTCCTGACAAGACACATCTGCTGTGGTGATGAGAAGTCCACCCCATGAGGGAACCTGTCCTGCAGATGGGGTTACCAGTTGTTTTTCTGGCAAACCAGACTCCAATTTAAAATCTGGAAAGTGTTTCCTCAGGATCAGCACACAGAAGCTGTCTTCCAGAACTAATGGAGGTTGTATCTCATGCTGGCAGCCGAACTTGGTACTGTGAGAGTCACCCAGGTGGTGCTGGGTTTGGAGGCATGAAGGGGTCATGGAGAACAACTGAGGCTTGGCACCATGATGAAAAGAGCCAATGAGAGGCCATTGGTGAAGGTGCAGCCTCAGTGGCAGTTGAAGGCCCAGACTGAAGGGGTCATGCAGAGAAGCTGAGGCGTGGCACCATGAAGAGAGCCTATGAGAAGCTATTGGTGAAAGTGCAGCCCAGTTGCAGCAAGGGACCCCAGCAGTTTTGGAGATGCCAGTACTGTGGGATGACCACCAAGAACAGCAGCACCAGTGGAGGGGAGCCAGCCAGAGACTGGAAAACAGATTGTGTATACTGCAGAGGGCAGAGACAGAAGTGACCCAAGCCCTTTGGAGGAGCCCAGAAGATTGTGAGTGAATCCCAGATAATGGGACATTGACAATGCTTTTCTGCTGTCCAAAGACATTGTGAAAAGCTTGATAGATGTTTGGTTTCATTTGGTCTGTGCGTTAGCAACCCTCATGATGGTTCCTCTTGTAAACCGTTTTGCTGCTGTAGTGTTAAGTTGTGTTGTAGAGATAAAGCAATTTTTTTGTCTTAAACAGAACAAAGGAAATGTTGTGGCAGGTTATTTTTAGTTATGTATAAAATAATTGTTTTGTGCACTGTTGGGAAAAGGCCTAACCCTTGGCATTTTGTATTGTCTGAAAGTGTTGGATTTCTGTGGGGGATGTTGGATTGCTCATGATCTGCACATGCTATCAATAGAACACCTGAGGGCCTTAGGGTTCAATAAAAACCCCTGAGCTCAGGGTCCACTGTCCAGGATGGCACTGGCCATGACAGTGGCTCCCCCTGCTGAGGTCTGTCAGGGCCTGCACCTACGAATACGCCTCCATCTCTCCCTTGCTGAGCCACAGTAGGTGTAACAGCCACAGGCTGCTCATGACCATTCATCACTGTGCAACTTTTGAGTCTGCAAAGGACTTCTATTTTTGCCTGGGACACTGACTGCAGTCAATCCATTATTGCCCTTCCCATGATGGGGACCTACTCTAATACATGACTGTACTGGATTGTTTTATGTCAACTTGACACAAGCTAGCAGATTCTGAGAGAAGGGAACCTCAATTGAGAAAATCTCTTCATATGATCGATCTGTAAGCAAGCCTGTAGGGTCTTTTCTTCATCAGTGATTGATGTGGGAGGGCCCAGTTCACTGTGGGCAGGGTCATCCCTGGCCTGGTGGTTCTAGGTTCTATAAGCAAGCATGGCTGAGCAAGCCACGAGGAGCAAGCCAGTAAGCAGCACTCCTCCATGGCCTCTGATTCAGCTCCTGCTTCCAGGTTCCAGCATGCTTGAGCCATCTCTCCCTCCCCAGCCCTCGTTACTGCAGTGCAACACTAAGCCCCAAAGTCAGAGAGTGTAAGTTCTACAGCTTGGTTTTTTGAGAGAGGATCTCAAAAAAAGCCCAGGTTGGCCTTGAACGTGCTGAGGGTGACCTTGAACTCCCACTCTTTCTGTCTCTACCTCCTAAATCCTGGGATTACAGACCATGCCCACTTATGTCTGGGGGCGCACGCTCGGCAAGTGTTCTACCAATGCAAATGCACCCCAGGCCACTTCTGCAACTTTAAAATTTTTTCTAAGTAGTTTTGAGTCTTCTAAATCATTTGTAATTACATATAAATCTAAAAATCAATAATGCAGTGAAATATTTGATCTTATTCTCAAATATTGTAAAGCTACATGCCCTTCTGTGCAGTAAAATGAACTTTAAAACATCTGCTGTATCTGACAGCAGGAGCTGCCGACAGAAAGTCACCTTCCTCAGCTGTTAGAACCAGCTTTCTGGGTGTGGATGAGCTGCAGCTTTCCTGAACGCTCGGAGAGCAGAGAAGCAGCAAGGCAGAGCTCAGACAGAAGCGGAGAGTTAGTTCAGTCGGCCAGTTTGAGTGCAGTCAGCCCCCAGTTCAGTTCAGAGGCCAGGAAGAACAGAGCCAGTCCAGAACAAGCTAAGAGAGAAAGCAGAGTCAGAAGCAGATGGTGTATGAATTACAACGGTTCGGAGTTCAGCAGTAAATCTCAGAAATATTCTAGGTTTAGGTTTGAAGATTATATTGTGTGGAGGCGGAAACCCTCTAGGACCAGGGATTGAATTAGCAAAGAATAAGATGTCCTCTGCCATGAACTCATAAGTAAATCAATTAATAAATCAGTGCCTACAGCTTTTCCTGATGGCTAATGAGACTGAGCACCTTGATGCTTGCTAATTAAGCCCTTGCCTATCATCTTTGGAGAAATAGCTACTCAGACATTTGCTTTGTTTTTCAAATTAGGCTGTGTTTTCCTCATTGAGATTTGTTCTGAGCCAGACGTGGTAGCACCGGGGAGGTACAGATGGGAAGATCAAGAATTGAAACTCATCTTTGGTACACCAATTGCAAGTTTGAGGCCACCTGGGCACCATATAATCCTCTTTCAAAATCAAAAATAACAAAACCAAACCCTACAAAAAGAGCTCTTTGTATACAGCTGGGAGTAATGGGGCATATATGCAATCCCAGCACGAAGAGGGCTGAGTCACCCGCCTTCACCTGCGTGCACCTGAGTGCACCGGCCAGGCTGACCTGCACGGGGGAGGGGCCGGAGAGATGGTTCAGAGGCTGCCCTTGCAGAGGGTCTGGTTTGGTTCTCAGCACCCAGAAGGTCGCTCAGAACTGTCTCTAATTCCAGTCCCAGGGCTCCAGTGACCTTTTCTGGCATCCACAGGCACCAGGCAAATTTGCAGGAACTCCTACACATTTATTAAAAAATCACGCCTTTAATCCCAGCACTCAGGAGTGGAGGCAGATAGATCTCTGAGTTCAGGGCCAGCCTGGACTACAAAGTTCCAGTCTACAAGTTCCAGGACAGCCAGGACTACACAGAGAAAGCCTGTCTCAAACACCTTCTGCATTGTTTGTAGTTTGCAGAGTACACACTTTTCACTTGTTAATTTTATATACATATATATATATATATTTTATCTTTATATACTGGCAGGGAACTTTTTGAGACAGGGTCTCTCATCAGCTGAGGCTGGCCTCAAGCCCCTTATAAAGCTCAGGGATGACTTGAAGCTCCCATCCCCTGCCCTCCCTCTTAATGCCGGGACTATGAGCATGTCCCACCACACCCGCTTCCCGCTTCTTGCTGAAGTTTATCTTTAATTATGTTTGAAATTGTTTTTGTGCTCTGTTGGAAAAAGGGATGCACAGGCCTTGGCGTTTTGTATTGTCTGCAGGTGATGGTTTCTGTGCGGGGGTGATTGCTCACGACTGCACCTGAGGAGTGCGGACTGAATAAAAACACCTGAGCGCAGACGCTCAGGGCTCCAGTGTGAGGACGGCACTGGCCGTGATGGTGGTTCCCTCTGAGAGGTCTGGCAGGGCTTGCACCTATGAAAATGCCTCCTCGTCTTCTTTGCTGAGCCTCCCCAGCAGCCTGACAGCCACACCCGCCTCATCAGTGCTGATCCTGCGTCCTTTAGGCTTGCTTTTCAGTGGCTTTAGACGGGTGCTCTACCACCGTGCTGTGTGGTGACACGGATTAAGTAAAAGCTTAACACACGCTAGACAAACACTCCGGTATATCCAAGTTATTTTAGTGGATTTTCTACACGTTACATATAGACAGAAATAGTTTGACTTTCCCTTTCTAACATACAGTGATTGTTATTTCATTTTCCTACCTCACTGCCCCGCTGGACTTTCTGCTTCGTGCTGAGCAGTGTCAGGCAAAGAAAGGAGACGCTCTTACCTCGTTCCTCATCTTAAAGCGGCACAGACTTTCAAATTAAATGTGAGGTTAAAAGTCAATAAACGGGGCCCGGAGAGATGGCTCCGTGGTTGAGAGCACCAGCTGCTCTTACAGGTGACCCGGGTTCAATTCCCAGCACCCATATGGCCGCTAACAAGTGTCTGTAACCCCCGTCTGTTCCAGGGGATCCGACACCCCCCACACAGACATACACGTGGACAAAACACGGATGTGCATACGCCAATGAACACAGAACAATGAAGAGATGCAGCCAAAACAAAACGGCTTCTTGGGGAAAACTGCACTCAATCAGAGTCCATGAAAGATGGACCAGTAAAGCAAACGCACGGCTGTAAGGGGACACGTATTGTGGGAAGTGATGCAGCAGTGAGAAAGCCCAGGATCGCCATGATGCACTACCTGCAACCTACAAGGCCAGCAAGGCCAGCTGTGCAAGTCAGTCTAGGTTCCAGGGGACCAGAGCCAGCAGTGACTCCTAGCCTGAGGTCAAGGCCTGAGAACTGGGAGAGGGCTGGGGGCCACGGGGTGAATCCCAGAGTCCACAGGCTTGGCACGGCAGGAGGTGACACCCCAGGACGTGCCGTGTTGACGCCTGATGACTGGATGACGCACACCCACAGGAGAGCCGACGTCTTTCATCCTCAGAAACGCCCTCAGAAGTAGTATTTACAGCCATCCAACATCCCTTAGCCCAAGCAAGTCCTCACATAGAACTGACCATCATGACGACAAACCTCTACGTACGATGAACAGGAAGGAAAGAGAAAAATAATCACAGAACCGTAAGTGAAGAAGGTCGCAACACTACGGCCTACAGACCCGGAAAAGATGGTAGAGAAACGAGCCTGCGTCAGGAAGTCCCACAGCCTAGCGTCAAGGTCTCCAGTGGTGAGAGAGAAATGAACTTTAAAACACACAAAGCATAATTGAAGCCTCAGCTTTATTGTCCTATTTCAAGAGCTGGAATACGTTACATAGTAAAGTGGGGAACAAAAGGCCCAGGAGGACTGGTTCAGAATCCGCCTATCACCCCATTCCAGGGAAACTGCTATGAGGCGCAGTTCCACCCATCAGCCTTTTCCTATGTATTTTTAGCATAACTCACACACCATGATGTATAACTCATACTCAACTTTTCAATATATCATACCATTTCTTTTATATTAATAAAAATATGTGTAAACGTAATTTTAATAAAAGAATATTTCCTATTTTTGTTTTGTGGACAAGGCTTTCTCTGTGAATTCCTGGTTGTCCTGGAACTCGCTCTGTAGACCAGGCTGGGCTTGAACTCAGAGATCTGCCTGCCTCTGCCTTCTGAGTGCTGGGATTAAAGGCGTGCACCAACATGCTCGGCTTAATGAGAGAGTATTTCATAAAGACATCTGTAGTGTAATTAATGGCATCTCCTAATAGCAAATACATAGCTGGGAGAGTTAGTGTGTGGGAGCACCGGCACAGTCAAAGCCAAGGCCACTGTTTCCTAAAAGCTGCTGTTGAGAACCCAGGAGGCTGTGCAGAGCTTGGGTGGGGCCGAGCGGGAGCAGCTCATAGGTCCTGTCCCAGATGCTCCAGCTCACCCAGAAGGAAGTCTATATCAGCTTGGGACAGTGTGGGGTTGGCCACCACCATTCGAAAGAAGTTAGCCCGGGTCCCGTGGGGCTGGTAGCCGATCATCATGGAGCCTTTCTTCACCATTCGCTCCTTGAGCACAGGCGCCACCTGTGGGCAGGGGAGGGCGCGCTGTGCAGCTGACACGCTGTCCTCGCCAACCCTGCCGTCTTCTGTAGCCCGCTCACACTAGCACCCTTTCCCATCACAAGCAACCTGAGTGACCTCTGCCTTGTGTCTTCTGCCACCCTCTCCTCTCTCCGAAAGAACTGGAGCCGGGGACATCCTCAGCCATACTTGTCTCTGATCCCATGCTGCTCCTCCCGGATCAATACCGCTTCCCTTTTTTAGTTCCTGCCATATTTTCAACCTGTACCACGTGAACTAGAGGTAACTGACAAGAACACCTTGAACACAGTGTAAGCGGGTGACTCCTCTTCCCCGGTAAGAGCCCTGGAAGGGCAGGGCACTGATGTTCCTTCAGGTTAATGAGCAGCAGCAACCCATCCTTAGGATCAGGACATAGCACATCCCCCGCCCCTAAAAGCACGTCTTGACGAGCTCTCTGGTTTGCTGTCTTGGCCTTGGCCCAGCATGGATGGCTGTCTGCTGACTTCCTCTGGTTACGCCCTTCTGCCTCCTGACTTTCCAGAAACAGCCTTCTCCCCAGCTGCACCCCACAAAAGAGAGGACAAGAGGGTTCTCTCCTGCACTCGCCATCTTAAGAGCCAGAGGGCAGAGACATGCCATACCAGACACAGACAGCAGAGGGCAGAAGACCACCAGCTGCCTAGTTCCCCGTTGGGTCACCCAGGGCAAAGCCTACCCGGGACAGCCTTTCGCTGTAATCTGGACTCTCCTTCTTCCCGCGCAGGCTGGGAGGAACAAACCAGAAGCACACATTGAGGAACTCGGGCTGCGGGAGGGACAGGGAAGGCGTGAGCTGAGGAAGGGCTGCGTCTGTCTCCACTCCCGGTCCTTCCGTGTACTGTACGGCAGGCAGAGGGGCTCAAGGGAGCCGGGAGTCCTACCTCCATGACCAACTCAAATCCTTCCCGCTTTTTGATCTCCTCCACCAGGTACCTGGGGACAAAGGGCGAGAGAACGCACGTGGAGGAAGAGCGGAAGCAGGAACGGAGGAGACCGGAAGCAGCGCCAGGAAGGCAGTGGAGGGGACAGGACCGGGTCCTCCCTCACCTACCGCGCCAGGGCGAAGGCCTGGTCGATGCGCTGCTCCAGCCCTCGCCCGCCCTGGGCCTTCCACATGAGCCACAGCTTCAGACAGTCCACACGGCGGCCGCACTGCACGACCTTGTCCCCAGTGTCCAGAGCCACGTCGTAGAATTTGTCTTGCTGGAAGAGGTAGCTGGCCTGGGTCCCATGGCAGCGCTTGAGCAGGTTCTGTGGGGAGGGGGCTGTCAGGGAAGGCCTCCCTGCAGAGCCACACTGAGGGTCCAGCCCCCCTCTCCTCCCTGCAGAGCCACACCGAGGGTCCAGCCCCCCTCTCCTCCCTGCAGAGCCACACTGAGGGTCCAGCCCCCCTCTCCTCCCTGCAGAGCCACACTGAGGGTCCAGCCCCCCTCTCCTCCCTGCAGAGCCACACTGAGGGTCCAGCCCCCCCTCTCCTCCCTGCAGAGCCACACTGAGGGTCCAGCCCCCCCTCTCCTCCCTGCAGAGCCACACTGAGGGCCCAGCCCCCCTCTCCTCCTCTGCAGAGCCACACTGAGGGTCCAGCCCCCCTCTCCTCCTCTGCAGAGCCACACTGAGGGTCCAGCCCCCCTCTCCTCCCTGCAGAGCCACACTGAGGGTCCAGTGCCCCTCTCCTCCCTGCAGAGCCACACTGAGGGTCCAGCCCCCCTCTCCCGCCTGGGGTAGGCAGCACTAAGGACAGCTCCAGCCAATCCAGACCGCTCTCTGGGTCAGTTCTAACACCAGAGCTCTTCCCAAACTCTATCCAGGATCCCCTGACCACAACTACCAGCTTGAAACCCTTTCTGTCACATGGAAACAAGCCTACTGGGCACCTGAGAGCTCAACACAGGGTTAGGGTGGTCACAGAGACCCAGGGAGCACATTAAGGCCCAGATGCCTCTGTGGTGAGAGAGAGAAGCTAGGGCTCTGGGGAGGAGGACTGGGGACCAGGACCAGGGCAGACCCACCGAGGTGTCCCGGAGAAGAAGAGCAGAGCACTGCAGTCCTGCGGCAAGAAGCTTGTGGGGGTTCCAGGCCACAGAGTCCGCCCTGGGTGAGACAGCAAAGCTGGGTCAGTGTCTCCTCCTTCCCCTGCCTTCCAGACACTGAGTAAAGGGCCTGCCCCTCCCCCAGCCCATGTCTACCTTCCCTCTAATCCTTTAATCAACCATCCTTCCAGTTCCCACCTCATCTCACCCCTCCATCCCACCTCACCCCTCCCCAGGCTCTCTAGCTTGTGACTATTATGAGGGCTGGGGAAGGAGGCTGTATGCACCTCTGGATCCCATCCAGGAGATGCCTGTGTGTCCGAGACAGCAGGACGCTCCCACCCCAGGCGGCCTGTGGAGCAGGAGGAACAGCGTGGGTCTCGGCCTCGGCGTAGCCCACCCGACCCCCTCGACCCAAGTCTCACTCACGTCCACGTGTAACCACAGTCCGTGACGCTGGCAGACATCAGCAATTGCATCCAGGGGGTCGAAGGCCCCAAGCACGGTGGTACCGGAGGTGGCGCTGACCAGGAATGGCACAGAGCCCTGTTGCCAAAAGGCAGAGGAGAAAGAAGCTGCAGAGTCACCTGTCGGCTATTCAGAGGCTGGTGCTTGACCCTAGCTCTCAGCACGCCCGGCACTGCATCGGCCTCCTCTGCAGTCTGCAGGCAGGTACACAAGATTCACAGATCTCAGCAGACGCTCCAGAGATGGAATCTGAACCTATCTCCCGGTTAAAATTTTCAAAAACTTTTAATGGGGGGTGGGGAGATAGCTCAATCAGTAAAGTGACTATTTTACAAAATATGTGGATCCCCAGAATTTATGTTAAAAAATAGTAATTTTAAAAAGCCTAGGCATTGCACTTGTAAACGCAGCTCTGGAGAGACAGAGATAGGTGGGCCCTGGGGCTTCCTGGCCAGCCAGCCTTCCCTAGCTGGTGAGCTCCAGGCCAGTAAAAGACCATCTCAAGAAGCAAGGTGGATGGCTCTTGAGGACAACACAGGCTGATGTTAGGGTTCCACATGCACACATGCACACATCACACACACACACACACACACAGCTGATATTAGGGTTCCACATACATTACACATTACACACATACACACACACACACACACACACAGAGCTGATGTTAGGGTTCCACATGCACACATACACATACACACACACAGCTATGTTAGGGTTCCACATACATTATACATTACACACATACACACAGAGCTGATGTTAGGGTTCCACATACATTACACATTACACACATACACACACACACACACACACTCAGAGCTGATGTTAGGGTTCCACATACATTACACACATACACACACACACACATTACACACATACACACACACACACATTACACACACACATTACACACATACACACACACACATTACACACACACACACACACATACACACACACACATACACACACACACATACACACACACACACACACAGCTGATGTTAGGGTTCCACATACATTACACATTACACACACACACACATACACACACACACACACACACACACACATTACACACATTACACACACACACACACACACACACGCACGTAATGTTTTACTAAAGAGCCTAATACTATTGAAAAGCCCCAATACTACAAAAGTTCATACCAACATCAGATTAGTGAAAAACAAATTTTAAACTACAATAAAGAAAAGCCCAAGCCCCAGTGGCTTCACTAATGAATTCTACCAAACATTAACAGTTAAGATCACTAGAGGCTCTTCCAGAGGACCAACACACACATGAAGCAAAAATAAAATTGATCTTTTAACAATGAAAGTGATTGGCCGCCCTTCCAGAGAGCACAGGATTAGTTCTCAGGTTCAAGCTCCCATGCGACAGCTCATGACTGTCTGTGACTCAGGGACCCAACACCCACCGTTGGCCTCCCTGAGCACGCATATGGCACACAGATATGCATACAGACAAAACACACATACACATACAAGTAAAATTGAAAAACGATAAATAAATAGAACCAGTTCACAACTATCTCCTCCCTCAAAACAGAATACAAAAAGCCAACAGACAGCTCAGTGCAAGAGCACACCTGGGGCCCTACGCAGAATCTGCAACACTAACAGAACGCAAACAACAACAAACACAGCAGTCAACTGTGTGTGTGCACCACGGAACAAGAACGCAAACGTGAAACCAAGGGGCAGGCATGACTGTGCACACCCTTACCCCAGCACTCGGGGTGCCTGCCTCTGCCAGGTATCTGCAAGTTCAAGGCTACTGAGGGTACACTGCTAGATCCCGTCTCAAAAAATAAAAAACAGAAACAACAAAAATAATTTACGTTATAAGGAACTGGGCAGCCAGGCCAGCGGGTAAGAGTGCTTGCTGCTTCCAGCAGACCTCAGTTTAACCCCAGCACCCACGCTAGACAGCTTATAACTCCCTGTAACTCCAGTCCCAGGGAGACCAACACCCTTCTCTGGTCTCCATGGGTACTGTGCTCACAAGAGCACCCACACACAGACACACATATACACATAATTAAAAATTACAGTGAAGCCAGGCCATGGTGGCGCACGCCTTTAATCCCAGCACTTGGGAGGCAGAGGCAGGGGGATCTCTGTGAGTTTGAGGCCAGCCTGGTCTACAGAGTGAGGCCAGGACAACTAGAGAGTTATGACAGAGAAACTCTGTCTTGAAAAAGGAAATAAATAAATAAATAAATAAATAAATAAATAAATAAATAAATAAATAAATCTTTGCAAGTTTTAAATAATTGAAAGTATAAAACACTTAAAATATGAAAAGAAACTTTGTGCTCCTGGGCTAAGTTAGATACGATATCTGAAGCACAAGGAACTGGGGGGCAGAATGGTCAACAAGTACAGGCATTTGCCACCAGGCCTGACCGTTTGTTTGACTCCTGCGCCCCACACGGTGGAGGAGGGTCACTCCAAGTTGGAGGCCAAGCTGGGCTACACAGCAAGACCCTGACTCAAAACAAAAACCATGGGCTTATCAGTAGTTCTATTTCTGGGTATAAATCCTCCAGAGCCAAGAGCAGAGTGCTACGGTCCGACTGGGTATGGTTCTAGTGTGTCTCCATATTAAGAGTAGAAGTAACCCAACCATTAAGGGGGGGTGCTTTGTGGTGACTGGACTTACTTAAGGTCACCAGAACAGACCCTACAGTTGACTACTGGTAGTTGGTGTAGAAGAGGGACCAGAGGAGATGCCCACACCTGGTCCCTGTCTTGTGCCATGTGATGCCCTGTACTGACATGGTACTCTGCCAGCAAGAAGGCTATCAGCAGATTTAAGCCTTGAACCTTGGACCAGAGCTGTGAGCCAAAATAAACCTCTTTTCTCTATTAAGTTACCCAGTTTCAGGTATTTCACTGTAGTAATTAAAACTAGATTAATCACAGGGTCTTAAAGAGCTAGTCTAATACAGCATTAACCACAATAACTGGAGTGTAGAAGCAACCCACTGTCTACTACTGGATGAACGAATAATCAAAATGACAAATACATACATGAGAAACTAAGTTGGTTTGGTTTGGTTTGGTTTTTTGTTTTTTGTTGTCGAGACAGGGTTGCTCTGTTGTAGCTCTGGCTGTCCTGGAACTCACTCTGTAGACCAGGCTGGCCTCCAACTCACAGAGATCCACCCGCCTCTGCCTCCTGAGTGCTAGGATTAAAGGCGTGCGCCACCACCACCTGGCTAGAAATTAAGTTTTAACTTTCAGACACACTCAAACCATATGCAAGTCACGGTACACTGGTTGCTCTCAATAATCGTAGCAATGCTGGGCACAGCCACAAAACAAGTAAAAACAGAGCTGCACCTTCCAAATGTCCTCTCCATGAGCAGTGTCAGCCCAAGAGATCCACCTGGATGGGCAGGGCCATGTGGGGAGTGGACACACTCGTGGCAAGGAAAGCAGGCTGTCCCAGCCCTCCAGCTTCTGCCCCAGCCCTCCAGCTTCTGCCCCAGCCCTCAGCTTCTGCCCCAGCCCAGGACGTCTGGTCTGGCCACAATACACAGCACCTAGTGAATTCTCTTCTCCCTTCCAGGCTCAGCTCAGTCGTTTCTGAGAATCTCCTGCCCAATTCCTCCTGCCTCTTGATTTGATTTGACCAATGCTCCTGTCTACAGCCCATCACAGTACACGTACAGTTGTTTTTGTATGAATTTTAAAATGTCAGTCCTCGGGCTGGACAGATGGCCCCGAGGTTAAAAGCACTGGCTGTTCTTCCAGAGGACCAGGGTTCAATTCTCAGCACCTACATGGCAGCTCATAACTGTCCGTAACTTCTGTTTCAGGAGACCTGACACCCTCACACAGAATGTTAGTCCCCCTTACACTAATAAAACATCTGTCAAAGTGAGTGTGGCTGGAGAGACGACAGTGGTTAGGAGAGCCTGCTGCTCGGGCCGAGGACCCAGGCTCGGTTCCCAGTAGTCATGTGATCGCTTATAAGCACCTGTAACTCCAAATCCGAGGATCTGACACCTTCTGATCTCCATGGACTCCTAAACACGCATGGCACACACACACACACACACACACACACACACAAATAATCTTAAAAAGCAAACGAGTGATCTGAACATACTTTCCAAAGACAACAGACACAGGCCTGGTAAGGGCATGACAAGATTCTCAACGTCATCAGTCGATGAGTGAACGAAAACCAAACTACGATGAGCGATCACTTCCAGCCACTAAGTGGCTGGGATGATACACACCTTGTGCCGCAGGCCTTGTATCCCTAGCTACTCGGAAGGCTGAGGCAGGAGCATCCCACTTTCAAAGACTTGCCTAAGCGACAGTGTGAGACCCTATTCCAAAGAACCAAACAGAGGGCTAGGGGCTGGGACTAACCGCTCCTTTGAGAGCCTGCCTGCCCAGCACACTCGAAGCCTGGGTTTGACCCTCAGCACCACTAGCCAGGTGTGACAGTGTCCATCTGTAACCCCAGGACCCAGAGGGATAGGCAGGAGGATCAAAGCTCAACGTCCTCCGGGGCTGCAGATGAGTTCTAGACCAGCATGGGCTACAAAAGATACTCCCCAAAATATTTTGTAATTGAAATACCAAAAAGGTGTGCG
The DNA here is from genome assembly GCA_026225945.1 of Cricetomys ansorgei. NCBI lineage: Eukaryota > Metazoa > Chordata > Mammalia > Rodentia > Nesomyidae > Cricetomys > Cricetomys ansorgei. Next base: position 1,464,387 of record JAMJFZ010002087.1, on the reverse strand, counting down.
TGCGTGTGCACACTGGGATGTAGTTCAGTGAAGTGCCTGCCTTCATGAAGTAGTTCATGAAGCCCTGGGTTCAATCACCAACACAAATTAAACCAGGTGGTGGGAGGCACATGCTCATAGCCTCAGCTCTAGAAGGCACAAGCTGGAAGGTCAGGGCTGACAGTCACTCTTGCCTACACGGAGGACTCAAAGCCAGCCTGAGCTACAGGAGACCCTTTCTCAACGACAGAACAGCAAAACCAACACCACGTGTTGGTGAGCACGCAGAGAAGTTAGAACCTCACATATGCTGGGGCGGTAAAATCCTGCAGCTACTTTACAACAGGTCAGGAAGCCCCGCCCATCGCTGGGAACTATGAACAGCTGAGGCTTCTGGGAGAAGGTCCATACCTTGGGACCACATTCCAATAGGCACATAAAATGTAGCCAGGCTACTACATAATAATAATAATAACAACAACAGCAGCAACAACAGTAAGAATAATGGCACAGGTTGGAGACGCTGATCTTCTGGAGGACTAAGTTCAGTTTCCAACATCCACATCAAGTAGCTCAGAACTTCCTGCAACTCCAACTCCAGGGCTGCCCGATGCCTTTGGATTCTACAAGTAACTGCCCTCACTCGCACATACTCACACACAAACATATCATTTAACTACAAAAACACTGGGCTGGAGAGATGCTCAGTGATCAAGGGCACTGGCTGCTCTTCCAGAGGACCCAGGTTCAGTTCCCAGAACCCACATGGCAGCTCACAGCTGTCTGTAACTCCAGTCCTAAGGGATCTGGCCTCTGCGTGCACATGCTGCACAGACATACACGCAGGCACTCATACTCATACACATACACTCATACACATAAAATAAAAATAAATTAACTAATTAACTACAAAAATAGATCGTTTCCAAAACAGAGGTGGACTGGAGAGATGGCCGACAGTCAAGAGCACTTGCTGCTCTTGCAGGTAACTCTGGTTTAGCTGTGATAACCATCTACAGCTCCAGGTGCAGGGGATCCCATGCTCTCCCTTGGCCTGTGCAGGCTCGAGGCAGGCACATGATCACATATGCATGCAAGCAGACCATCCATGTACATCAACACAAAATTCAAAACCAGTAATAAACATGGAGTTGAGGGAATGGGGGCACTGCACACGAGGAGACGGGGAGGAGCCGGGTGAGTGTGATCAAATACATCGCATGCGTGTACGAAATATAAAGACACAGACCTTTAAAAGAGCAGAGAAACAAGTGCTTCTTCTCAAGAAGAGGAGGAGGAGAACACAGGCCAGCACTTCCTTAAGGGTGAAATAGTTAGGTATCACCCAGCAATTCCATCCCTGGACATACGACAGGAAAGCACGCTTAGTCAAAGCCTGTGCGTGGCCTTCACAACAGCATCGTTCTCGGTAGCCAAAGTGGGAACGGCCCAAACGTCCATCAGCTGCAGTACAGCCATATCATGGAATGTCATTCAGCCACAGAAAGGAATGAATTACTGGTACATGGGAAAATATGAATGAATCCTGAAGACATTATACTAAGTAAAAGCTCTTTGTGAGAACTGTAGCACAATGGCTAAAATGTTATATATGCTAAATATATATATTATGTATGTGTGTGTGCATATATTACATATATATAATATGTGTGTATATATTATATGTGTGTATATTACATATATATGTGTGTATGTGTGCATATTATATATATATAAATATATATTATATATATACACACATATATATGTGTACACACACACACATATATATCTCCTCTCAGAGGCAACCGGCCATATGGCAATAAGTATTAACCATTCTAGGGCTGAAAGAGGGCTTAGTGTTTAAGAGCACTGGCTGCTCTTCCAGAGGACTCAGGTTCGATTCCTCGCACCACATGGCGGCTTACAACCGTCTGTAACCACAGTCCCAGGGGATCTGATGGCCTTTTCTGGCCCCAAGCAACACTCGAATGGATGTCAGACAGCATGAAAGCAAAACACCCATACACATAAGGACATAAGGAAATTATAGTTTTTAAATATATATACACACACTGTTCTAAGTAACGAGCACAGGCTGCTCATTCTGTTCAGTGACTCGAAATACGCACTTCACGTATAGTGGAGTCCTGTGAATGAACATCTATTTTCACGTTACACGCACACCTATCTTATTACTATATCTAGTTACATTGCGCTCTATGCTGGTGTGATGTCGACGAAGATGACACGCTGGTGTGGTGGCCCACACGTGTGATCACAGCACCGAGTGAGCCAACAGCAGGAAGACCAAGCTTGAAGCCAACACGAGCTACACACTGAGCTCAAAGCCAATGCGTGCGCACAGAAGAATGTGTCTCAAATAAAAATAACAGCAGCAGCCAATGCATGTACAGTGCACCCAAGTCCAGAAGCCATTCTAAGCGCTTTGCACACTAACTGACCCTTACAACAACCTCTGCAGTGACTTCTGTAGTACGCCAATTTCACAGAGGAAGAACCTGACCAGACTTACACCCCTCAACAGGGTTGCCTGGGACTCCCTTGGGAATTTGGAACCCAACCCACCTACAAGGTTCTGCGGAGGCCTGAGACATTAACAGGTGTGGAAATAAAGGAGAGACACGAGGGAAGAGCCCAAACCACCTTTCAGGAGGGACAGAAGGGCCCTGCCCACTGCCCAGTGCCCCTCACCTCAGCCTCGGCCAGACTGATCTGCCTCTCCAGATCCTCAGGGATCATTTTCCCTCTGAAAAAGAAACCTGAGTGAGTGGGGGAAGTGCAGGTTCTCCAGACCAGAGGAGATCACCTGACATAGCTGGGTGAGGCGGAGAGCAACACAAGGCCAAGGTACAGACCAGGACCTCAGAGCAAAGCGGACGCTGAGGAGCAGGAGCAGCCGGAGGCCGCAGAGGTGCACCAGGGGTAGGGCTCAGGCAGAGCACTTTGGGAACCAGGTTGCACGCTGTGCCAAGCTGGGGCGGGCCATGTCGCAGAAGGACCTTCACCTCTCATCGGCCTTGACGACTCGGACGCTGTCAGTGCCAAGTCCCAGGAAAGCGGCTCCCTTCCTGACGGAGTAGTGACACTGGAAGAGAACGGGACAAGTTAGCGTGACCTGGGCTGCGGCCCGAGAGGCGGGGCATGGGGAAGGCAGACACTGGGAAAGCTGTATGAGCTGCGACTGATGGGACCCTGTAGCCAGGCCGTCCAAGTGCTCATGTGAACTGTGCTGGACCCCAGCTAATAAAGACTTAGGGCCGGAGACTGCACCCCTAATAACCAGCCAGGTGACACCAGTGCTGTGGAACCTTGAACTCGCCTCTGAAGCGGAACCTGTGTCTACTGCGTCTGTCCTGCCCTACCTCCGGGAAGACAAAATGAGCATTCACGTGTATTGGGCCTCCTTGAGAAGGAGTACACCCATCTGAGGGCAAGGGAGGGAGGAAGAGGGCTTGAAAGGTCTCTAACCAAACAGGGGGAAGGTTAGACGCAGGGGTCCAGGGCTGGGCCTGTGACTCTTCCCCACCTCCTTTGAGGAGAAAAGCACCAAGGGCGGCAGCGCCCGGAGGCCCCTCTGCTTGCAGTCTGGGTAGCGCTGATAGCGGGCCAGGTTCATGGCGTACATGTTGGAGATGGAGCCGCCTGTAGCAGGAAGGAGGTAGAGGCAAAAGTGAGAGGTGTTGAGTCAAGACTGGAGTTTCCTTCCCCTGACCTTTCCACCCAAACCTAATCAAAGCAGGCCTGATCAACATTAGGTCCCAAGCCATGCATTCCCAGGGTTCACAAGCAACACAGAAACCAGAACAGCCCATGACACCCTGAGCTGCCCCTGGAGACACTTTCCCCGTGACAGCCTTCAGAGCATTTCTGGCCAACACCAGGATAAAGTAACGCAGCCTGGACAGCCTCTCGATGGTCCAGCCCAGTGGAGCCAGAGATAAAACAGCCATTGCTACCCCCCACACTAACTGCACAGAACAAGAGGTAGACCCCTTACAAAGACCTAATGAAAGCCCCTTCTCACATACCGGGACAGAAGACCCCATCCCCAGCGTCCCAGCCCACCAGGGCACGGAGTTTCTTCAGCACCTCCTCTTCCATAAGGACAAACACGGGGGCAATCTCATATGTGTACCTGCAGAGAACATCGGTGACGAAGGCCGAGATGGAAAGCACTGCCCAGCTAAGTCTTTAAACCAGTGGAGTCCAAGGGGTTAAGTAAGGATCCCAAGAGAGAAGTTGGAGGATGTCAAAAAACCAGAGAGCTCACAAGAACAGTGGGGTCAGGAGGCATGAGGAGGTTGGCGAACAGGAGCCCAAAGGACAGACAAGAGGGAAAATATTCTGTCAAGAGGCGTTTGTAGAAATCAGAGGCAAGGAGCAGAAACCAGTCTCTTCTCCCCAGATGACTCTTGCCCAGCAAACCCAAGTCCTTTGTGGACAGAAGGGCCCTAGACGGCTCACGGGCTGGTGTTGAGGCTTTCCGTGATGATGCGTCCAGCCAGAGCATGGGGATCTATCCCTGAGAAGAGCTGGTTGAAGAAATGGGGGTGACCTGGAGGAGGGGGAGTGGACAGGGGCCTCAGGGCAGAGTTAGGCACTGGGGCCAGAACCCCCTCTCCCATCAGGTCCCCAGGCATACCAGTTTTGACGCTGTACTGAATCACAGCCCGGCAGCGCTCCAGGATCTGCTCCCGAGACTCGCCCTGGCTCTGCAGCTCCAAATCCAGCAGCCGCTTCAGCTCTTCAGGCTCCTTCCATTCACAGACCTAAGAGGAAGGCCAAGATGCAGGGATCTTAGACCCCAGGGTAAGATCCAGCCACAGTGCAACAGATGCAAGGCATCACCAACTTGCAATTAAAATAGGTCAAGAATGTTTTCACAAGCGTACACAAGAAAGGGGAAGACCCAATGTGCAGATCTCGAGGCACACAGGGACAGGGGTGAACTCCCTGGAGTCAAGGAAGGAGAGAGAGCACACCTTCTCAGAAGCACTGGTCCCTTTGCGAATGGCCTCATTTACAACAATCCCAAACACATCCTGGAGCAAGGCCTCCACAGCCATGGGGTCCCCATCCAGGGCAGCGAGTGGTTTCGAGTCAGCCATCGGGACGAAATCTGCAAGCAGGACAGAACCGATCCCCATTCAGCCTGTGTGCCCCACAGGCCTTGGGTAAGGCCTTCTACATGGAAAGGACCCTGAGGTCCTGGCTGGGTACAGAGGAGGGCAAATGTCCAAGGAGAAAGCCAGTAGAGGAGGAGGAGGGGAAGGGCAACCAGTCTAAGCAGGTGGATCAGTCAACCACTGTCACTGTCAACCTTGGGCACTGACAGACACTTACCTTTCTGCTCAGGTCCCTGTTACGATGAGCTGGGGGACAAGGTACACAATGAACTCTTCAGAATAATAAGACCAAGACAGCAGAGGGAGTAGGGTAAAGCCAGCAGTCACATGGCCGTGGCATAACGCTCATGACCCTTGCCCGACAGAGAACTTTACAGAACTGGGACAGGGACAGCTGGTTAAGTTCCCTGAATAATCATTAGCACATTCCCCTCTGGGACAGTGTGAGTGGGGACGGACTCCCACTGTGAATCCTTGTGCCAGGGAATGGGGGAGACCGGAGGAAGGCAAGGGAAGAGGGCCCAGGAACGCCCTGAGACATGCAAGTCTAGCCATTCCACCTCTGAGACTTCTAGAGCTATCCTAGTGTCTCCTAATTTTCTTCTTTCTGAGTTTGCCTGTGTCCCAGACTGGCCTCCAACTTGGTATGCAGCCAACAATGCTTGCGAACTCCTCATCCTCCAGCACTCTACCTTTCAAGGGCTGGGATTATACGAATGAGCTGCCTGTGTCACCCTGAGACTCTCACCCAGGGCTTTGTACCAACTGAGCTACATCTATGCCCTAGCTTCCCCCACACAGCCAGGGATGAAGCACTTGGGGTAGAAGGCCATGAACACGCATGGGGAATGAGGAAGGTTGGTCCTGACTCAGGCAGGAACTGGCCAGCCGAGATACAGGAGCAAAGGTGAGTTGGGAATGGCAAGTCTGAAGCATCAACCAGACCTAAAAATCTGATTTTACCCTGCAGAAAATGAACTCGCCAAGGGACTCTGTAGCAAGTCATATAATTAAATTGATGCTGAAAGCTAGGTGTTCTGGCTCAAGCCTGCAGCCACACTGGAAGCAGAGGCAGGGGATCATGGCAAGTGTCCGGCCGGTTAGCACTACATACAATGACTCTGACTTGAAGAGACAAAAACAAAAGAAGGATCAGAATGGACAAGACACTCAGCAGGTAAAGGCACCCGCTACTGATCCTGACAATCTGAATCTGATTCCCAGAATGCACGTGGCTGGAGAGAGCCCACTCCACGCCTGCACTGTGTCGCACATACGTGTACACGCAAAAGCAAGCGTAGTTAAAAACATTTCAGCTGGATGTGTGCAGGCCCAATACTATAAACCCAGTGCTGAGGGTGAGACAGGAGCATCAGAGAGGCTGAGGCCAGCCTAAACTACTCAAGAAAGGGAGGGATCAAGGGAGGGAGGGAGGGATCCAGGGAGGGAGGGAGGGAAGGAGGGAGCGAGGGAGGAGGGAGGAGGGAGGGAGGGAGGGAGGGAGCGAAGAAGGGAGCGAGGGAGGAGCGAGGGAGGGAGGGAGGGAAAAACATGCGCTCTTAAGAGGCCAATCTTTTGCAGCTGGGTGTGGGACAGCTGACAGGAGGGCGGCACACCTGAATAAGGCCAGGCAGCCGGCAAAGCCTCAGACTTGGTCAATCTCTGGGCTATACTGGTTCTTATAAAATTTCTCTTAACAGAAATGAAAGAATCCAAGTTGACCTGGAGTTTCATGCTTGGGTAACTGGAGAGTTATACCCCCGGGACAAACATGAATACGAGCGACGGAGGGACTTTCTGGACGTGTTCATCCAAGCATCCCGGCTACAGCCCCAGCGAGAAGCTATGGGAAGCAGACTTGAGACCTCTGGTCTGAGGAACAGGTGGGGAGACGGGGTCGGCACTGAGGCCTCGGGAGCCCCCAGGAGAGGGCAAGTGGATCCTCGCACAGCCACCTCCTGAGAGGGGCTGCTCAAATGTGACCCACAGTCACAGACACGGGCCTCACGCTAGCTGGAAACAGACGAAAGGGACCCTTGGACACTAGGGTCTGTTAGCCAGGATACAAGACGGAGGGGTCAGTCCTTCAGAGGCAACTCCGCTAGCTCCCCAACACAGTGGCAAACACGGAGTACAAAGGTCGAGAGACTAAGCAGGCAAACTGGGCTGGGGTGGAGATCAGAACTTGCCTGCCACATGTAAGACCCTGGGTTCCATCCCCAGCACTACAAGAACAAACAAAATGTGAGCCTATTTCACAACTTCCCACACACCCCTCTGTACTTAAATGCACGATGCTAACCTGCACACTCATTCAGGGTGAGCCCATGCACCACATCTTAAAAAAGGAACTGAGTTTCAAAGACACTGTGACCCATGTCCAAGTTACACCACCAGGACACGCTGCACTGCTCCTGGCTCTGAAGCCCTGGACATGCTGCTCCTTGTACGTGGCTCCCTGGTGTCCAGCTGTGCTCCTCTCCCGCCTTCCAAGAGCACCAACGCTTTTATTCCTTAAGCTTTTACGGCCTTCTGTCCCAAGAACGAGCCTCATTTCCCAACGTGTCTCTGGAGACGCAGGGGCTGAGTCTCGCCACGCTGCTAAGCCAGTCAGCACTTCTCCGGTCGCCACTGTGCGTAATTACTGACAGCTGCCGCCTCATCAGTCTCTCACTTGCCTTATTTTTCCAGATCAAGATTCTGCAGTGTGACTTCAGTGGAGTTTCGAGCAAGGAGAATCTGCTGTGTTAATGGAATGACCTCAAGGACCACGGTTTCAGAGTGATGTCCGTTTAAAAGGCTGTGCTTTTCACGGCAGAACCGCAGCAGGCACAGTGGAACTGGAAAGGAGTGCAGGCAGCTGGACTGGGATTTTTTCTTCTCCAGGTGGATTCCATGGAAGAGAACATGGGAAGAAAATACTAGACAAGGAGTGGTGGGAACACGGGTCTGTGTAAGTGAGACTGGATAAACAGCATCAAGAAAAATAGGAAGAAGTGTTCACTGAGAAACCACAGACAAGAGATGCCATGCAGATGCCCTGCCACGCCAGAATCCTAATTCCGATTGCAGTCCTCTGCTCAGGTCTCTGTCTCAGAAAGACCAGATGAAAATCTGTACAAGACAGCGAGGCCCTGACTCGCTTCCCACCCCACTCTACCAGGCAGCTCCCTTCCACCTCCAGAAGAAGCACAAGGCTTGTTCTCTGGAGAATGGAACACAGGAGCCATTTCTGGGACATGGGAACATCCAAAGGGGACTGGGCACTGCACCAAACACAGGAGGCAGGGAGACGTGACATACCAAACCCAGCCCTGTCCCCTAGTCGCCAGGGAGCAACTTTCCAGGGCCAGAGCCTGGAGAGCATCTCTCTGAAGAAAGAAGATGCAGAGAAAAGACCCACTGAGGCTCTGCGCGACAGCCTGGGGCTGGATGGAGGGGGAGCTCAGCAGCATAGTGAGCACCCTGCTTGCCAGCAAACAGCCCTCCCCACAGGTGACGCCACCGGTTGATAGTTTGTCTGTAAGCTTCCAGCGCCCCACTGCCTTACTCTTTAATCTGCAGATGGAATGTCAGCCTGCACGCATGCAACCCCGGCACTCTGGTTGAGACCGAGAGGCTATGGAGGACAGAGTTCAGGAATCATCCTGCACTGGGAGTTCTAAGTCAGCTAGGAATGGGACTCTGCCTCAGAAAACCTGAAAAATAAACAAAACAAAACTAAAAAACTAAAAAGCCCAACTACCCAATGTATGTGTGTATACGCATCACGCATGAAGAGCAGACGGCCAAACAGGGAAGAAAGCCCTAACAGAATCAGAGCTGCAGGAAATGCATGCGCAGCTGCGCACTCTCCGCACCCGGGCAACGAGACAGGAGGGTCCCTCAAGCTGGAAAGGGAGGGCGTGAGGGGAGACTGCAGGGAAGGAAGAGCAGGTAGCTGGTGCTAACGCGCTGTCGTGTGCACGCATAAATATTAAATATTTAATTTTTAAAAGTCAAAACAAAAGAAACGCAGAGCTGAAAACAGGTAAACTGTGCTGGCAAGATGGCTCAGCAGGTAAAGCCACCAAGCCCACCACACCAGGTGTGGCCCCAGGGACGCTCGGAAACTGTCTTCTGGCATTCACATGTAGCGTGTGTGCGCACACACAATTAAAATTAAAATGTAATAAAAATACTTTTTTTTAAAAGGGAGAACCAGCATCAGGAACAGTCAGTCTAGGCTGCGAGCACCTCCGTGGGAAGAAACCTGGACAGGAACAAGACCCTGTGCGGCTGCTCAGCGGCTTCCCCAGATAGGCTTTCTCAGAGGCTGACACGGAGCAGCTTCTGCAGGAACTGCGCCTCCTGTCTTCTGCTGTCCTCACTGTGGCCAAGAGTGTCCCAGCTAAGGGTCCTCCAACCCCTCATCCCTCTCTGTCTCTTCATCTTTCTAAAGCACTGACAATTCCTTCCTAAGAAGTAGACCATTTGTGTTCTATTAAAAACAAAAACCAGGGGAGAGCAGTAGAGGCACCAGGCGCGCACGCACACACATACACACACACCATGCAGACACACACACACACACCATGCAGACACACACACACCATGCAGACACACACACACACCATGCAGACACACACACACCATGCAGACACACACACACACACCATGCAGACACACACACACACACCATGCAGACACACACACACACCATGCAGACACACACACACACACCATGCAGACACACACACACCATGCAGACACACACACACCATGCAGACACACACACACACCATGCAGACACACACACACACCATGCAGACACACACACACACACCATGCAGACACACACACACCATGCAGACACACACACACACACCATGCAGACACACACACACCATGCAGACACACATACACCATGCAGACACACACACACCATGCAGACACACACACACACCATGCAGACACACACACACCATGCAGACACACACACACCATGCAGACACACACACACACCATGCAGACACACACACACCATGCAGACACACACACACACCATGCAGACACACACACACCATGCAGACACACACACACACACATGCAGACACACACACACACACCATGCAGACACACACACACATGCAGACACACACACCATGCAGACACACACACACCATGCAGACACACACACACCATGCAGACACACACACACACCATGTAGACACACACACACCATGCAGACACACACACACCATGCAGACACACACACACACACCATGCAGACACACACACACCATGCAGACACACACACACCATGCACACACATACACACACACCATGCACACACATACACACACACCATGCACACACACACACACACCATGCAGACACACACACACACCATGCAGACACACACACACACCATGCAGACACACACACACACCATGCAGACACACACACACCATGCAGACACACACACACACCATGCAGACACACACACACCATGCAGACACACACACACACCATGCAGACACACACCATACAGACAAAACATCCATATCCATAAAAAGAAAGAGAGAAAATTTTAAAAGGAGGGCTGGGGAGACACAACTGCATGAATCAAGAGCCAACCATCGGCGAATAAGTCTCAGAAGTAAGGAAGGTATGAAAGTTCCACAGAGCACAGAAGGACAAATTAGACAATCCAATGAACATGTCACAAGATCAATGGGCGATGACTTTGAAACATAAACAAACCAAAACCAGGTAGCACACAGAGAGACCAAGATGGCATCAAACTTCTCCAACACAGAAGACAGGGGAAGGAATTCCCAGGATGATAATTAAATCACTTAACTGCCTACAGAGAGGGAGAAAAAGGAGTACCTATCCCCAACCAGCTGACTCAACTACAATTTCTCAGCTGATGGATCTATCTCAGGTTCCCTGCAGCAGCTATTTCAAAGATCTCCCTCCCTCTCATTTCAAAGTTCTTAGAGAAATTAATAGCTAGCAAATCTCACTGAACAGGAGGCATGAGATGGCTCAGCAAATGAAGATTCTTGCCACCAAACCCAATGACCCCTGGGACCCAAGAAGTAGGAGAGATTCCTTTCTGTGAGTTGTCTCTGATCTACACACATGCACACAAATCAAAATTTGAAGCCAGGTGGTGGTGGCCCATGCCTTTGATCCCAGCACTTAGGAGGCAGAGGCAGGCTGATCTCTGAGAGTTTGAGGCCAGCTTGGTCTACAGAATGAGTTCCAGGACAGCCAGAGTTACAACAGAGAAACTTTGTTTAAAAAAATCTCCACCCAAGCCATGGCACGCACGTGCACACACAACAAACACAAACAAATGCACTTTAAAACTTTGAAGTAAAAAAACAAGACAAAGCTCAGTATTCTGTAGCTTGCACTCACGTATGTTTCTTCAGTACCAGTGTGCACCACACACGTGGGTGGCCATCAGAGGAGGGATGAACCAGGCCACAGTGAAGACAGGAAGCTAAGTCTGTCCACTTGGCTTTGTTTGGCTCTATAATATTTTTAAAATTTTAAAATAGGGACTGAGCTGAGCATGGTGGGCACGCCTTTAATCATGGCACTCGGGAGGCAGAGGCAGGAGGCTCTCTGTGTGTTCAAGACCAGCCTGATCTACACACTGAGTTCCAGGACAGCCAGGACTTTGTAGAGAGACTTTGCCCCCCTCCCCCCAAAAAAAGGAAAGAAAGAAAGAAAAGAAAAAGAAAGAGAGAAAGAAAGGCAAGTCTCTGTCTCAAAAATAAAGACTAACACGATAACCCCTCCTACCCGGCCTGTTCGCGCCCTTTACGCCCTCCCGGCCCCACGAGTCACCATTTTACTGGTTTCTTAGATGTCCTTTCAGAGTTTTGACTGCAAATACTAACAAATGTGAACATATTTTCTCCCTCTTTACACAAGAAACACGTAATTATTCTTCTGCATACCGCTTTTTTCCGCAAACAAAATGCTGGTAATCTTATATCAGAGCACACAGCCCTGCCTCACTGTTCTCTAATGTAAGAGATTACACGGGATATAATTTACACACCACAGAGCACATCCCGTTATCCAGGGTTTTAGTGTGACCACAGACTTGTACAATCACCACCACTACCTAACTCCAGAACCTTCTCCTTATCCCAGGAATAAACTCACCAGCAGTCACCCGGGTCCGCCCAGCCAAACCTCTGGCAACCACATACCCACTTCCATCTCTTCGGATTTGCCTGTGCTGTGCACGTCACTTAGAAAGAAGCAACCTATGGAGGCTGAAGAGGTGGCTCAGTGGTTAAGAGCATGCATTGCTCTTACAGAGGACCCAAGTTCGGTTCCTAGCACCCATGTCAGGCACCTGGTACCCAGCAACTCTGCTCCTGGTGGATCCGATGCCCTCTTCTGTGGCTCTCTCTCTGCAGTGCCCACACAGGGTTTCTCTGCTGTAACTCTGGCTGTGCTGGAACTCACCCTGTAGACCAGGCTGGCCTCCAATTCCTGAGTGTTGGGATTAAAAGCGTGCGCCACCACTGCCCAGCACCGCGGATTTTCCTGTGTGTGTGTGTGTGTGTGTGTGTGTGTGTGTGTGTGTGTGTGTGTGTGAAGCATACACTATGTGGGTTTTGTGACTGGCCTCCTTTACTTCACATACTGTTTTAAAGGTTCATCCTAGCACAAGCCTGCATTTCACTCCTTCCATGACTGGATCACACTCTTTGTAGGTATTTATTGCACTTCATTCAGCCATTTGTAAGTTTCTAAATGTTTCAGCCGTTTCTGCGTTTAGCTGAATGACACTGCTATGAACGTTTGCACACACGTTTTTGTGTGGGCGTGTTTTCAGTTCCCCTGAGGACATGCCTGCTGGTAAAACTGCTGAGTCACACGCAGACTCTATGCTGACCTTTTGAGGTACGTCCACCGCTCCCACCGACACTGTGCGAGGACACCAGTTCTTTCAGACTCGAGAAAACTTTTGCAGACTTGCGACACTGTCTTCTTTCCCCACAGCCACCTGAATGTTTGACAGGGCCAACAAAACTTGTGCAGTGTATGAACACGCTGGGCCACCAAGATGGCTCAGTGGATTAAGGGTGCTTTCCCCAAGCCCGACCCGGAATTGAATCCCTGGACTCCACATGGTAGATGTAGAAAACTAACTCTTACAGAGAAGTTGTCCTCTGAACACACACACGCGGTAAATCAGTAAACATTATATTTTTAATGCCTTAGAGGGCCGGTAAGATGGCTTAGTGGATAAGGGTTCTTGTCACCAAGCCTGATGATCTGAAGTTGATCCCAAGAATCCAAATGGCAGAAGGAAAGAATTGATTTGCAGAAGTTGTTCTCTGACACACTAAGCAAATAAATATAATTAAAAATTACATTTTAGCGTGGTGGTGCAAGCCTTCAATCCCAGGACTCGGAAGAGGGAGAGGCAAAGTAGGCGAATCTCTGTGAGTTCGAGACCAGCCTGATCTACAGAGCGAGTTCTAGGACAGCCAAAACTACTCACAGAAAAAGCCGGTCTCGAAAAACAAAAAAATAAAATAAAAGTTACTTTAAAACAAGAAAAGACTGAGCAGGGGCTGAGTGTGGTAGTGCACACCTTTACAGATCCCAGTGAGTTTCAGGGCTACCCTGGTCTATATGCAAGCTCTAGGCCAGCCAGGGCAGCATAGTGAGACCCTGTCTCCCAGAATAACAAAGGTTAAGGGGGGCTGGGGATGTAGTTCTATGACAGGAAGGCCCTTAGTTCAACCCCCAGCACCACAAACAAAAACAAAAAATTCCAAAGCGCACACTGCCAGCTCCTAGGAACGTCCCTTGAACATGGCTCTATTTCCAACCTCTCTATCACTATCATCAAAGGTCTGGGGAGGCAAGGGAGCCAGACAGCCTGCTTCTATTACGCAACACATGCTGGCTTTTGAGAGAATGGGTTCAGCTTGTTCAGCAAACATTGACTGACTGTCTACTGCCGCTCGGCTGGAACTGCCCCAGTGACTGTGTTTGCCCCGTGGGCTCCAGCTGGCAGCTAGCAAAGGAACCCAGCATGCAGACTGAAGGCAAAATCATGTAATGGGGTGGGTGATTCCCCCAAAAGGCAGGACTGCACAGTCTGAACAGCTGGCCCACTCCAGACTCCAGGTGAGAGCTCACACTGCTGTCCTTCAGGTTAATGGTAGTTGGGACACACACTCCTCAGCAATCATCTCAGCACGGCTGGCTTCCGTGATGAAGGGAGTCTGAGAGAGGCTGAGTTAGGGACACTACACCAGAGGAGTCTTGCCTGAGGGCAAAGAGATGAGAACCGTTAGCTAACTCCAAAAAGTCTTTCAACAAGGCTTATTGCTAGAAAGCTAACAAACTGGGGATTTCAAGATGGCTCAGCAAGAAAAGGTACTTGCTGTCAAGCCTGGTGATCTGAGTTCTTCCATCCCTGGATACAGGCAGTAGAAGGAGAGAATTGACTCTCAAAATTCGTATTCTGGCAGAGTGCTGTGGTACCTGTCTTTAACCCCAGCAACTGGGAGGCAGAGGCAGGCAGACCTCTGTAAATTCAAGGCCAGCCTGGTCTACACAGTGAGTTCTAGGACAGCCAGGGCTAATATAGACACATCCTGTCTCAAATAAAAAAGTTATACTCTGACCTCCACACGTATTTATGTACCCATGCACACATGCACACAGGCACACGCCAAATAAATACACGCTTTAAAAGGGAAAGCTTAAAAAACTGGTATATACTGTGCTGTATGTATAGCAGAATGGTTCCACACTCCAGCACCATGATTAAAATGGCACACACACGCGCACACACACACACATGCACACGCACACACACATACACACACACATACACACACGCACACACACACACGCACATACACGCGCGCACACATACACGCGTGCACACGCACACACACGAGCACACACACGCACACACGCGCACACACACACGCGCGCATGCACACGCGCGCACACACACACGCGCGCGTGCACGCACACACACACGCGCACATGCACACACACGCACACACACGCACGCACGCACACACACGCACGCGCACACACACACACGCACACACACGCACACACACGCGCACACACACACACACACACAGCACACACACGCACACGCACGCACACGCACGTCAAGGCTGAGGAGATGACAGTGTTAAGATCACTTATTGCTCTTGCAGAGGACCCAAGTTTGGCTCTCAGCACAGGACCATCTCTAACTCCAGAGGTCCCAACACACTCTTCTGACCTCTTAGAGCAAGGCACACATAGGACATGCATATTTACTACATACTGGGAGAACACTCGTACACCTGAAAATAATACCCGTGAATAAAAATTAAAATAATCTTAGAAGTATTCAGTCAGCATCACATACCGGATTACCACGCCATAATGCTCACTGTGGCATTGTCAGACCGGGTACCACACAATAGCCCAAGCTGGCCTCGAACTCACTATGTACTGAGGATGACCCTGAAGTTCTGCTCCTCCCGCTTCTGCCTGCCGCCTACACGGATCACAGCTCCTTCACTAGGAACTACTGCTGTCGTGGTGGTTTGGCTTGGATGGTTTTCTGTTGTGTTTTTTGTCTTGAGACAGTCTCACTGTGCTGTTCAGGCTTCTGAATCTCTGGGCTCAAGTGGCCCTCTTGCTTCAACCTCCCAGGGACTACAGGTGCGTACCATCTCACACAGCTTTGTAATGAAACAACTCTTAAAACGTTAGCTCACTTAGATGTCTAAATATTTGAGGCTGAAGCAGGAGCCTTTGAGGCCAGCTTGAGCTACAGAAGAAGGGCCAATCTCAAACAAAAACAGAAAGTAATATATACTGTATGGCACATTACAGGTGACTGAAAATCAGGCACTGGGCGAAGAAAATATTTGTATGAACTAGGAAAAAGTGTTTCACGGTACAGAGCTCACTGAACCAAGACTTGGGGGTGGTAGAGAGCTCAGTAGCTAACAACTTGTCGAGCACGGGCCAGACCATGGATTCCACGCATCCTCAGTACCAAAAATATAGTCATAGGGGCTGGAGAAACGGCTCAGCGCTAAGAGCACCGGCTGCTCTTCCAGAGGACCCAGGTTCAATTCACAGCATCCACATGGTGAGTCACAACTGTCTGTAACTCCAGGAGGCTCACAAGTGTCTGTAACTCCAGTTTCAAGGTATTTTATGCCTTCTGCCCTCTGGGGACACCAGGCACTCACGGGGTACACAGACATACATGTAAGCAAAACACCCATACACACATAAAACAATTATTTAAAGATATACTACTACTACTACTAATAATAATAATAATAAACAGTGATACGAATGATTATCTTCAAGAGCATAACTAGAAGAAAAATTAATCATTTGTCCTTTTAAATTTTTGTGTTCTGCAGACTGGCAATAGATAAGCTTTTTTTTCTAAATACCCTAAATCCCTGGCAGGCCTAGAACCTGCTATGTAGACCAGGCTGGTCTTAAACTCCCAGAGATCCACCTGCCTCTGCCTTCCCAGTGCTGGGATTAAAGGTGCTTGCTGCCACTGGGCAATGGTGGTGCACACTTTTAAACCCAGCACTCGGGAGGTAGAGGCCAGCCTGGTCTACAGACTAAGATCCAGGCCAGTCAGAGTTACAGAGTTGTTTTGGTTTTAAAAACCAAAAACAAAAAGTGTTTGCCACACTCCCATAAGCTAATTTTAAAAACTTGTTCATTGTGTGTGTGTGAACGTGTCTGTGCAGGTGTCTGTGCACACTGGAGGTCAGAAGTACTGTATGTTCTATCACTCTGCCTATTCCTTGAGAAGCAGGGTCTCTCCCTCAACCCGGAGCTCCAATTTTCTCAGGCCTGAAAACAGCAAGACCCAGGATCCTCCAGTCTCCTTCTCAGTGCTGGGTTTACAGGCATATTGACGTTGCCAGGTTTCTCACCGGGATGACAGGACCCGAACTCCGGTCCTCAAGATTTCCCAGCTCTAACAGCTGGGTCATCTCTCTAGGGCCCTACCTTGTCTTAAATTAACATTCCTGGTGACATTTCTCTCCAATTTATGTCGATTTCAGGCTGATCCTAATACGACATGGAATTACTCTAACTGCCCAAAATGCGCAAGTCCTTCTCATTCCAGACTTCCCTTCTTCCGTGCCGGCGCCCTGCGGCCAGTGTCCTGAACTCACCAGACAGCTGCTAGGGGAGAAGCCGGGCCCGAAGTGACATCCACGTGCCTTCTGCCCGGGCGCGCTTCAGGCAGTCGTCCTCTAGCGGGACCTCGCTCTGAGGCTACGGCAGGGGAGACGCGGGGAGTGCTCGAGGACGGGCTCAACTCTGCACTCTGCAAGCGCAGCCTGGCCCAGTGAAGGGAGAAAGAAGGCCTCGTCCTGCGGGGAGCTAGGTTCGATACCCCGCAGGACCGGAGCGGGGCCGGCCGCCTCGGGCCCTGGGACCGTGTCCGAGACTCACAGTCAGACCGGGTCTAGTGCGCGCCGCCGCACTGCGCAGACTTAGCCCTGATCCCGGCCGTCGGTCCGCGGGTCTGCGGGACGGCGAGTTCGGCAAAGACAAACCTGACCAGGTTAAATGAAAGACCAAGGGCGCTACTCGGGGCTGCAGACCGCGGAGCGACGGGCGACAGGCGCGGCTTCCCCGGGAGTCAAGGCTCACCTGGCGAGCCTGCCCGGGAGCCTGGCGCCTGCCCTCAGTCAAGATGGCGGCCGAGGCGCCGGCGCGCCACGGCGCACGCGCGGCCCGCGCACCGCCCTCCCGCCCGCCGTCCGCACCCCTCCCACTCGCCCGCCGCGGCGCTCCGCGCGGCCCCAGCCTCACCCCTTTTTGGCGCACCCCCCCCCCGCCCCGTCCAGGCTCCCGAGCCCGGAAGTGGATGTGGCCGCTCGGCAACGAGGACGAGGGGGAGGGAGAAGTGCTTCCGGGGAAACGGGCCCCGGGTTGGTGTTTGTAAACTTGCCTCGGTCCCGGCGCGGGCGGCGCGGCCGCGGGCGGGCACGGGGCGCTCGGGGCCCGGAGAGGCGCCGCGCGGCGGAGCGGGCGGCGGGCGGCCGCGCCGGGCAGGTAGGCGCGCGCCGGGCAGGCACGTCGCGCGGGCGGCGGGCGGCGGCGCCTCGGCGGCTCGCAGGCCTGGGCCCGCGGACGGGGGAGGGGAGGCGGCGGCGGGCCCGCAGGGGAGGGGCTCGGCGGGCGCGGGCGCGGGCGCGGGCGCGAGCACGCAGGGCGCGGGGCCGCGCGGGGCCGCCGCGAGCGCGCCCGCCCTCCCTCGGTCCCCTCCGTCCCCCGGTCCCTCCGTCCTGCGTCCTCCGCGGCCGTTTGCGCACCTGCGGCGGGCTCCGCGCGGGCTGCAGGCCGGGGCCGCGTCCGCCGCGCTCCGCCCCGGCTCTGCGCGCGTCTGCGGGGCGCCGCTCGCGGGCCGGCCCGCTCTGCACAAAAGCCCGGAGGGCCTCCGCCCCCTTCCTCCGGGGAGGATGGCGAACCCGAGCGCTCGCCCCGCGGGCCGGCTCGCCCGGGAGGAGGCCGGGCTCCACTTCGCCCCTGTTGGCCGCTCCTCCTTCTGACCCAGAAAGCAAGCCCTTGACTCGTGCCCTCCTCCGAGCGCCAGGGCGCCCGGGAAGCAAGTGGACAGCGCTTCGCTCGAGTGGCCGAGGATGTCGCGCTCAGGGGCCTCGTCTCTCTTTCTGCTTGCAGGGTTCTGGAAGAGACCTGGAGCCTCAGCGAGAGGACGCAGCTGGGGAGCCACGGCTGGTGGACTCTCGCTTCTTCGGGCAGTAGGCACGAGTCGGAGAGAGACCACGGGTTCTGGGAACACCTGTTTTCCCTCTGGAGGACGCTGAATTCTTGAAGAAGACAAAGGCAGTTCAATATGGCAACTGAACTGAAAGAACAGGAAGGAGCCATTACTGTGATTTGGTGACAGTTCTTCAAACAACGGGGTCTTAAAGGAAAGCTGAGTTAAGAACTTCTGAACTTTTGGGTTCATTAAGTGACTAGTCAGCATGGCCCAGGTAAAAAGCTCTAGCGTCCTCCTTCAAGACCATTCACTGGGAAGCCTGTTTGCAATGTCACTCCTGAATTCTGCCTTAGTCAACAATATTGACCGTCCCCAGAGCCGAGCTCTGTATTAAGCGCCAGGGGGAGATCTAGAGGAAGGAAAGGGGACAGGCCACAGCCCCTGCCTTCAGGGAGCTTCCAGTCAAATGAAGGAGGCAGGCTACCCCACATCACAGGCACTGACGGGCTGTTGGCGAAGCACCTGGTACTCAGTGTACTTTGGGTACGTGAAGTGCTCAGGCACAAGGGAGCGGATAGTCGATGAATGCTTCATTTGTTTTCTAACAGGAATTTTATTGAGCTCCTGTTACATGCAAGGCATTGTGCTTAGAATACAAAGATGAATAAGATTGTCCTTGCCCCCAGCCAGCTTCCAGGCTAGCTGGGGGGAGGGGGAGGGATGGAAAGACGGCCTATTATTTATTTATTTTTATTCACAATGCCTTGCATAATGACTGGCTGGCCGAGCCTCTGAATCTGTCGATGAAAGTGGTTGGTTTGCGATGATAGAAGGGTGTTACTGGAAAGTAGCACTTCTGCCTGGGTGGAGAAAAGCAAATGGAGCTTGGAGGATGCATAGGCTCTCGAGAGATGATAAACAGAGGAACTGTGTGGGCAGAGGCTTAGCGGCGTGGGGAAATGTGACGAGATTCACGGTACTACTGTAGTTTGGTAGTTAGGGAGCAAAGAGTTAAGTGGGGGTCCATGAGGGGGACAGGGTAGGTAGTAGTGAGCGGGGAGGTGTTCTCTGGAGAAGTCGGCAGTCTGGCGGGGGCTCTTTGTGCCCCCCTAAGGAATTAGGTGCTGTTCTCCGGTCGGGGCTCCCTAAGCAATGTTAAGCAGCAGAGAAGTGTCTTTCAGAAGACAGTTGTCATCGTGAAGGTGCAGATGGCTTGGAAGGGCAAGGTGACCAGAGGGACTGCCATAGTCTTCTGAGTGGAAAGCCGTGTGCTTCTCTGAGCTGTCTTTGAGGAAACCTCTACCAGTCTCACCAGGATGGCAGTCTGGTTGTAGTGGGATTGGCTTCCTTCCAAGTGCAGCACGCCTAGCTTCCTCCTCTCCGGCAGAGTAGAGCGTCTGGGTTCCTTCCCCCTTTGTCTGTTTGCAGCCTATTCCACCGAATTGTGCTTACTGGTCTGCAAAGGTTGCTTCTCCTGAGCACTGACTTTGTGCTGGGCGCTGCTAAGCGTTTCTCATCAATCTCTTTCCTTTGACCTGTGGTAGGCACTCCAATCTCTTTCCCCTTGACCTGTGAGGTAGGCACTGCAGTCTCTTTCCCTTGACCTGTGAGGTAGGCCACAGGTAGGCACTCCAGTCTCTTTCCCTTGACCTGTGACATAGGCCACAGGTAGGCACTCCAGTCTCTTTCCCTTGACCTGTGAGATAGGCCACAGGTAGGCACTCCAGTCTCTTTCCCTTGACCTGTGAGATAGGCCACAGGTAGGCACTCCAGTCTCTTTCCCTTGACCTGTGACGTAGGCCACAGGTAGACGCTCCAGTCTCTTTCCCTTGACCTGTGAGGTAGGCCACAGGTAGGCACTCCAGTCTCTTTCCCTTGACCTGTGACGTAGGCCACAGGTAGGCACTCCAGTCTCTTTCCCTTGACCTGTGACGTAGGCCACAGGTAGGCACTCCAGTCTCTTTCCCTTGACCTGTGAGGTAGGCCACAGGTAGGCACTCCAGTCTCTTTCCCTTGACCTGTGAGGTAGGCCACAGGTAGGCACTCCAGTCTCTTTCCCTTGACCTGTGAGATAGGCCACAGGTAGGCACTCCAGTCTCTTTCCCTTGACCTGTGACGTAGGCCACAGGTAGGCACTGCAGTCTCTTTCTCTTGACCTGTGAGATAGGCCACAGGTAGGCACTGCAGTCTCTTTCCCTTGACCTGTGACATAGGCCACAGGTAGGCACTCCAGTCTCTGTCCCTTGACCTGTGAGGTAGGCCACAGGTAGGCACTCCAGTCTCTTTCCCTTGACCTGTGAGGTAGGCCACAGGTAGGCACTCCAGTCTCTGTCCCTTGACCTGTGAGGTAGGCCACAGGTAGGCACTGCAGTCTCTTTCCCTTGACCTGTGAGGTAGGCCACAGGTAGGCACTCCCACCCAGTCTCTTTCCCTTGACCTGTGAGGTAGGCCACAGGTAGGCACTGCAGTCTCTTTCCCTTGACCTGTGAGGTAGGCCACAGGTAGGCACTGCAGTCTCTTTCCCTTGACCTGTGAGGTAGGCCACAGGTAGGCACTCCAGTCTCTGTCCCTTGACCTGTGACGTAGGCCACAGGTAGGCAGTCCGCACTCCAATAGGCATTCACATCTGAGGGAAACAAGGCCCAAAAGGTGGAGAGACTTGCCCAAAATTGCACGGTCCAAACAACAGTTAAGGTTTTTAACTTTGGACTTTGCAGAGTCCATGGAAGTGAGGAAAGGGATTCCCAGACACACTGATCATCCAAAGAAGATATTTTTATTAATCTGGGGTTTTTTTGTCCAACTATTTCTTTAAAAGACTTTCCTGAGTAAGAAAAGTATATATTTTGGAGCACTGATTCAGTAAAGTCAGTTCAAGGACTGTGCTGGTAAAAAGGGGTTAAAGCACCCCTGTTTAACTTTTTTTAACTTTACGTAGAGCACACATATAAATGGCCTTAAAGGGGAAGTGGGGGAGCCACCTTTAATGTGTGGTGTGGTGGCACACACCTTTAATCCCAGCACTTGGGAGGCAGAGGCTAGTGGATCTCTGTGAGTTTGAGGCCAGCCTGGTTGGTCTATAGAGCAAGTTCCAGGACAGCCAGAGTTACGCAGAAAAGGAAACTATATTCAACTCCACAATCCGAGTTGTT
The DNA here is from genome assembly GCA_026225945.1 of Cricetomys ansorgei. NCBI lineage: Eukaryota > Metazoa > Chordata > Mammalia > Rodentia > Nesomyidae > Cricetomys > Cricetomys ansorgei. The sequence continues at coordinate 1,442,338 of JAMJFZ010002087.1, read as the reverse complement.
CAGTTTTTATGATTACTGTAACTGACAGCATTTAGGGAATTTAAAATCTGAAGTAAGAAATAGCCTGATAGAAAATGTCGTTGGTGCCAGCAAAGTCTGCCCATGCAAAACAGGCTTTAGATCTGAGCGCTCACTGGGGGAGCCCTGTACCTGCATCAGCTGGCTCACAACCGAGGCAGCTCTCAGAGATCTGACGGCCTCTTCTGGTCTCCTTGGGCACCTGCCCACACGTGGCGCTGCGTACTCGCGAATACACACAGAGTATAAAAGTAAATACTAGGAAAATGAAAGCAGGGGTCAGCAAGAGGGTTCAGCAGGTAAAGGAGCTTGCTGACGGCCTGGGTAGATACCAGAGCCACACGGTGGAAGGAAGATCTGACCCCTGCAAGTGGCCCTCTGACCTCATGCCCTGCCATACTGGCATGAGCACACTAAGTAAATAGTAAAGTAATAAAAATAAAGGAGTTCCAAAGGAAGACACTGCCCTAGGAATCGCCAGTTTCAGTGGGTCAGACAGACAGACAGACCCTCGTGCCTTCTTGCACTGAAAGCCCAGAAATGCCTTAAGAAATTTGTAGCCACTCACAGTATCTGGTAAAGTAACCACAGCGCTGCTGCTGTTCGCTCATTAACTTGGCCTGTGTTTCAGTGCGAAGGGATGCAAGGGGGCAGTGATCTGGTGAGACGGTTAGCAAGGACCTGAGGGACAAGGCTTGACTGCGAGGGAATCGTCCCCGGAGAGAAGCAGCCTGTTGCTGGGTGTAGACAGTGGCTCTGCTGAGGATAGCAACCTGCTTCTGCCCTGCCCTGCCAGGTGACCTGACACCTCATCTCCTTTCAACTTAGGCAAGTCTTCTGGCTTGTGAAGGCCTAGCAGGTGTGAGTTTGGTTCCCACTGCAGCCAGCAAGAAGATGATGCTGAGCCAGATTGCCAGCAAGCAGGCCGAAAATGGCGAGCGGGCAGGTAGCCCTGATGTGCTGAGGTGCTCGACTCAGGTACAGCACTTGAGTCCATTGTGGCGCTTGGGGGTCGGGTGGCCCGAGCTCTCTCTGCCAGGAGGCAGGCACCAAGCTGTGCTTCCTCTCTGCTTTGTTTTGGTGCTCCTGCTTAGGGAAGTGGGGAACCGGGATCCTGCTGGAAAGAATGGCTGTAGGTTTCGGAGCGCCAGGATGGCTGTTGTGCACCTACAACCCATAGACAGGCAAGGTAAAGAAGGAGCAGGCGTGGAGAGGAAGCCGGCAGTGTGCTCTCCTGTATAAGCTGTTCATCAAGAAACGTGTTTGGGCCAGGCGGTGGTGGCACGCGCCTTTAATCCCAGCCCTTGCGAGGCAGAGGCAGTCGGATCTCTGAGTTCCAGGACAGCCAAGGCTACACAGAGAATATCTATCTCAAGAACAGAAAGAAAGAAAAGGAGGAAGGAAGGAGACATTTGGTTTCTCATCTGTGTTCTGGGACGGACTTTAAGTTCAGATTTGATTTGTCTTTAAAGGGCCACCGGAAAGACGGTGATAAATCCCGGAGCCGCAAAGAGGAAGACAGCTTGGCTGAGGCCTCTCATTCAAAAAAGACTGTTAAAAAGGCAGGTAATGGGGTAAGCCCCAGACTCACGCTGTTTGGTAATGGTGTTATCTCCTGCTCTTATCACTGAGACTCACAGTGTTTCCTAGTGAGTTTGTGCCTCCTTTCATCCAAGGGCTGAGCAGGTGGGGTGTGACTTGTGCGCCTATAGCAGGTGCAGGCCGACCCCAGCCAAGTACTGAGTGTACCGAGCGTCGGCTGTGCCGAGGCAGCGGCCCCCCGTCCACCTTCCCCTCTCAGAGCCGTCAGCCCAAGGGCTGTGACAGGAGCCAGTGCCTTTCACAGCATCAGCAGCTGGAGCTGAACCAGGAGTAGAGTAGTCTGTAGGAAGAGGGTAGAGGGATACCCACATGACGTGCCTGCTTGTTGCCCCCAGGTGGTGGTAGTGGAACAAAATGGCTCTTTTCAAGTAAAGATTCCCAAAAATTTTATTTGTGAACACTGCTTTGGAGCCTTTAGGAGCAGTTACCACCTCAAGAGACACATCCTCATTCACACTGGTAAGTCTCTTCTGTACTCACGCTTCATTCAGTGGGGACAACAGTCTGCAGCCCATATTCCAGCTGGGGCGCGCTCCAGGAGAGTGTTGGAATGGAGGCGGAGGGACTGCACGGCTCTGTTTGCTGTCACTGAGACCAGCTACTTATGTTTGTGATCACTAAGTGTCTGGAAGACAAATGGAATGTATAGTCCCTACCATAAATTTCTCTTGATACTTCTTTTTGCCCCCTGGGCCAGGTGAAAAACCGTTTGAGTGTGATGTATGTGATATGCGTTTCATCCAGAAGTACCATCTCGAACGCCACAAGCGTGTACACAGTGGTGAGAAGCCTTACCAGTGTGAACGGTGTCATCAGGTAAGGTTTTCTGTCATTCAACTGCAACAGCAACACACATAAAACCCTTCCCCAAGAAGTAGGGCCAGCCCTTCCTGACTGACAGGAAGAGGCACACCTCTGGCCTTATGGGGTGGTCATTGTGGAGTGTTTGTTAGGACATCGTTTATCATTTCTGTTTAGTTTGGTTTTTTTGTTTCTTTTTTTTTCTGAGACAGGGTCTCACTATGTACCTCTGGCCGTCCTGGAACTCACTATGTAGACCAGGCTGGCCTCGAACTCACAGAGAACTGCCTGATAATATCATTTTTTAAGTACCTGTTCTATCCAGGTACAGTGAGAACAAACAACATAGAATTTGAATTTGAGGAGTTCTGGGCAGGCTTTGATCTCATGGTATCTCCTTAGAGTAGCTGTGTTGTCCTCATTTCACATAATAGGGAAACTGAAGTTCAGGGAAGTTAACTTTCCCCATGACACAGCAGATCAGACTGGAGTTATACTTAGTCCAACTTTAAAGCACCTGTGCTTTGGAGGAAAAGATGTAATCTTTGCCCTGGGGGCTCAGTATCTGATCTGATGAGAATGTAAGTGTGAGGACCAAGCAGACAAGAATGAGAGTTGAGAAATGACAGTGACTGACAGTTCTGTGTGCTCTGCTCAGGCTTTATTCCACATCTACATTGAATCTTGGTGGTGCTAGCATGAGCAGCCGGGACCCAGCATCTGAGAGGCGTCCTCTGCTGCCCATAGAAGGTGTGAGCCTGGCTTGGACTGCGTGAGCTCGTGTCCCAAAACCAGAACACTAGAATAAAAACCCCATGAGGGAGCCAAGTTTAGGAGCGCACATTATAATCCCAACACTCAGGATACAGCAAGAGAATCACAAGTTCTAGGCCAGCCTCAATTAAATAACAAGACCTGTCTCAAAGAAACATAAGCAAGAAATGGCTCATCCCTCTAGCTTTCCACCTTGTCCTTAGGCCCAGAAGGTGTGCGCTTCATAAGATAAATGCGTGGTGAGAAGCTGGTGGTGTGTGTCTAGTGGTGAGTGCTTGCCCAGCCATCCTCCTGGGGCTGTTCTCCACTCTGGCAAAGTGAACAGTGGATATTTGATGAATGAAGCAGCTACACTGTGTGGGTGCTCGTACCCTGTTCCTTCAGATGAACAGACAGGTTCCGGGCTGGTAGGTAATATGACCGTTGTCACATGACTGAGAGATAGAACCAGCATTCAGTCTGGGCCTCTAGCCCTTGCTGCTTCTTGCTGTCGTTGTTAACATTTATTCCTGCGTGCACATATCTTAGCACAGTTGTGGGTGTCAGGAGACAACTTAGGGAAATCTGTCTTACCCTATGTTGGTTCTAGAGGTCAAACAGGTCATCAAGCTTGGCAGCAAGTGCCTCTACCTGTTGAGCTGTCCCATCATCCTCCCCACCGCCCCTCTTTGGAGATAGGGTCTCAAATAGATAGGGTTGTCCACACTGGCTTCCATCTTGCTGTGTATCAAAGATGACCTTGGATTTCTGATCTTCCTGCCTTCAGCTCCCAAGTTCTGGGATGACAGGTGAACACCACCACAGTTTAAAGGAGTGTTGGGGATCAAAGCCAGGCTTCATGTGTGCTAGGCAGGCGCTCTGCCGATCGAGCTGTGGCCCCAGCTAGCGCCAACATTTGGACATAACTGTCCTGTAACTCATGTAGTCCAGGCTGGCCTCGAACTCACACAGATTCACCCGCCTCTGCCTCCTGAGTGCTGGATTTAAAGATGTGCGCCACTGCCCAGCAACGCGCGTTCTCATTGTGCAGATGCGGAGGGAGCACGTCATAGCACATGCCTTCTCTGTGAGGAAAGAACCCGCTAACGAGCCTAACCCTCTCTCTCTCCTGACAGTGTTTTTCTCGGACAGACCGATTACTCAGACACAAACGGATGTGCCAAGGGTGCCAGTCCAAGACTTCCGACGGGCAGTTTTCTCTATAGGCACGGGGCCTAGGTGGTGGGGTGATGAGAGTCCGGAAGAGCACGCCCTCTGCTGGGGTGTCCCACCACCGTTCCCCTGAACCTGACCCCCTTCCTGGAGGAGTGGCCCAGGTGAGCAGCAGAGAGCATCGGAGGACAGCGCTCCAGAGCCTCAGCTCTGTAAATAGTCTGAGACTGAGTGTCTCGGGAAGTTCCCACAGCATTCCTGGCAGGGGGCTGGTCCCTGGACCCTTGGCTGAGGTCATAGGTGGGGACTCAGAGACACAGGACCAAGACTGAATGTTCCCACAGCTTGGACTGGAACTGGCAGCTGAAGTGGAAAGGACTGGGGAAGGGGATCTGTTTGTTCTGCTCTTGTTTTTGTTCATCCAAAAGCAATTTCAGCAGGTAAACTGGGGATACAGGTATCTGGAGGCGTGAGTTCCTTCAGCAAAGCCAGGGCTATGGCTGGTCCAGCTGTTTGGTTTGCTTTGGTCTTTACAGCAGCCCTCAATGTTCCACAGCCCTGCACCTTAGCTCCTGTTTGAAAGAAAATAGGACCAGGGATGGTCGCTGAGCTTACTTGGGATTTCTTATACACTGTAAGACAAAAGGGAAAACTGGGAGGAACAGATGTAGGCTGGACAAGAAGAGTGGGCATACCGTTGTATCTCCTCACAAAGAGCGGTGCTGTGCCTGTGGGTTTGTCGTGGTTTGAGTGACCCTAGAGCCTGATGGGCAGCTCAGGTGCCTTTTGGAGGAAGCTTGGGTGGGGTAGCACACGCAGCCCTTTTTCTCTGGGCAGTTGGTCTCGGTTACGGTTTGTGGCTACCTCACTGTCCTTGGCTCCAAAAACCAGGCAGCAGTTGAGCAGGGAGTTGTGGGTGTCGCAGTGGCTGATCCCTTGTGCCCTCTTAGAGCAACCCAAGGAAAGCCCAAGTTTTGCTAACAACTGTTAGAGGAACATAAACTGTGATGGCCCTGGTGTGACTTGTGTGATAGAGCCTCTCCCTGCCCAAGTCCTGTGACTGTTCAAGTAGAGGGGCTGGGAGTCTGGTCTGGTCTTCAGCTCCTCATGGCATCCCTACAGCAAAGGGGCGGAGGGGCGCTACAGGGGAGGCTGCAGGGAGACACCTAATGCCTGTTCCAGCCCTCCCCATCTTGTCTACCCCTGAAAAAGTGATTAGGTATGTGTCTGTGTCAGATTTGTGAGTGGCTGTGTTTGTTTGCTTGGAAGGGATGAAAATTATTGAACCAAATTTATTCAGCCATCAACTTAAGAGGACAGAAAGCTTAGAACAGCTTCCCATCCACCTGTGGGGTGCCTGTCTCCTAGAGGTTGCTGAGAACAGGGGGCAGAGAGGCTTTGTCCAGCAGGGTTTTTGGTTGTTTTGTGTTTTAGATTGATTCAACAGTGTACTGGTGAAAGTGTGTGTAAGTCAGGGCTTACGAATATGCATTTCCGAAAGTGAAATCACTCTCTTCCTCTAAAGAAAGGATCCTTAAGGGAGGTTTTGGGGCCTACTTCAGGTGTAATCATGGAGCCTGGCCTGAGCACACAGCTGTTGCTATGCCCAGGAATCTGAGGTGGCAGCATCCAGGAAGAACTTCTTGCCTAGCAAATGTGGGCCAGGCAGCAACATTCTGTCGGCTGCAGCCTCCGGCAGTGCGTCGGACGGTGCACCATGCTCTGGAGCAGCAGTGCTTCCAGTGTGGGGGCAGGGCGCCACACCTCTAGGGTAGAAGTACTTCAGGGAGAAACGGGAGATGTTGCAACCTTGCGCCCTTTTCTCGGACAGTGCCTGAGAGCCCCGGGGGTCTGAGGAGCCTTCACTGCCCTGTGTTCCAGCTGCCTGCTGTCCCTGTTCTCACGCTGACAAGCACCTGCGCCTCAGCCCATGACCCACCTCATGGCCCCTGGGCATCTCTGTGCATGTAAAGCAAGCTCTTGGGCCAGGTGGTGGTAGCACACACTCGGGAGGCAGAGGCAGGCGGATCTCTATGAGTTCGAGGCCAGCCTGGTCTACAGAGTGAGTTCCAGTGTTAGGGTTAGGATAGCCAGAGTTACAACAGAAAAACCGTGTCTCAAAAAAAAAAAAAAAGCAATCCCCTCCTGTGAGAAGGTTCTGCTGGGCTGGGGTTTTTCTACAAAGTACCTCTGGGAAAGGGGGTACACTGAGAAAGATGTCCTCCAAAAACAGCTTGGGAGTGGGACTTCCCTGCCACTTGAAGATGACCTATTTGTGGGAAAAATTAGAAGAGTGACCCTGACCAGGTGTGGATGTGTGCTGGGTCAGAGCTGGCCCTGCAGACCTCGGCTTCCTGCCTGTGTGGAGGTGTCTACAGACAGGCTATGGGGTGAGGAGTAGAAGAACACCCAGAGGGCCCAGGAACCACATCTACCCCAGGGAAACCACAGGCAGCTGCAGAGGCTCCTGGGCCTGATGCCCCACCTCTGCCAGGGTGGGGTGTTAGCGCTGGGCAGATGTCTCAGGTGTGTGTTGGAAGGGGCAGTGAGAAGCCAGGTGCTCAGCCATCAAATGTGAATGCGGTGGGGGAGCAACACCAGTCCCTGTGGGCTCCTGTGCCAGGCCTTCCATCCCCAGCAGCCTCTTGTCACGTAGCTACTGATTGTGCTCCATGGCTCGACCCGGAGGGCTCCATGTGGAGCTCGCCACAGCTCCTGCCCCTGCCGTGCCCTGCGCTTCTATGGTCAACCCCTCCTCCTGTGCTCCACTTTTTTTTTTTAAAATATACTTATTTTGCTATGGGGGAGGGGACTATCAAATGAACAAGATCACTTTTAAATGGTAGTTTTTATAAGATGTTATAAACTTGTATCTTTTTACCATTAAAGTGCAGTGTATGTTCCTTCGTGATATATTTAGGGTATTTAAATAAAAAGAACGGCGCTTTTCTACATTCCATCTCTTTGAGAAGAGTTGCTCTGTTGGGGAAGCTTTTTCACCAAAGGCCCTAGTCTCCCCTTCTCCCCTCAGTACAGCCACCTACAGCCTGCAACAGAGCAAACTGCCCTGTAAAAACATCTTGTCTTCATAGAGAAGCAACACAGAGCAAACAGCGTATCATTTCTGATGAGAAAATAGCCTGACAAAACGGGGTCTGACCCCTGTCTAGGCAAGCCTCCCTGGAAGGTAGTGGCCCTCCAACTGCGCATCAGCTGAGACTCCACAGGCCCAGGTGGCCTGAGACCTGGGCTGGGCAGTCTGGACATTTGTTTATTATTTATTTATTAGCCTTTGGGGGAAGTAAAGCAGAAGCTATAGTCTGAGGCAGGACTTTATTGTAGGAGACCCCAATGTGAGGTAGGGATGGTGGGGAAGGACCGCAGCGCCGGGAAGCAGCCCTCTGAAGGTCACCGGTGCCAGACTGCCACCTGACCTGTGCCACCGGTACCCTGCTGCCCCCAAGACAAGTCCTTAGTGAGTCCTTCCTGGTCAGAGAGAGGGACCAGAACCCCTCGCCCCATGGAAGCGAGGGTTGACAGTGGTTGTGACTGCACTTTTGTAGAGAGGATTGCTGTCCTGTGAGAAAGCATTACAAATTGTAAGGGAAACTCTCAGACTGTCCCCTTTACCTAATCCTATAAGGCCAACCAGGGACTTAAGCCAGATCCTAGAAGGCCTGGTTGTGCTGAGGGAGGGTCTGGGATGGGTAAGCCTTGAAGCTGGCTATGAGTAGGGAAGCAGACAGAGGAAGAGAACCCAGCGGGGAAGAAAAGTGGGGAAAACCCAGCCCATGGCAACAGAGCCGGCCTCACCTGCTTCCAGTTGAGTTGCTGCCTCTCCTTCTCAAAGCGGCTGAACTCCCGGCGATCATAGATTTCCACGGAAAGCCGATAAGCCAGGACTAGCCCGAGCCCCACTGCCACAATGCCACCTATGCAGCCCAGTACAATGGCACGGGTGTGATCTGCTCCCTCTGGTGGGGCCAAGGTGTAAGAGCTGATCCACAGTCATCCAAAGGGCGTGCAGCCTCCCCAGCCCTGTCACAGAACTGGACCCAGCAGAGCCACCCCCAGAGCCGAGGTTGCCCTCCTAGGGCCAAGCCTTGCCCCTCTGTCTTTGCCTGGGTGTGCAGATCTGAACCCATGCCCAGTGGTCGTTCACACCCCCTTCTGAAGTCCTGTCCGGTAGGCTCCATCTCCCCCACTTACTGTCTTGGGGCCTCACTCTGAGCACCGCTCCTCCAGCCACATTCTCCACCAGGAAGAACAACAGCTGGTTGTCTAGTGTCCTCTCTTTGCACCAGCCGTCATCCAAATTAGGAGCCAAGGCCAAGGTCACGTTCACATGGGAACAGGCCATGCTGCAGTTGGCTGCCAGGGGACCAGTACCAAAGGCCCCGCACTCTGCGCAGTCCCTGTCCGGTGAGTGCCAATGAGTTACCGTCTGGCCGTTGTTACCAGCTCACACCCCCACGCTCAATAAAGGAGAACAAGCAGGCAGGCGTTCCGGCAAGCCTCAGTGCCCCGCGGCCTCACCTGTACTGCTCACATGGCGACCTGCAGCCCAGACACTGGTCACACAGGGCTCCGTAGTGGCCCTCCGCGCACTGGCAGCGGTTGCACTTGCAGTGCCCGTGCCCGCTGCAGAGCTCCCCTCGGGGACCAACACAGCCGTCCACGTTCTCGTCGCACTCACACGCCCTGCCCGTGCGGTTGGCGTGACAGTGGCACACTCCACACTGACACTGGCCGAAGCCTGAGGAAGAGCCGAGCTGACTGACCGCCATTCTTACCCAGGGCACGTCTCAGCCTTGCCTGGCTGGTCTTCGGGCTGGCCCGCGGAAGCCCGGCTCTCCCTCCCCACGGAGGACCAGGTACCTCCACAGAGGATACCCTCGTGGCGCTCGCAGCTGGCATCGTCACACTCGCACAGGCGCCCGGAGCTCTGCCCGCTGCAGCTGCAGCGTCCACACTGGCATCGCCCCTTCCCGCTGCACAGGGGCCCCGTCCCGTTGGGGCCCCGACAGCCAGCTTCCAAATCTGGAGAGGACAGTTCGGCCTCGGAGCACTCACACAGCTGGCCAAGGCGGCCAGGGGCACAGCTGGGAGGGAGAGCAGAGAGGCTGGTCAGTCTAACCACCTCTAGCCTGTCTCTGAAGATCACCTAGGGCGGCCATGCCCGCCGCGGAGGAGAGAGGGTATACAGGGTATACTAGGGTATACTAGGGTATACAGAGTACCAGGGCAGAGGGAAGGTGTCTAGGCGACTCCGGTGGGGGCAGAAAGCAAAGGCGAGGGTCACTGGTGGGGAGCTGAAGGAGCGCGTGAAGCCCTCACCTGCATATCCCGCACTGCAGGTCTCCCTGGCCGTTACTGCAGTAGGGAGCACGGGGCTGCGTGTCACGGCAGTCACAGTCACACAGTGTGTGCAGCTCCACAGTTAGCTCCTCCGAGAAGCCAAGAGCCCAGAGCCGCAGGAGATGGGGCTCCGGGAGACAGTGAGCGACTTGGAGAGTAACCCAGAAGTCCACCTGAAGACAGGACCAGACAAAGCTGCGCACACTCACGTGCGCACACACACCCTAAACCCTCCCCTCCTCTGTGCCTGCCCCCACTCTCTCTCTCTCACACACACACACACACACACACACATACACCCTAAACCCACCCGTCCTCTATGGCTGCTCACACACACGTACGCACACACGCACACATGCACAAGCTCACACACACACACCCACCCACACACACACCCTAAACCCTCCCCTCCTCTGTGGCTGCCCCCATTCTCACACACACACACACACACACACATACACCCTAAACCCACCCGTCCTCTATGGCTGCTCACACACACACACGTGCACACACACGCACACACGCACACACACACACACACATACACCCTACACCCTCCCCTCCTCTGTGGCTGCCCCCACTCTCTCTCTCTCACACACACACACATACACCCTAAACCCACCCGTCCTCTATGGCTGCTCACACACACGTACGCACACACGCACACATGCACAAGCTCACACACACCCACACACACACACACCCTAAACCCTCCCCTCCTCTGTGGCTGCCCCCACTCTCACACACACCCACACACACACACACCCTAAACCCTCCCCTCCTCTCTGGCTGCCCCCACTCACACACACACACACACACACACACACACACCCTAAACCTACCCATCCTCTATGGCTGCTCACACACACACGTGCACACACACGCACACACGCACACACGCACACACATACACCCTACACCCTCCCCTCCTCTGTGGCTGCCCCCACTCTTTCTCTCTCACACACACACACACACGCAACACACACACATACACCCTAAACCCACCCGTCCTCTATGGCTGCTTACACACACATGCGCGCACACACGCACGTGCACACACACGACACACACGCACACACGCGCGCGCGCACACCTGCACACAGTCACACGCACGCACACTCGCACGCGCACGCACACGTGCACACACGCGCGCGCACGCGCGCACGCAAATGCGCGCGCACACACGTGCACACACTCACACGCACGCACACACCCTAAACCCACCCCTCCTCTGTGGCTGCTCCCACTCACACGCACACACACACACATGCACACACACACGCGCACGCACACACACACACACGTGCACACGCGCACGCACACACCATGTACCTAACCCGGCCGGCTGGCTCTTACCCTCTGGTTGACTCGAACGTGACTGCACCTGCCCCGGTCCCCAGCCTCACCCTCCCTCTTCTCAGGACCCGCACAGTGAGATTCAAAAGAGATGTCCACCCCAGGAGGGAGGGAAGAGTGTTCAAGAGTCACAGTGGATGACAGGTTCTGTGGAGGAGGAGGAAGTAGCCATGTGAAGGCAGCCCCTCCCCCTGCCAGCACACCCCACTTCCCACTCTCCTGGTGGCTCCTAGTGCTATTTGTATCCAGTTCTCTTTCACCCTGGGGCTTCCCCCATCCTGCCCAGTTAGAAGGACCCCTCACCCTCACCCCAACCCTGCCCCCCAGGACCCCCACCCTCACCCCCGCCCTGCCCCCCAGGACCCCCACCCTCCCCTACATGGTAAGCGTCCATGATGAGCTGCAGCACGTTGCTGGAGTCCTCGCTCAGCTCCCCGACCACCGACTTGGGAATCAGCTGGCTCAGCTCCTGCCGCGTGAGGAGGGAGGGCGGTGGTGAATGAGGCCTGTGGACGGCTCCTGGGCCTGAGAAGAGCCGCGTGGGCCCCGACAGGTGGGGCGGGTCCTTCACCCGGGCTCTCACCTGATAGACAGGCAGCGTGGCGCTGGTGACGGCAAAGATCGGCTGGATGTTGGCTGCGGTGAGGGCCTGGGCCACCTGGCCCACAGAGGGGTAGTCCTGGGCGGGAGGGGGCCACTCAGACCCGAGCTCAGCGGGACCCCGGAGCCGGGCAGACCCGGGAGCAGGGCTGCACCCTGCTGGGCAGCGGGGACCCCGGGAGCAGGGCTGCACCCTGCCGGGCAGCGGGGACCCCGGGAGCAGGGCAGCACCCTGCGGGGCAGCGGGGACCCCGGGCAGCGGGGACCCCGGGAGCAGGGCTGCACCCTGCGGGGCAGCGGGGACCTCGGGCAGCGAGGACCCCGGGAGCAGGGCAGCACCCTGCCGGGCAGCGGGGATCCGGGACCAGGGCTGCACCCTGCGGGGCAGCGGGGACCTCGGGCAGCGAGGACCCCGGGAGCAGGGCAGCACCCTGCCGGGCAGCGGGGACCCCGGGAGCAGGGCTGCACCCTGCGGGGCAGCGGGGACCCCGGGCAGCGAGGACCCCGGGAGCAGGGCAGCACCCTGCCGGGCAGCGGGGACCCCGGGAGCAGGGCTGCACCCTGCGGGGCAGCGGGGACCCCGGGAGCAGGGCTGCACCCTGCCGGGCAGCGGGGACCCCGGGAGCAGGGCTGCACCCTGCGGGGCAGCGGGGACCCCAGGCAGCGAGGACCCCGGGCAGCGGGGACCCCGGGAGCAGGGCTGCACCCTGCGGGGCAGCGGGGACCCCGGGAGCAGGGCTGCACCCTGCCGGGCAGCGGGGACCCCGGGAGCAGGGCTGCACCCTGCGGGGCAGCGGGGACCCCGGGAGCAGGGCTGCACCCTGCCGGGCAGCGGGGACCCCGGGAGCAGGGCTGCACCCTGCGGGGCAGCGGGGACCCCGGGCAGCGGGACCCCGGGCAGCGGGGACCCCGGGCAGGAACGCTGGGAAGGCTGGCGGTGTCACAGGACAAGGGGTCCCCCCCGAGGGAAGAGGAGCGGGGCGGCGGGAGCACTCACGAACTCCGCGCTGTGGGCGTAGACCCCGTTGCTGTCCAGGTGGCAGCGCCCGTCGCTGGGCATGAAGATGCCGCCCAGCTTCCCGTCCCCGGCGGTGTGGAACGTGTCGTCCGACGTGAACACCAGAAGCCGGGACACGTTCCTCCACCCGATCTGCTCCTGAGAGGGAGGGGCAACCTGTGCACCTGCGCGGCGTTTGAGCCGTCGGGGTCTGAACACCGGCAGGCCCATCCCGGGCCAGCTTGCCCCCCACAACGCCCTGCTCCCAGCCCCCCGAAGCCCCCACACAAGCCAGCTGTTAGTGGAGGCCCTCTTGCGGACTAGACAGCCCTCCAGCCCACCAGGTAACCACAGCGAGGTGACAGAGTGGACCCGCACGTCATCCCAGGCAGGCCTGGCCCCCCGGCTCCCGGGACTCATCCTGACCCCCATCTCCTCACCTGGCAGAGGGCAGCCTGCAAAATGGCATCGAAGCCCCCTTCGGGCGAATCCAGGTTGCCGGAGATGTTCTGGCGTCCCACCTCCCTCTCGAAGGCTCGCGCGTCCCCGGTGAGGGGCAGCACGTGGTGGAAGCTGAACGGCCGCTGGCAGCGCTCCAGCCGCCCGGGGCACGGGTGCTGGAGCTTGGAGGGCACCGTGCTTACAAAGGGCAGCACCGTTTTGTCCACGAAGGAGCCGAAACCTGAGAGCAGGGGGCAATGGGGCTGTGCCAGGGGCCACGCGGCCCAGGACGGAGAGTCCCTGGGGGCACCCAGAAGGCAGGGGCCTAGCACCTGGCAAGCACAAAACTGTGGCCCCACCAGCTCAACAGGGCGGAAATGGAGGTGATAAAGAGGAGGACCCGACCGAGGCAGGCCGGGCTTCCTGGAGGCTGAGGCGGGGTTCCAGGGTGTGGACGCCGCAGGTGGGGGGCGGGGAGCGCTTCTGAGCAAAGGAAAAGAGTCATCGCAGGGTGCGGAACCCGAGCCTCGCTTCTAGGTTGTCCGAAGGACACGGGGATGAGACAGACGTAGCTTAAAGGCGGTGTCCAGGTGGGCAGCTATCTGAACGGTCTCAGGGTCTGAGCCCCAGCTCGCCCTCGCGCACAGCTAGGCGTCCTACGGCCAAACCTAAGTCCCCTCCAGCTCAGACCCGGATGAGGGTCTCTCGGGAGAGACGTCAGGATCCGATGGCCTGGTTAGGTGTGTTAGACCCTGGCTGAGCCTAAGGGAAGGCGGAAGCTAAGAGCAGCGACAAAGCCTGGCGGGGCCTGGGCAGCGCGCTCACCGATGCGCACAGAGTGGGTGACCTCCCGCAGCTGGACCAGCAGAGAGTGCCCGAGCTGGCGCACGCGTTCCAGGTCGTCCTTCATCGAGTAGCTCAGGTCCATAAGGTAGTACAGGTCCACCGGATATCCCGCAGCTCGGAGGAAGCGGACCCGGAATTTCTGGGGCTCCCCTGATAGAGAAAGGGGGGCTCGATTCTGTTGGGAAACTAAGTCACAAGTGGGCATGGCCGAAGAATCAGAGTCCACTCCAAGGTGCGAAGCTTCGAACAAGAGCAGGGGCTTACAGTCCCAAAGACCTGCAGGCCAGGTTGCTCTGCAGAAGCAATCTTATTGGATGTCACACAAAGGCATCTTTGACATATTAAAACTTGGATCTAATTTTCTCAGCTGAAGAAAAATGATCACCTCTGCGGCCTCGGCCTTGCGTTGAGAACTGTCTTGTGCCAGGAACTGAAAGGTGACTGAGATCCACAAAGGCCTAAAATCCCTCCATTTACAAATCAAAAGCGTTCTTCTCGGGCTCAAGGTTCTTTGAACAACAAAGACTCCAACCAGGTGTTCACACCAGGCGTGCAAGGGCTCAGCCAGCGTCTCACAGTAAGCAAAGGTCAGAAAGCACTAAGTAACCACAGAATATTTACGAAGAGTTCCTCCACGCCGAGGTGCGACTACCGCCCCCGGGGCTCAGCAGCCCGGTGCACCCGACGCCCAGCCGGACTCCCACCCACGCCGCCCGAGACTCACCCGGCCGCAGCGTGACCCGCATCCGCTGCGGGGCCAGCTGCGTGGCCCCCTCGCCGCGGTCGCCCTGGCTGAGCGGCCGGTCCTGCAGCACCTCCAGGCGGCCGCGGGGCTCCTCCAGCTCCCCAGCCGGGCACCCGCGGGCCAGGAGCTCCTCCCGCCGCGCGCAGCGTCGCGCCTCCGCCTCCCCCGAGGCCGTGAAGTTCTGCGCCCACGGAGAAGCGGGTTGGAGCCCCAGCCCAGTGCCCTCACCAACACCACCGCACACCCCGCCGCCTGCCCGCGCCTGCCCACCCCGCTCTGTCCTCAGCCCTCCCACCCGAGCCCTAATTCTCAGCGCCCACTTCCCCTTCCCCCCTCCTGATCTCAGCTGCCCTTCCCCGCAGCCACCCACCTAGCCCGTTCCCTTAGACCCACAGACTTCCTGTTGAGATCGCAGAGACCTCAAGGCTACAGAAAAGGGACCTGGTAACCCAACTTCCCCTACCTGATCAGATCAAAATGGGAAGGGGATCGGTCACACCCAGTTTCTGGGAAGAAGGGGGAGAGGGACAGAAAAAGGCACACACGCAAACGAACACACACACACACACACACACACACACACACACGTCTGGTGCCCTGCACTGACTGGGAAGCCACAGGGGAAGGAAATGGTTAAGGTGGCTTCTCAGTGGGCAAGGGTGCCAGCCCCTGTCTAGGGTTTGGAGGACGGAGACACAGACTGTCCCGAGCCACTGTCTAGGACCTCTGCCTCCCAGAGTCTTTTTTGGGCCCTCTCAGCAAAGGTAAATCTGGCTACCTGTGAGTGTACCCTCTCTCTTACCAAAGCCTGCACTGATCTAACTCATCATCTTCCTGTGAGAGACAGGAAGACCGTCCTGACCTCCAGCTCCTGTATCCCTGAAGCTTATTGGTGAGCATTTCCTCTTCAAGCAAAGAGCAGTGCTGTTTGACCAGCAAGGAATACACTTTTCACCCCCAAGGTACCTCTCCACTCTCCTCTTAAGCCCACAGGTTTTCAGAAGCCTCCACTTCCTTCCTTCTCCAGGCCAAATTGCAGGCTGGCACATAATAATCTGCATCCCCCCCACACACACACACAGAGACTCCTATGAACTGGATTCTCCCTCCGAATTCCAGTGTTTGCCTATTTATTTATTTATCCCCCTGAGACTATGTAGCTCTGACTGTCCTGGAACTCACTATGTGGGCCAGGTTGACTTCAAACACACAGAGATTCGCCTGCCTCTGCCTCCCCAATGCTGGGACCAAAGGCGTTCACCACTGTCGCCAACCTGTGTTTAGTTCTTGATTAAGAACGTGGTGGTATGTGAGAAGAGACTTTTGGGAGGTGATTGGGTAGGTGAAGTCAGGAGGGCAGGACCTTCGTGACGAGAGGTGCTTTTTAAGATGTGACAGCTGAATAAATAAATGTTAAAAAAAAATAATTGGGCTGGAGAGATGGCTCTTAAGAACACTGACTGCTCTTCCAGAGGTCCTGAGTTCAGTTCCCCGCACCCACATGCTGGCTCACACCCATCTAGAATGGGATCGGATGCCCTCTTCTGGCGTGCAGGTGTACATGCAGAGAGAGCACTCATACAAATAAAATGAATAAATGTTAAGATGTGACAGCTGGGGCTGGAGAGACGGCTCAGTGGTTAAGAGCACTGACTGCTCTTTCAAAGATCCCAAGTTCAGTTCCCAGCACCCACACGGTGGTTCACAACCAGTAACTCCGCGTCTTCTGACCTCCAAGGGTCCCTGCAGGCAGACACAGGGTGCACGACGTCCACACACTCACACACAAGATCAGCAGGAGCCCCTCCCACGTAATACCAAAACAAGAAGGGGCCCCATCTCTAAGCCAGAGAAACCCCTCCAGGGATAACCAAAGGAGCCAGCTCTTGGGTTCCCCAGTCTCTCAATTCACAAGATACATTTCTGTTGTTTAAGACATCTGGACAATGGCATTTCGCCTCAGCACACGTAATTGCTCAGTAACTTTCTCATATACATAAGCATGAATTCCCACAAGGACACCCCCCTCTGAGCTCATCGGTCCCAGGTCCTGTTCGTACATGTACAGAAACTTGCATATACATATGAGTCACACATGAGACTAAAGAGTATACCCAGAAAATTACAAACATGTCCACACAACACATGTATGCCCAGGCTGTACACACACGCGCGCACACGCGGTTGAAGGGTCCCCGACCCGTTTTTACCAGTTGCTTGCACCATGCACAGCTGGGGTGAGAGAGGATGCACTTCTGGCAGGTGGGAGCTGGCTGGCAGGACCCCGGCAGAGGCAAGTCAGGGTCTCCCCATTCTGTGTTCTCCCCGGAGGATGCAGTCTTCCTACCCGACTCACTGTTACTTTGGCCCAGCACCAGCAGGAAAACGAGAACAGCTGATGAATCCACCATGGCCTGTAAGAGGATATAAAGTCACATGGGTCCTCAGGGAAGGCTCCAAGCTCCAGTCTGCTGAACTTAGCTTGTGGCTGCCGTTTGGAACTTTACCCCGACTCCGTATCTCTCCTCAGAGTTGCACGTCCCCCTGTAGAATCAGCAGCTTTTTCAAATTAGTGGAGAGTGACAGTTACCAGCTCAGGGGGCAGATCTCAGATACCTGACTTCCTTCGTACAGACTTCGGGTACCCAGGGTAGACAAGCTGGCCTAGAAAGGGTCTGCGAGCTGCAGGGATGATTCAGTGACCCAGAGCATTACTGCTGGGCAGGAGAGACGACTCCGCAGTTAAAAGCACTGGCTGCTCTTCCTGAGGACGCCCAGCCATTCCCAGCACCCACATGGCAGGCCGGCTCACAACCTTCTGTAACTCCGGTTCCAGGAGATCCGACAAACTCTTTGGCCTCCAAGAGCACCAGGCACACATGTGGTACAGACATACATACAGTAAAAACACCTACAGTCGTAAAGTACAAATAAATAAAATCTTTAAGAGATAAACAAAACAGCAGCACACACACACTGCTGTAGCCGACCCCCCCCCCCCCCGTTCCCGCCCACTTCGAGCAGCCTGCAACTCCAGGAGCCTGTGACACCACTGGCCTCACCCATGGCACGTACCCACACACAGGTACACATACATGCACATATATAAAAAAGAGCCAGGGGTAACAGGACATGGGAGGCAGAGGCCAACCTGGTCGTTATAGTGAGTTCCGGGCTGGGCGGGAAGGCAGGGCCACATAGTGGGGCCTCTCTCAAAAACAAACAAAAAGGATGAAGGAGAGAGGGCCGGAGGGTCTAGAGCAGTAAAGACCCAGACCAACCCCCCACTCCTCACTCCCACCCCTCAACCCCCACCCCACCCCACCTCCATCACCCAAAGTCCAAGCTGCAGCGAGGCAGTCACACAGGAACACCAGATTCTATCCTGCTTGCCTCACTGGCTCTGCAGCACGTGGGCTCCCTCTCCCGCCCTCTCTCTTTCTCTCTCTTCTCTCATCTCCCTTTCTCTCCTCCTCTCTCCCTCTCTCCTCTCTCTCCTCCCTCACTGTCTCTCCCCCCTCCCCCCGTGTCTCCCTCTCTTTCTCTCTCTCTCCTCTCCCCCCTCTTCCTCTCTCCTCTCTCTACTTCCTCTCTCTCTCCCATCCCTCTGTCCTCTCTCTCTGCCCCCATCTCTCTCTCTCCCTCAGTCTCCACATCTGTAAAGTGACAGAGCTGCATGAACAATCTGACAGCCTTGAAGTCTAAATTACGCTAGAGAGTGGGGTAGGATGGGAGAGTTCAGGGAGGGTGGTCCACAGCGGGCAGCGTCCAGAGCACAGCCACTGAGAAGAGAGTCTTCCTGACGTCAGAATCTAAATGTTATCATGGTGTCTCACCACATGGGTGCCTGGTGCCCTTGGAGGGCAGAAGAGAGCCTTGGATCCTCTAAGGTGGCAAGTGCTCTTAACCCTAAGCTGTTTTAATCTCTTTTTATTTTACTGTATGTGTGTGGGTATTTTGCCTGCATGTACACATGTGCACACACATGTCCACACATATGTCCACACACTAAATGCATGCTGTGTCCATGAAGGTTAGAAGAGAGCAGCACACACGTGCACACACATGTGCACACACATGTCCACACACTAAATGCATCCTGTGTCCATGAGGTTAGAAGAGAGCAGCACACACGTGCACACACACATGCACAGTAACAGATGTTTGCGAGCCACTGTGTAGGTGCTGGAAGCTGAACCCTGGTCCTCTGCAAGAGCAACAAGTGCTCTTAACCACTGAGCCATTGCAGTTGTGCACCTACGGGGCGGCTCAGCACAGGAAGACTTTCATAGCGCTTTCATAGCTGGAAACCCTGCCAGACCTCAGCAGAGGGAACCGCCATCCTGGCCAGCGCCCAACTCAATCGACAGTAGAAACCCGAGCATCTGAGCTCAGGTGTTTTTATTCTTTCAGAACTCCTCAAGTGTGCCACTGGTAGCACATGCAGATCATAAGCAATTAAATGACCCCACAGAAATCCAACATCTGCAAACAATACAAAGGGCAGCTCCTCAACCCACAGTGCATAAAACATTTTATACATAACTAAAAATAAACTTTCACAACAAGCCATCTCTCCAGCCTGATATTTTGAGTTTAGTTTTATGTTTTATACTTTTTTGTTTAGCTGGTAGTAGAAAGCATGCACGTGTATGTGTATGTGTATGTGTGTATGTATGTATGTGTACGTGTATGTGTATGTATGTGTATTTGTATGTGTATGTGTGTGTATGTGTGTATTTGTATGTGTATGTGCATGTGTACATGTATGTGTGTATGTGTGTATGTGCATGTGCACGTGTATGTGTATGTGTACATGTACGTGCATGTGTATGTGCACGTGTATGTGTATGTGTACATGTACGTGCATGTGTATGTGCACGTGTATGTGTATGTGTACATGTACGTGCATGTGTATGTGCACGTGTATGTGTATGTGTGCATGCACGTGCATGTGTATGTGTACGAGTATGTATATGTGTGCGCGTATGTGCATGTGCATGTGTATGTACACGTGTATGTATATGTGTACATGTACATGCATGTGTACATGTACGTGCATGTGTATGTGTATGTGCACATGTACATGCATGTGTACATGTACGTGCATGTGTATGTGCATGTGCACGTGTATGTGTATGTGTGTGTGCATGTGTGTGTGCACGTGTATGTGCATGTGCATGTAGGCCAGAGGACAGCTTGTGGACAGGGCACTGTGCTCAGCTGCAGGGATTTTTACTTACTAAGCTAGTTCTCCACTCGTTTTTCCGTTGTTGCTTTGGCTTTGGTGTTTTGGAGACAGGGATCTGGCTGGCCTGATCCTCACTGTATGGTCCAGGCTGGGCTTGAACTCACAGCAATCCTTCTACTTTGTCCTCTCAAATACGAGGATTGCGGGTGTGAGCCGCTATACGCAGTGACTGCTGGGTGTGCAGCTCAGTGTAAACAGTGTGGGTTTGCACGAGGTCCTAGATCACACTGCAAAATTAATTAGTCAACTTAAAAAACTGAACAGGTCCAGCCAGGCATGGTGGTGCACACCTCCAATCCCAGCACTCGGAGGCAGAGGCAGGGGGATCTCGAGTTTGAGCCCAGCCTGGTCTACAGAGTGAGTTCTAGGACAGCCAGGGCTACCCAGAGAAACTCTGTCTCAATAAATTAATTAATTAACTAATTAATTAATTAAAAATTGAACGAGCAATCTATCATTGTAATTCAAAAATAAAAACAAACCATTAGATATGGCAGTATGAGCCTGTCACCCCAGGACTGGGAGACAGAAGTAGAGCAGGGTCCATGCCTAGCCTGGACTACAGGAGACCTTGTCTCAAAAAATGTTTAAATCAATTAATTAATCAAAAATAAATAAACCACCTTA
The DNA here is from genome assembly GCA_026225945.1 of Cricetomys ansorgei. Lineage (NCBI taxonomy): Eukaryota > Metazoa > Chordata > Mammalia > Rodentia > Nesomyidae > Cricetomys > Cricetomys ansorgei. The sequence goes on along the minus strand of JAMJFZ010002087.1, from coordinate 1,421,770 downwards.
ATCAAAACAATGTAGTGCTGACATAAAGACAGGTGTATGGAATAATGGACTGAAGCTGAGGCTGCCGGGCAGACGTGATGGCTCAGGAGACAGTTCTCTGAGGCAGAGGCAGGTGGATCTCCATGAGTTCGAGGGCAGCCAGGTCTACAGAGTGAGTTCCAAGCCAGTTGGGGCCACATAGATAGAGTCTGTCTTTATTTTTTTAAAGGAGGAAAAGAGGAAGACAATGAAAGAAAGAAAGGAAGCAAGAGGCAAACTGAATTTTGCTTTTTTTGTTTCTCTGTGTAGCCCTGGCCTTCCTGGAACTCACTCTGTAGAGCAGACTGGCATTAAATTCAGAGAGCCACCTGCCTCTGCCTCCTGAGTGCTGAGATTAAAGGTGTGCACCACCACTACCACCACCCTGCCTGTCTCAAAATTCTTAATGTAATTTAAAATAAAGAATTTCCACATAAATTTCCAGTGTATGGGTAAACTAAGTTGTGGTTAACCGGTTCCGTAATGATGGGCTTACACTCGACCATTTGGGGTCTAAGGAATGTGGCTCAAAGGCGCAGCACGTCCCTAGCAATCCTCAACTCCACAGACGAACTTAATAATTGTTTAATCTTTATTTTAAATTTTATCGGATTCATTCATTTTATTTTATGCAGGGTATTTTCCTGCATGTGTGTCTTTACATTTATGTTTTTGCACCATGTGTGTGCTTAAGCCGTGGAGGTCAGAAGAGGGTACCAGATACCTTGAAATCAGAGTTACAGATGACTGTTCACCACTTTGTGGATGCTGGGAATCAAAACTGTGTCCTCTGCAAGAGCAAAAGTGTTCTTAGCCATGAGCAGTCTCTCCGACCTCAAAAATGCGATAGTTTCTAGCTGCCTCCTATTACACATGATGACACAGGGAAATGAAGGCAGCTCTATGTCACACGTGTGCAGATGGCTCTCTAGGAACCCTCTGGAAGATATGGAGCATTGGCAGGCAGCCCACATGCATTCCCAACATTAAATACTGACAACGTAAGATTCCTAGGAGATGTACTATGGTGTTCCTTTCCCATGGTCACCAGCATCGTAGAGCCCTCCAGAAAGCATGCACATCCTCCCCAACCTGGGTCGACTCCCGCTCTGTGGGCAGTACGGGCAAGGGTGGAGTACTGAGTCGTTGGACGCCTCATGCTGCTCACCACTGCATGTGACCTCAGGTGGGTGTAGCACACACTGAGGCTCCTGCTCTCAGGGAAGAGGCTGACCTCAGGCTTAGTCTCAGCAAAACCTCAGACCTGCGAGCGCTCTGAGCTGTGGTCAGGGCAGCTCGAGACTCTGCAGCACACAGCTTAGCTTTGACTCATCTCACAGACGGGGCTCCACTCCACCCTTTCCCAAGATGGAGGCTCAAGGCCACTCATCTAAAGGGGGCTCTGAACTCATCCATGGTCTCCCATGCCTTCTCAATTCTTCGCCCGTCTTCCCTCCTTGAAGACCCGTGCATCTTCTCACCCACTTCTGTCTCTTCCCTTCCTATTTATTATTTTTATTATTAATTATTATTATTATTATTATTATTTATCATCATCATCATCGTCATCATCACCATCATTACTCTTATGATGTTTTCTCTACTTCACAGCTCTTTGCTTTTCTTCCTTTTCATTGTTGATCCTAATCAGAGATGGGACGAACTTTCTACCTCAGACTCCTCCTTGCAAAGAAAAACTTAAGTCCTCAGCAATAAGCCAAAGACACCCAGGGCACAGGAGTGGGTTCATGGATTAAAGGCAGCTCGAGCTTCCTGGTTGACCAATTTTATCTATGGGAACGTGGAGTCTGTGGCCAAGGTGCCAAGTCTGGAGAGAGCATCAAGCTGCAAGGATGTTGGGAGGAGGGATGCTGGGGACAGATGTTGGGAGGAGGGATGCTGGGGACAGATGTTGGGAGAAGGAAGCTAGAGACAGATGTTGGGAGAAGGAAGCTAGGGACAGATGTTGGGAGAAGGAAGCTGGGGACAGATGTTGGGAGGAGCCCGCGCAGGTGTAAGCCTTGCATTCTCTCTATCCTCTCTCCCTCTGGCTCCAGAAACTAATGGATGAGCAGGAGGAGGCCGTGATACAGAAAAGGAAATAATGGGGGCCACGGGAATACAGAAAGGGGTTCAGAGCCTTTCTCAGGACTACAAGGTACTGGAGAGTCCAGGTCACAGCCCTCTTCCCAGGGGGTGGAGAACAGGTGGCCTGGGTGAGGAGAGGCGGGCTGGCGGTACTCACGGGTGCAGTGGGGTGCAGTGCGTGCGGGGCAGCCCTTCCTCTGGCGGTGGTGGTAGCAGCCTTGTGTACAGATCTAGAAGCTGCAGAGGAGGAAGTGACACACCCTGGGGTGGGGGGATTTTTGGAGGGTGGCTGATCTAGCAGAAGGTGGAGCAGACAGGAGTGGGCTGAGTTAAGTGAGGACCTAGAAAGAGTCCACTGAGCCCTCCTCATGTGCTATCAGCTTAGTTAAGGGTCTCAAGAACCACATCATGGTGGCTGCGCCCCCACCCACCCCCAGTCGCTGGGAGATTAAGGAGAGATCAACTTTGCAAAATGTCACACAGGTAGCAAGGCGCTAGGCTAGGATTTAAGTCCAAGTCAGCCTTCTTCCAAAATGGATCTCTCCACTTCCTCATAGAGGAAGGAGCCAAACAGGAAGAAACATGAAGACAGACCGAAGAGGGAAGTGAGATTTCTGCTCCTTGGGAAAACTCAATGTGTTGTGATGGTTTAAACAAAACCCCATTTCATGCTAGGCATCCATCTTGGTGCCCACTAGCCACTTGTCTCTGATCCCAATCCCTGTAAGGTGAGTTCCCAGCAAACCTGACCCAGTGGCCCCCACCCGGAAATGTCCGGCTGTGACCGTCTGCTGTGCTATATGACAGCTGCTTTGCTTCTGTAACCTGCTTATGCAGACATTCAAGGACTATTTCGAGGTCACTGACTACCTGATCTTGGCAGAGTGAAAACAGTTCTTGGCTTGCTTGTGGAGATACTCAAGGTCTTGTGGTTTTTGCCTTTACAGATCCTTCCCTCACCCCCTGGGAGTGGCAGTCTCTAATTTAGCTAAGAGATTGCTGTCCTGCTAGCGGTGTCAATAAATATAACTAATTATGAGTCTGAGGTCTTTTCCCAGGGGTCTCACACTCTGTCACAGCTGAACTGCCTGGACCCTGGAACCGGCCTGCCTGAGTTAAAATCCTGACTCCCTGTCTCTTAGCAAGAAGTAGGAAAACCCCTTCACTTTGTGCTGTCTCCTTCCCATGGCTGCCTTTTCATCGGTACTCAGATTGTGCTAAGAATGAGATGGCTCCTATCAATGGTTTATGAGACTATCGGGCACAAGAAGAGACTCGGGGAGAGGAAGCAGCTGGGTGTTAGGGTGCTGGCCTAGCTCTCAGGAGGCCTCAGTCTCCATCACTGAGAAAAGAGGCGTCTTAGAGGGTAAGAGGCGGGGGCTTTAATAGACACGGGGTCTAGACAGGTGGCAAGCTGGAGAGGCGCAGGGCCAGGCCAAGGTGTGACTGAAGGTCCAGGAGCCAGAACAGTAGCAGAGCTGGGAAAGGCTGGAGGAAACAGGGAGGGAGTGCGGGAACAGCAGCTGGGGCTGAGGCAGGATAAAGCCTGTAGGGAGAATGGGATACTCCCTGGCCCACAGTTGACCACTGAGCACTGGAAGGAACCTGGCGCAGGTTCCCACAGGAAGCGGCGGTCCTGGTGAGCTCGGTCTAGTGCTGCCAGTCTCCCTGCTGTAGTCAGAGCAGAAGCATTCCTATTGCAATAGATGCTCCTGAAGGTGGAGTGCTGGAGAGTCAACTGGACCAGAGGGGTTCCTCCTGGTGGGCCTTAGTTGGCTCCAGGCTATGGGACAGCCAGACCTTCTGCCCTTCCCCCTCAACCAATGGTTACCATGACAATGCCCTCTTTTCCCCTGGCCCTGTGGTTTCCTCTAAATCTTCTTTCACTTTCTTCTTCTGCTTTCCCCCCTCTTCTTGGCTCCCCTGACCCTCACCCACCTCTTTCCCACAGGCACAGGTCTCCATGAAGACAGCCAGGGACAAGGTATGTAAAGCACTGCCCCAGGGCACAGTGGGGGCCTCAGGGGAGTCACGGAAGGCAAGGGGCATCGGTCAGGGCAATGATCTTCCAAAGGGGTGGGGCAGAGCGACGGCCTTCGTGGGGGGGGGGGGTCGTGGAAGAGTGGAGGCCCCGGGGTGAAGAGACACCTCCCCCCAGGGTGAAGAGACCTTTCCTGAGGTGACAGTATAAACCTGAGGATGGGAAAGCCCCCTCAAGAGTTAGCGCAACAAACCCTGAGCCAGGACGCAGCTCGGGCCTGTCACTCCAGCACTCAGGAGGCTGCGGTGGGAGGGTTATGAGGTCAGCTTGAGACCTGTCTCAAACAAACAAGCGGAACGTCAAACACTGTAGCTCAGATGTGGGCTGCGGTCTCTTCCAGGCCCAGGGACAAATGTGCAAATGAAACGAGATTCCAGGAGCCCCGGCCCGGAGCAGGGCAAATACACACTCAGGCATGGCGTGAGCACTAGGATCCCAGGGAAGGTAGGAACCCACTGGTGCCTGCAGGAAGGCCAGAGCCTTCAGAGCGGCCTGCAGCTGCCAGCCCCCCCTTGCCACACGCGGTGAACACATTCTGTGGTTCCTCTGCACCTCTGAGAGAGCCATAAGGTCCTTAGCGGCTGCACACCGCACCAGCTCCTCCAGGAGGCAGGGCTCGCTCGTCCCTGACTTGGTGACATGGCCGAGAGGGAGCCACACCCCATGAGTTTCCATCACTTTATTTTGCAAAAATAGAAAACTCAGCAATATGCGATACAGCGGGGCAGGAGGGGAGATGTAAACAGAGGGAGGGGACAGCACCCTGACCCCCCAGAGAAAAGGGGGAGCCTGCGGGAGTCTTATTTGGCAGCTAAATATAAACTGGGGGTTGGGAGAAGGGAGGGGTCTCAGAGGCCCTGGGCTCCCCCTCCCAAGACCCCTGGAGGAAGGGGTCATTCCAGGGTGTAAACAAAAGCTAATAAATAAATAGAGGCTTCCTCTGGATCAGGGTGGGTCAGCTAAGCAGCATCTCCCCTCCCGAGCCAAGCTGCTCTGGGGTCAAGGGTAGAAGGCACTAGGAGAGGGATCCCTGGCCCCTCTGTAGTGTAGGAGGGTCCCTGCCTGGTGCTGAGATGGGGGCAGGAGGCCAAGGCACATGGCAGGGCTAAAGGAGGGGGCTTGTAAAATGGAGGGCCCAGGGTGAGTGCTGCAGAACGGGCTTGGTTTCTCCCCTCACCCTCAAGCCCCACCCCAGAAACGCAGGGTCCAGCCTGCCCCTACACCTGGCAGGAGGATGGGGCACGTGTGCACGGCAGGTTCATCACACAGCATCAGGCGCCCAGAGCAGGGCACAAGGGCGGGCTCAGCCCTCCTTGAGGGCTCCCCTTTTGGTCTCTAGTGTTCCTGTTTGCTCCCAGAGGCCCAAGCACCTGGCAGAGGAAGGGGCTTTGGGGAGGCAGGGCTTCCTCCTACCTTGGGAGCCTGTGGCCTGAATCTGAGAGGCAGTGCTGAGAGTTGAGAGTCTAGACCCAGGCTCGCCCTTCTCTGGCTCTTCTGGAAGGTGCAGGGCAGTCCCCCAGGACTGTAGAGGGAGCCAGTTACAACAGGACAGGGATGAACACAGGCACCCCTAGAAACTTTGGCAAAACAATGAGCTCATCGGAAGGGTGGGGAGTGGGCGGGGCAGGGTCCTCTCCCAGTCACTGCTGTCTGGGAGATGGTCAGTCTGCTGCCTGGAGCCCAACCCCACAGTGGGGTAGGTCAGGGGCCCTGGTCAGGTTGGGGACTTTGGCCCCCTTTGCTCTGGTCCCCTGGAGTTTCATCCTCACTGGAAGCCTTGGGGTGGGGCCCAGGCTTCGAGGAGTTGTCCTCAAACATTTCAGGGTTCTCCAGCATCTCGCGGATGAGGGGGGGCATCGGGCCTGGAATCTCCATCTTCAGGGTAATCGCCCTTTCTGCTCCTACAAAGAGAAGCCAAGAGGCTCGGAGGGCAGAAGCACACAGGTAGGGCCCCTCCCAGACTTTCTTGAACCAACTACCCTGACTCACAGGTGCTCCAGCCCAGCCCAGCCAGCCGCTTCCCGGTACCTGCTTCACCTCTCCCTTTGACTCCAGGCGTCCCCACCCTGCCTAGAATTTCCACCTGAATTTTACCTAGCCTGATGTGCGTCTGCCTCCTTCTTTTAGGCTTTCTCTTTCCCTTTGCTCCTTTTTTAGAGACAGGATCTTACTATGCAGCCCTAGCTGTCCTGGAACTCTCTGTTGTCTAACTCAAACTTAAGGAATCCTTCTGCATCCGCTCCAAAGTGCTGGGGCTGGAGGTACAAGCCAAAGCTGCACTTCGACTCCTCCTCTTTTTCTTCTTCATTTTTTTTTTTTTAAAAAAAGATGGAGTCTTGCTATATTTTTCTGGCTGGCCTTGAACTTGCAACAGACCTGCCTCTGACTCCTATGTGCTGGGATTACAGGCGTGTGCCATGACGCCCATCTGCTTCCTCCGCATGGTGTGAGGGTGTCAGATCTGATACAGGCTGGCTTCAAATGACAGAGATCCCCCTGCTTCTGCCTCCAAAGTGCTAGGATTAAAGGCGCACCCCACATGCCCCAGGATCTTCTCAGAACCACACTGTGGGCTTGTGAGATGGCAGACACCTCTTCGGATCACACACTCACACAAGCACAAGTCTGACAACCTGAGTTTTCTCCAAGAACCCTCTTAAAGGCGGAAGGAGAGAAGCAGCTCCACCAAGTGTCTTCTGACCTCCACATACCTCACTCACAGGTGTACAACATGCTGAACACCAACCAACAGATAACAAAACCTTTATGATAATAAACAAACAACAAGCGAATGATACCTCGTAATCAATAAGTAAGTAATAAATAATTAACTAATAAAACCTTTTTAGGAACAGTGAAATGGCTCAGTGGGTAAAGGCATCTGCCACCAAGCCTGACAACCAGAGTTTGATTCCCAGGACCCACGATATGGGCGGGGAACTGCGAGTTACCCTCTGACCTCTACGTCATGCAATGTCAAGAACACCCCATATACAATACACAAATAAATAAGTGTAAAAAAAAAATTTTAAGATCACACTGTAAGCCCCTTCTAGCTCCACTACCCAGTATGGCGGCCAAGTTCTAATGTCCAGAACCTTCCAGCTGTTCCAAGGTTGGTTCTTAATAACTTTATAATGGTTATCAAATAATTATGATGTTAAAGGCACCCTTCTAACCCCCACTGCCCAAGGGAGCTCTCCTTGATGATGGAAACATCCAGGCTAGCCTTGAACTCATGATCTCAAAGTAATCCTCCTGCCTCAGCCTCCCTCAGGCTGAAATTACAGGCCTGAACCACCCACCACACGTGGCTCCATGTCAGCAGGCTCCTAATTCCCATTTCTAAGTGCACTTTGTAGTGCATTCCTTTAGCCCTTACGATAAGTTTCTGTGGCAGGATTGAGTTTCGCCCATCCAGTTTCCAAACAGAAAAGTGAGAGAGGACTGGAATGTGACACTCTCAACAGAGCATCTGCCTAGTCTATGATTCTACCCCCAGCAACACACACGCACCAACAGCAACCCAAACAAAACCAAAACAGAAAACAATCTGTCCAAAATTCAGAGTCCCTGTAGGATATCGTCGAGCTAGGACTCCATGGAGGCCGCTGGGTTTTCAGAGCCTCGCTCTGTGCCTGTGTGACTCAGGAGGCCTGCAGATCAGGGAAGGGAGATCATGACTTACCCTTGGTGCTGATGCCACGGAGGTCGGTGATTTTCATAAGCATCCTTGGAAACATGTAGGGTTGGCTGGGTCTTCGTCGCCGGGCGTACAGCCTCAGGGCTTCCAGCAGGGGCTCCTGAAGCTTATCCACCTTCTCAGGCTCTTCCAGGTCCATGCGGTCTAGATGGGTACAACGGGATGTGATGCGGAGGACCCAGTGACCAGCGGCTGCCCCCAGCAGACCCTGTTCTGAGGGCCTCAAAACCGGACTGTGTCATCACCCTCACGGTTGTCCCTGAGCCCTCCAGGTCCTGCTCCGCAAGGACCTTGCTGTCTGGGTATCACTCCCACTAGATTCCCATCTCAGCACTGCAGCCAGGGTTTCTGAGTTTCCTGGGCTCTGCCTCCTCCTCTTGCCCTTAGCTTGGCTAGCCAGCAAGGCTATACATGATCTGGGAAGTCTGTAGGATGGGGTCAATGGCAACAACTCCAAGGGAAGAGACCCTCATGCTCTCTCCCTCCTTCAGAGAACAGTGTGGATGGAGTGTAGTGGGAGAGGGAGCCCATGCAGACGCCAGGGGGCGCCCCCGCACCTCCACAGATGAGGCAGATGGCACTGAGCAGCCCAGTCTCCGTGTCATCCATCTCCAGGGGCAGGAGCTGCCCAGCGAAGGCGAACACGAGGTCTGTAAGGGGCCCAAAGCCAGCATTGTGCATCTGGGTACGGTTCAGGGTCAGCCCATCCGAGAACGTCATGGTGTCTTGCTCTGGGGTATACCTTGTACAGATCCGCAGCATCTGGAGGTTGGGGGTAAGGACCACAGTTAGTTCTGCCCCCGAGGCAGGGCTGGGTCCCAGTAAGTAAACCCTGAACCTGAGGAGGTAGAGGGTGCAATTCTGAGATTGGAAAGGAGAGGCAAAGGCTAAGCACGGTGGTAGAGAGGGTCAGATTGGTCCAGAACACATGGGCCTAACTCACTAGGATGTCCAGGCAGGCAGCTTTGAGCAGAGTGATCTGGTCAGCAATGCTGAGTCCTGTAAAACCGGGCAACCGCTTAGCAAACTCCACGATCTTGATGATGCATTTGGTGGCCAGCTCACTGAACTTGTCCCACAGCCCCAGGTCCAGCTGTACCCGGTGATCCGCACTGGAGTTCTGCAGGGAGAGAAGAGGAGTTAGGACTGGAGGCTACCCCGGGCACTCCCCCTCCCCCCCAGACTGCTGCTCGCCTGGGGCCACACCACTGCCCTCACCGGGCTCTGCCCACTCCTCACCGTGGTGTACTTGCCCAGCTGGCAGAGCGAGGGGAAAGTCTCCTGGTGGGCTTTGCTGACCTTGGTGATGAGCTCTTCCAGCTGTGGACTCAGTTCATAGCTGTCAGGCGAAACCTCTTCCTTTACCTCCTTTTTCTTCTTGTTCCGGTCATTCCTCACAGCTTGGGGTTGGAGGCAAAGGGAAGGATCAGGGCCCTCAGAGCCTCCTTTTGGATGTCCTCTCTCACCTTAGCTTAGTGTGCTCAGTTCTCACTACGGATATATATTTATTCCCCGGAACTCTAATTGGTGCCTTAGTTTCCCTACATAAGCTCCAGGCTGGTTTGCCCCAACTCCACCCAGGGTTTGCAGCCATGCTCCCTCCCCAGGCCAATTCGGCTCCATCCTGCCCTTCCGGTTGCCCTGCAGGAGCTGGGAGTGGGGGGGGGCAGGATATGCAGGCAGGATATCCACTTATAGCCTTGGCAGCACAATGGGGGGGATGGAAGGGAGGGCCAGCCCAGAGCCATCTCAGGATCTGTCCTGTGAAGGAACCAGAGGGAAGGGGCCAAACCAGCTCCCCCCCCCCACACACGCTAGTACCCCACCAAACAGAAGGAAGAAAAAACCCTAGTGCCCAGGTTTCAGAAGAATGGTGGAGAGGCAGACTGGTCTTGGAGGAGAAAGCAGCCAAGGGCAAGCTAGGCCTCAGAGTGAGGGACGCTGGACAGCAACAGGAAGAGCACAGGGAGGGTGAGACGGGAGACACACCTTCCTTGGACATCCCCACTTCGAAACACTTCTGTAGCCGGCAGTACTGGCATCGGTTCCTGGTCACCTTGTTGATGATACAGTTTTTGTCACGGTGACACGTGTACACCATGTTTTTCTGGATGCTGCGCCTGAAGAAGCCCTGAATTTGGGAGCAGGAGGAGTGAGTGTCACCAAAGTGGGAGGCTGGGAATACCAAATACAGGTGGCCCTGGCTGACCCGGTGTGCTCTGTCCGCGTGTTTAGGGGGAGTACTGGCTTATGACTGAACCCTGGGCCTTATGCATGCCGTGCAAACATTCTACCACTGAGCTGCAGCCTCTGCACCTCAGCCAGTCTGTCAATCATCTATGCACGAAGCAGTCCCTCATCCCACATGGGAAAACACTCACGTGAACACAGCACTTGGGTTCCCCTATCTTTAAAATATTTTTATTACATTTACTTTGTGTGTGTTGGGGGTGGAGGGTGCGCGTGTAGCCACAGAGCACATGTAGAAGTCAGAGTAGTTAGTTCTTCCTTCCACCATGTGGGCCCCAGGGATAAAATTCAGGTCATCGGGCTTGGCACCAGACACCCTCCCTGCTTGCCCATCTAAAGGGGGGGCACCCTCCACAATACTGTTTTTGATAAGAGGGTCTCGTTGGTGTGTTGTTGAGGTTTCATGTACGCTAAGCAGGCGCTCCACCTCAGCCTTGCATCCTCTGACCTCTGACCCCAGGCGCCTCTGTCCTCCCCGCCACATACACACCTTGCAGCCTTCACACGAGCTGACCCCATAGTGGTAGCCGGAGGACTTGTCATTGCATACAAAACATGGCTTATAGACCCGAGGAGGTGGTGGGGGTGAGGGAGAGCTGGGCACCATTTCCTCTGAGCTAGTGCTCTGTGTCTCCACCGCTGGGGGAAAAGCAGTATGAGAAGGTCAGCAGAAACATCCTCATCCCATGACCTCTCTTTCTTCCGACCTGCTGGCGACAGCTGTTGTCACCACTGTGCACAAGCCCTTAGCCGACTCCCGGACAGTCCAGGCAGCCCCTGTCCTCATAGCTTGCTGGGATTCCAGGCCGCTGCCACCGCTGCAGCCACCACCCAGGCCGCCGCCACCACCACCACCCCGCCGTCCCTGAGTCTGGCAACTCTACGTTAATGTTCAGTTCTCCAAATTCCAGACCAAGGCCAACCCAGAAGTGAACTTCTCTGCTTCAGTTTCCCCAATCATAAAGTGGAGAGTGAAGGGGACTGGAGCTATCGATGGCTCAGTAGTTAAGACCACCGACTGCTCTTCCAGAGGACTGGCTTCGATTCCCTGCATCTACATGGTGGTTTACAACCATCCGAAACTCCGGACCCAGGGGATCCAATTCTGGCCTCTGTGGGCACCAGGCACACACGCGGTACGCAAAAATATATACACGCAAAACACCCATACACATTTTTAAAAAAAAGGTGGAGAATGGAAGGGCTTACTTCCTGTCACTGATAGTCTAGCACCTCCAGTCCTACCATCCTCAGACTCTGGGAACAACTGGGGGGGAGCAGCAGGCGTGGGGGCAAATGGAGCAGTTACAGGTCACCTACAGCTGGCACCTGGCTAAATGGCTTAATTTGTTTAAGTCACTCCTGAAAGACCTCAGGTCAGAAGGGGAACATTGCTAGCTGAGTGGCCAGCTCGGTTTCATGCTGCCTGCTGACAGGCTCTCGGGTCCACTGACCAGAGCTGAGTGGCCTTTTAGTGAAAGAAGCTGGAGCGAGACAGGTAGGTCTAGACACAGTTTGGGGTGTAGCAAAGCAGAGTCAGGTGACGCTGGGTAAATAGAGCTGAGGGGGAAGGGAGCTATCCCCGACCCTTTCTGAGCCAGTCTTCACTCCCAAAGGGCCTCAGGAAACAGCAATTGTAGCTTCTAAGCCTAGGCCCAGAGTAGGGGGGAGCCCACACTTAACACAGGAGACTGCCGAGCACATGGCCACACGCTGTGTGAGCGTGGGGCTCATCCGCAGAGGTGCAGGACCTTAGAAAATTATTCGGCCTGCAGGACCGGTTGCCCACATTTGGAAGGCCCAAGTGACAGGAAGAAATTCTTAAGACCCTCAGTGTCCTTTGAACCCTCCTCTGTATACATCCTTCCTCCCGCCCTGGGTAGCCCACCTGGTCACTAGTCCACCCACCCAAGGCAGTGAGGGGACAGAATAGCCCAAAGGCTGGGGTCCCACACCAGCTCCTCCCACCTTACCAAGAGGGACACCCTCCCCACCTCCCCACCCCCTTCTCAATTAGCATAAGAATCCTGCTGGAGTTAGATTCCCCCCAGAAAGCAGTGGGGGTGGGAGGGTGCTGGGAGTTTATTCAAGACTGGGGGCAGGGCTGCCTGAGTGTTAGGTGCTAGGAGGCGTGGGAAGGACTGGAAAGCCTGTCAGGTCCCCACTCTTTCAGCCCAGCCTGGGGGTCCCCAGGGCATGTGCCCTGCCCACAGGCCTGTGCGTGGGGTGGTACTCTCTCCTGCACTGACGCCCTCCCTGCCCACAGAGTGCTGCTCCATTTCCTCATTTCCTCTCTTGCGCAAGGCCTGGGTGCGGCCAGACTGGCATGGGGCAGCACCAGCCAATTACAAGACTGCAGGCCCCAGAGAGCCTGCCCTTGGGCAGCGTCTCCCATCTCAGTGGCACCGACACCCTTCTGGCCCATCCCTGCCCCCTGTATCCTAAAGTGCAAACCCACGGCTCTGAGGTCACTGTGGGTGGAGGGTCTTCTGGGAGGGATGGAGATCCCCTCTTCCACTCTTAGCTGAGACCTCTACACTGCGAAGCTGGCTAGGCAGGGGCCCCTGCTGAGGAGGAGGGGGTGGGCTCTGGGGTTTTCTCCTTTTAAAGCCCAAATTGCTGAAATTGAGGAAATTCCTGGCCAGGCTGAGCGGAGCTTCAAACAAACTCTTTATAACCCGCTGTAAACGCTCCCAGCTGCGAGGCCCAGAGCTGAGCTGCCTGGATTCACGATCCAGCACACACCTCCCCGAAGACACACAGACGCAAAAGCAGGAGGGCCAGCAGTGGGCTCCCTGGCCTGGCCCAGACCTTCAGTCAGAGGAACTCAGTCAGGCCACGCTTACTCCACGCAGGTGGATGACAAGTCTCGAAGCCGACATCCAACACCCCACAGTGGGCTACAGGTTTACAAGCTAACAGCTCCACTACCAGACAAACACCAGGTCACCGAGTGCCACCAACACAGCACGCAGCTCTCTGCCCTCAGCCACTTTCCCTCTGAGAGTGTGGCGAGAGGCCTGCTGGACTTGTGTGCCCAACAGGCCCTGCTCAAACTGAAATGCACATACACTGAGCAACCAGATCCAAGAGGTCTCTAGAGATCAAAGTGTGTACATGGTCCCTGCCCGGGTCCCGGGTGGCCACCCTCCCACCCTCAAGATACCTGTATCTCGGACATCAACCGGTGCGCCCAATTCCCCATTATCCCGGGCACGACAAGGTTAAGAATTCAGAGATTTGGTGCAATATATTACTTCCATGCTCCCTTCACCCTTTAAATAGCACACTTCAACCCCAAAGTACTGTCTCCTGTTTGCTCACCCCCTCTTCCACTCTCCCAGTTGTTAAATCTGAGTAGCTCTGCCCTGGAAAAAAAAAAAAAAATCTGAACTTGTAAACAGCGTTGCCGAGTGCCAAGGAGCAAGGCGCGTTGGCGGGGGCTCAGTGACCCGGCGTGCGCACTCCCCCAGCGCCAGCCACCGCGCCCGCCGCCCACCCCTTCCCAGCGTGCCCCAGCCCCGGCCTGCAGTCATCCGTGCCCCGGCTGCGAGCGCAGTGCCACCCCCCCCAGTAAATCTGGGGTTGTTCCAGGCTCCACTCCCAGCCCCTTCCCACAGCCCACCCCCGCCAGGCACTGTAGCCCGGGCTTCAAAGCCGCTTCTCATCTGGACTTTATTTTTACTGCCTCTCAGTCCCCAGCTTTTTATTACCGCCCTGGAAAGGGGTTCCAGGGCCCCATGCCTGGCATCTCCCATTACAGAGAGGGGGAAGATGGATATTTGGGGGCCTTACGGTTGTACTCCCCTACCGGCTGTCACTTCCAGACCACCCCCACCCCCACCCCATACACTTGGCTTTAAACTTTTCGCTTCCTGCCGGAGTCCTGTGTTGGAGCCACAGAGAAAGAGTCATCTGTCAAGACAACCGAGGGCCGTGTTTTGTTTGTTTGCTTTAACGAGGACGGACGCAGAGTCTCTGCACCCCTTGCACCCCACAAGCAGAGCACACAGGATGCACCCTAGAACACAGCACTTTCCAAAGCCGCCCCCGCAGGCACGCAAGGCACACGCCCTCGCGGCCTCACGCCACAAACAGCCCCACACCGGGCCACGCACGCCTGCCCCCCGGGCGGAGGGTGACAGTGGGTGGCGAGACCCCCCACTCCACGCCCGCGTCTCCTCCGCAAACGTCTGCGTAAGCCAGGGATTCACACTGAGATTTTTCTTATGCTCCCAACTTCCCGCATGCACTTCACAAACGCCACCCACGGGCCTGCGTGCCAGAGCCCTGCGAGACTAAGGACTTGACTAGCCACGCACATCGGCCCCTTCCTCCCCCGGGAAGTCCGGAGTGGCGCGCACCAAAGTCTTAGCTAAAAACCACCGTGAAAACCACACGCACTCCGAACACTCCAGCACGCACGCAAAGGAGAGGGACTCAGGCCCTCGCGTTTAAAGGGCCAGTACCTCACATAGAAAGGGCCAGAAAAACCGCTTGCACCCCGGCTCCAAACTTTACACACGGAAACAGTAAGTACCAGCCTCTCGCGCACCCGACACCCGACCCCCGAGCTCGAATACCTACATTGTAGACTGGCAGGTTGCGCCCAGGCAAAAGACTCAAGTCCCACGAAACAGGAGTTGCCAGCGGCTCTGCGCAGCAAGCCGGCCCCGGGCCCGGCCGCCCCGTACAGCCGCCGCGGACCCGGGACAAACGATTCCATGCAGTCGTACATCGCGACCCGGCTTGGAGAGAAACTGGGTGCTAGAACACCAAGGACCCGTAGCCCATTCCCCCTCCTCCCCCCGCAGCGCCCCGCTCCTGGAGGGGGGAGGGGGAGGGCTAGCATAGGGCGCTGAGATGCATGGGGGGTAAGGGTGGGCGGGGAAGAGGGGGATCCCCAGCAAGGGAAAAGGACTGGGCGGGGCGCGGGGGCGAAGCTGCAGCTTCTGCCTGCGTCGGGCTCCCTTAGGGTGCCTGGGCAGCTAGCACTGTGGAGACCTTTTGTAAAAGCCGAGCCTGGAGGGATGGGGGTGGGGCCTGGAGGACGAAGGGGGCCGGGCACCAAGATGAGCCGGGCTGGGAGTGGAGCGCAAACACACACACAGGCGTCTCCTCGCTGCGCGGCGCACGCGCCCGCTCGGACCTACATCTGTGCGTGCGTTTACCCTGGCCGGCGTCACGAATGTGCAAGAATGCCACAGCGCACACGTCCATCTGCACGCACACAGATCCGCAGGCGCGGGTGTGCAAGCGCACCTGGCTGGGCCGAATGCTCGCAGCCGCGCTCTCGCCGCAGCCCGCAGGCTCTGCACGCATTCGCACCGAGGCGCGTGCCCAGGCCGGGCCCCGGGAGAGGAGCGCAGGAACCAAACGCACGCATTTCCTTCACAGTGTGCACCCCCACCCCCCAATCCCTTCCTCGGCACTCGAGTCAACACAGGCCAGGGTGCTGGGGATGGCTGCGTAAAGGGGAACCTCCAGGTCCCCCGCGCGCCGCAGCTCCGCCGAGCGGAGGACCTGCGTTACCTCCGCCCCCCGCGTTCCCAGGCTCGACTCCTCCTCCTCCTCCCCCCTCCGCGCGCGCGCCCCGCCGCGGAGCTCCACATTCCTGCGGCTCGGCGCGCGCCGCCGCCGCCTTCCTTCCCGTCCTTCCCACCCCCGGGCCGGGCCCGAGCGCGCTCCCGCGGTGAACTCTCCGGGAACCCCCCTCGGGGCGGGTGGCCGGGCGCGCTCACCTCCTCCTGACCCCGCCCCGCCCCGCCCCGCCCAGGCCGTCGCCGGCTCCGCCGCGGAGTCCCCCTCCGCCCCTCCGGGCAGCGGAGTCTGCCCCTCCTAGCTCCGGCTATCCTTCCTCCGGCGAGGCGAGCCCCGCGGCTGACACTCCCCGAGAGCCCGGCCGCCCCCCTCCATGCCCTCTCCTAGAGCCCGACCTCACTTCTAGCGCGCAAAACTACCCGGCCGCCCCCACGGTACCGAGGCCCCCGGTGACCACCGCCCGCGCTACGGGCCCTGCCCGCAGTAACTGCCCCGCTGGCCACCGCCGGGGTCGCCCAGGCCCCACCGTAGGAAGTCGCTGCCCCTCCCGCGGAGCCACCTTGAGCGCCCCCCGGGCGCCCCCGCGGGAGGGCGGGGTGGGGTGGGCCACGTCGGACCCCGGCCCCGGGACCGCGCCAGCGGCGGCGACTCCCGGAAGCCGCCCCCCCGCGCCCCGCCCGGCGGGCCGGCCTGGCCGGCTCTGTCCGCGCCGGGGAGCGGGAGCGGGAGCGGGAGCGGGAGCGGGAGCGGCCCCGGCCCGACCCTTCCCCCGCGGCGGCTGCGGCGGGCCAGGGCGGGGCGCGCTCTTGGAAGGCTCCGCCGTGCCGAGTCGGGGTCGCACTGGGTGCTGAGAGAGCGGGGCGCCTGTTGGAAGAATAGAAAGCAGGGAGGGGTGCCGGAGCAGGCAAAGGCGGCGGGGGCGGGGGAGGGGACGGCGGGGGGGAGGGCCTGGCACGCGGACGGTGACGGTGGGCTGGGGTGGCCGGCAGAGAGCTTGCAGCAAGGATGGAGAGGAAGACGGAGCTTTCCAACCTGGTGTGAACTTTCTCTTCGTGACCCAGCCCTAACACTATTTCTGATCCCAACCGCCCCCCGCCCAGGGGGGGAAACAAAACAGAAAAGGAGGAATACGTGCCTGCATTGGCATAGGGCCGGTAGGAAAAAAAGTACAAAATGAAGAGTACCCCAAAACAACAAGGAGGAGAGGGCCTTGGCTAGTCAGCTCCAGGCTTGTAAGTCCCCTTCCCCCTCCTAAATCTGAAAGGTCCCAATTAAGTCAGGCCTGCCTGGTTGGTAATTAGAACCAGAAGTGGCCAGGCCACAGGGAGGGGGATGGGAGGAGGGCACAGGAGTGGGGGGAGGGCTCCAGGAAGCCATGAGTTCTCAAACGCCCCCCCTTTCTCGTCACCAGATGCACCCCACTCCTCAGCACCCCATCTGTATGTGCTTCGAAAGCACGGCAGGGAAAAGGGCCTTAGGGCCAGGCCTTTGGGTGTCGGGCCAAACCGTCCCATCAACCCCAGCCCCTGTTCAAGACAGTACAACCTTGGACTGAAGGCAAAATGGGGGGAATCTATTGCCCCTCTTTTCCCCAAAGCCCCCCCTCCCCGACCTTATTGCAGCAATTACACCCATTAGCCTTCTAGCATTTCATGGGAACCAGATGTCCCCCGCCAGCCTTAGTGGGGGTGTGAGGTGGGGCTGGGGCCTGACTCACCCCCTTCCCTATGATCCCCACCACCAGGGTGCACCCCCTCCCAACTAGATCCTCGCAAAGCTATGGTCCCAGGGGCAAAGAATGTGCCCCTCCCCCACCGAGAAAGCCAATAGCACTCGAGCTCCCAGCCTGGTCAGCCCTCGGAGCTCTGCTGGTCCCAGGCAAAGGGTAAGTTTGGCTGGGACGGGGTTGAGGGAGAAGGACAGCTAACTCCTCTCTCTCCTCTTCTTGTCACCTCTAGATGAGGTTTAAGGATCCGTGGCTTGGAATTCTTCTTGTTTAATAACTCTCCTTTTCTCCTAAAACCTCACTCTAAACTGAAGTAGACCCCGCCCAAGAGGGTAAAGTCCTAAAGGACAGATCCCACCTGAAGAGCACTGGGAGGGGTCTTCCGAAGAAATGGAGGGGGTAGCAGAGGAGGTGTGAAAGAGAGGGAGAGGCCCAAAGCAAGGATGTGAGCTCTTGGCAGGATGGGGGCTGGGACAGGGTAGGGGGCCAGGAGAGAGGGGGGTGCCGCCTGGGCCCCAGCAGCGGCGGCAAGCTCGGCTCCCCCCGCCAGAGAGGTTTCCTGTTGCAATCAAAGCCCCGTTTGTGTCGGCCTGGAGCTGGAGCTGGAGCTGGAGCCGGAGCCGGAGGAGGAGAGACTGGGAGGGGAGGGGAAAGAGGCAGCCACTGGGGTTTTTTTCCTGGAGGAGACGTTGCTGCAGCCTGCTTGCTACTGTCTACTGCTTCTCTCTCCCAGCGCCTGGGCCCTCTGGGTCTGGCACCTGTATGGCTGACCCTCTGGTCTAGGCCTGGGCATCTCCAATTTAAGAAGGACTCCTTTCCTCCTTGTGCCAGCCTGCCTTCAGTGTCTCCAAGTAACTTAGTATGGCCCAGCTTGGGCTCCCTGCCCCACAGACACTGCCCCCACCCGCGGCCTTTATTACCACCACAATATTTGGAGGACAAATTTGGGACCATGGTATATCCCTTCTCTGCCGGCCCACTTTGTCCCATAGTCTTGAAAAGCAAATGTACTACGCATCGGTGTTCGCAGAGATACAGACACAAGGCCTTTCATGCACACGGGTGTATGCGTGCTCGTGTACGCACAGGTGCGCATGCGCGTACACTCCCCTCCGTTTTCCATGCACACAGGTCTATGCTTGCCTATCCAGCAGCACATGCTCCCCTCCCCTCTCCCTTCCTCCACCACGGGGCTCTAAGATGCCTGCCTCACCCACTGAGGCCCCAAGAGAGCGCCAAGAGGTGGAGCAAGACTTCTCAACAATATCCCCAAGGTGCCAGGGGCTGACTCTTCAATAAGATCCAAAACCAGCCCCCAAGGAGAAGCTCCAGGCCCCTTCTTAAACCATGCTTTCTTATCTACACGAGAGAGAGGGTGGTACGGGATGAGTATAGGCATGGCATCAGATTTATGACTCCAACCCGCCCCTCCCACTTAGGAGTAGACAGTCACAGCCAAAGGGGACAGCAGATCAAAGAAAAAAAATGGCACTCTGTCCTCTGGCCAGTTACTCTCCCACCAGGGGAAGGTCCCTACACTTCCACTTCGGGATTCCTCCCTCTGCATCTCCACTAGGTGCTGGACGCTCCACCCCAAGCACTGTCTGGACCCAGGCCTTCCCCTCCTCCCCACCCCATCTGCTACCTCCCTGCCTGGGCCTGTCCCTCCAAGCTAGCTAGCTGCACCCTCTACAACTGCCTTCCCCGTGCTGACTCTCAGATTTCCCCTTGCAGTTCACATCCTTCAGGGAAGCCTCTGCGGATGGAGCTCAGCCTGGCACTTTCCCTACCTTGACCTCACTTTGAACTCTGACCTCCACCTCCATGTATCCAGGACACAACACGGTACAGGAGAATTTCCTTAAGTATTAGCCATGTCTCTCGAGCATTCTCTCTACTGCCACGGTCTTTCACTCCGGCTTCTGGAGCCGCCTCCCACAGAACCTGGGGAAACCAGGTCCCAGGAGATTAAGTTCTAGGATCTCTGCAAGAAATGCATTCACATTCACGGGAGACTGGTTTATTCCCACTGCCTGGTGCCGGACAGATTCATGGGATGACACCGAAGAAGAGGGAAGTCTAGCTGAAGTTTCTGCAGTTCACATACCCTGTATGCCACATGGTAACCTCTGTTGAACCATAGTCAAGCCGCAGGCAGTCCCTACCAAGCACCAGGCGCACCACCAGCAGCCCTACTAAGTACATCCTGATTCTTTACACTGTCTGTTGTATATTTTTTTCCCATTTTCCACTGTCTGGAATTCTGTGTATGAGTAGTCTCCGAGATGCTGCACACATACAAACCACACATGGTCTGGGAGACAAACACGCACACCTCCAGATAACCACTCTTTGCAGTGGAACTGCCGGCCCAGTTAGTCACCCTGATATACAGAGCCCCCCAGTGTCCCTCCTGGATCAGGCAATCCTCATTTACTGATTTACTGCTACACTATGTGAGTGTGTGTGTGTGTATATGTATATGTGTGTATATATGTGTATATGTGTATGTATGTGTGTATATGTTTGTATATATATGTATATGTGTGTGTATGTGTGTGTATATGTATATGTGTGTATATATATGTATATGTGTGTGTATGTGTGTGTGTGTGTGTATATATATATATATATATATATATATATATATATATATACTTATATATATATATGGTTTTTTTGAGACAGGGTTTCTCTGTAGCCCTGGCTCTCCTGGAATTGACCCAGTAGACCAGGCTGATCTTGAGCTCTGCCTCTACCTCCCAAGGGCTGGATTAAAAATGTGAGCCATCATGTCTAGCTAAAGAATCAATCTTTGTCTTTTTTTAAAATCTCTATTTCTCCCCTCTAGGCGAAGCCTTTACTTGACCTGTTTATGTGGTGTCACCTTCTACACAGACACCTATGCCAGAATCCTGATGCTGAGGCACCCCACCCCACCCTGGAGAGACAATCACCAAGTGGGCAGAGAGGGGTCCTGACGGGGAAAGGAGGCTCAGGTCTTACTTGCTGTCAGTTTTCAGAGGCTTAACCTAAAGAGGACAGGCAGGCCTGGGGGACAAGTAGGGATCTGAACAGTGGGCCCTGTTCCAGACCTGGAGGGAAGGGAAGGGTCCAGAACCACCTGGCTGAGGGAGAGGATGCTTCCGGAGCACCCCTTTCATCTTCCCAGATTTCTTTTGTGGACCAAGCGCCCCCTCTTTGCCATGGGCTGTTTCTGTGCCCTTAGATGCTGTAGCTTTCCTGGCCCACACTGTTAGGTACCTGACGGTTTCCCCTATTACAGCCTCAGACCTACCATCTCTCCTCTTAATAGACTTCTCGGGTTCTCTAGTCCCCAGGCTGCACCCCACCCCCAGCTGCACGCAGCCTTGAAGGACCCACCCTCGGGTGCCCACACGAACCTGCTCCCTTCTGCTAGCTGAGTTACCCAGGAGGGCGTCTTCGGCCCACTATTCTGAGATCATATTTGAGCAGACCTCTCATTCACATGCGACTCCACCCACACTACTCCTCTCCCACGGTCACCACCATCCTGTTAGACCAAAGCCCCACTCCCTACCACCTATCCAACAAAGATGTCCACTTTCTGTACCACCCCCACCCATCCCCCATCCCCAAGACCCCAGAGACTCACACAGAGAGGCCATCTCCTTGGGGAGGTCAGGCTGGCCCAGGCCCCGGAAGCTAGGGCTCAGCATCTCAAATGGTGGTGACCCTCTGAGTGCCCCCGGGAAGGCGAAGGGGAATCCTGCTCCTGGGTAACCAGATCCAGGGCCCAGGGCGCCAGCCGCAAAGAGTCGCTCCTTATTGGTGGCCATGGCAGCTGCAGTGTGGGAATCCCTTGGAATCTGTAGCGGGCGGGGGTGGTCCTCAGCTGCAGCCCCCGCCCATGCCCACTGCCCTGGCCTGGGAGGCTCCGTGCCCACCCTGCCTGGCCTGCCCACTGAGGCTCCAAGGGTCCTAGAAAGAAGGAAAGGAAAAGGAAAGATGAGACAACGCTCGCTCTGAGTCCCAAGATCCGAAAACCACGGCCTTCGTTACCCTGGCTTGGGCACTTGCGGTTTCATAGATGGACAGGGTAGAAATTCTTCAGTTAGGCTTCAGGGGAGGGTAAACTGAGGCTCCAGGGTGACTAATGATCTGAGCAATGTTGGTGGAGAAATTCCTAGACTGAAGCATCAACACAAGACACGTGATTTAGCCCTCACACCAGTCCAGAGAAGTAGGAATTATGACTCCCATTTTGCAGATGAGGAAACTAAGGTCTAGTGACTGGTGTAAGGTCACGTGGATTTAAAAGGTAGAGCCAAGATTCAAACATTCAGGGGTTTGTAGCTCAGTGAAGGATCACTTGATTATCATGTAGCAAGTGCAAACTCCTGACTTTGAGACCCAGCATCAGGAAAAAAACATTCGAGCTGAACATGGTGGTGCACGCCTTTAATCCCAGCACTGGGGAGGCAGAGGCGGGCGGATTCAGTCTGAGGCCAGCTATACAGTATGACCTTGTCTCAAAAGATAAAAAGAGAACTGGGCGGTGGTGGTGCATGCCTTTAATCCCAGCACTAGGCAGGCAGATATCTGTGAGTTCAAGGCCAGCCTGGTCTACAGAGTGAGTTCCTGGACAGCCAGGGCTGCAACAGAGAAACTCTGTCTTGAAAAACCAAAAAATAAAAAAATTTTTTAAAAAAGTTAAATGTTAAAAAAGGAAAAAGAAAAAAATAATAAAAAATAAATTCAAACTCCACCACCTTGGAGACAGCAGGCAAACATCTCTGCTGTAGCGTCAGAGTCCTGCGCGGCTTTGGAGAGTACAGAGCAGTCCTGCAGACTCCCTGAACTAACAGCCCCACTTGCTGGCTGTGGGGCTTAGGAGGAGTTAGTTAATTCCTCTGTGCCTGTTTCTTCATCTACCATGTGGGAATCCCAGGGCCCACCTGTTGGTGAGGCTGGAAAAGCAGGGCACGTGCTAAATGCTATGTGAGCATCTCATACTCTGTGCTGCCTGCATGCCTCTTCTGCGCCCTCAACACTCCGGGGTCCCCTCCCAACTCTCTCTCTGTGGCCAGTCACCACCACGCACGCACGCACGCACGCACGCACGCTCTCTAGCATCGTCTTCTTCAGAGCCAGGGATGCTGGTGGGGCCCTACTATGAGATAACTATGTGGGCCTACTAACCCCTGGTCTCAGTTCACCTTGCTATTGCTCCTCTTCCTTCTCGTTCGCATCTCCGGACTCCTAGAAACTCTCCCTCAAATGGAGCTTCCCCAACCCCTGAAATTTTTAACCGGAACCCAGGGAAGGAGAGAGGAAGCCTGAGAGAACTCAGGACTGGCCTGTGTCATCATGTGGCCAAGGGAAAGGTTGGCTCTCTCAGGACCTCCGGAACCACCTACCGCTGTGAGGGTTATTGGGCTGGGAGGGTAGCTCTGCTAACCAGAACCACCATAACAGACAGAATGGAGGGCAGAGGACCACAGGAAGTGCACAGATCCCACAGCATGGGCCTCCCACAGGGAGGCCACAGGCATCTCTGCATCTTTCCATTAGGAATTGTTTCTTTTTTTACACCTCTGCTTCCCCCCACTTTTTCTTTCTCTCATCTCTCTCAGTCTTCAAACTCCTAAATTGTCATAGTTACAGGAACTCAAGCCTCAATGGCATCAGCCTCCACTCAGCTCCCGTGGTAAAGGAGCTCCTGTTGCTCACCAGGTGCCAGCCATAGGCCTGGGAACCTCCACCTCTTCACCGAGTGTCCCCCATAATCCTCTAGTATTAACTCTGAGCCTTCAGGATCCTTCTCCCTTTTACTTTCTTAGTCCATGAGGTCCCTCTCCCAAGATAACCCAGGTGGAGCCAGGAGTCCAGGGCCCCTAAGGCCCCTGGGCCATAGCTCAACAGGCTCGGCTACATTCCTGATGGATTAACCCTTCCAATGTCAAGAGTGATGAGTCTGTAGCACACCTCTCACCCAGCCTTTCTGCTTAGCCTGGGAATAGGTCCTCCGCTCCAGCCATCCTTGACTGGCATCTACAGATGGCACCTACCTACAGATGGGAACAGACCTCTAGGGTAAAGCAGGACTTCAACAGGAGGGGCCAGGGAGTGAGCGATGCTCAGGCTCCTGGTCCTCACGAAGGATACTGTGAATAGGCAAAGGACAAGACAACGCTCCCTGGACTTCCTCCTCAACTGCCTGGGAGAGGTGGCTTGGAGAGGAAGAGGAAGGCAGCAAAGATTCCTCTAAAGCCTGGTTGCCTTTTGATGGAGGGGAGGGTGCACTTCAGTCCCAGGTAGAAGAGAACAAGGAACTGAAGACAGTGAAGAGTCAAAGTGTCTGGGTTCTTTGGGGGACCCGCAGAAGACAGAAAACACTTCCCTCTCCCCAAGGTACCACCTCAGACGCGAGGCCTTAGAAGACGGGCAACTGACTTGGGGAAAGGGGCTCTTACAAAGCTGCTTCTCTTAGAGCTGAGGTGGAGTTGGGGGGGCATGGATGAAGGGGCTGCCGGATGGAGGGGGGTGTCTCTCTGCTGCCCTGCCCACTCCAGAGCCTGGAACAAAGCTGCTCTTGTCAGCTGCTCTCCACCCGCTGCCCCCCTCCCCTCTGTATAAACACGACCACCTTTTTCCATGACCCCATCTCCAGAATGGGCGGAGAACCCAGGCATCCTCTGCTCTAGCCTGAGCCCCCAGCCTGCTCTCCAGGAGGCAGCAGTGGGCCTGGCTTCCCTGGTTTTGTGCCCTTGTTGGGGGTGTCTAGAACCTTAATTCTCCACCCCTCATCCTCAGGTGCCCTCCCTCTACCCCACTAGCCCCAGGGAGGGGCAGTATCCAGGAGGCAATGCCAGTGGAATGTGTGTGGGCATCAGAGGGCACGGGCAGGGTGGGGCAGAGGGGGGGAACTGGAGGTGCCAGTTAGGTGGCTTTCTGAGCCAGAGGTGGGGGTGTGCCGGGGTTGCAGGGGGCGTGTCCTGTGCTGCCTACCAGCTCTCAGCCACTCTGTGTGTATGTGTGTGTGTGTGTGTGTGTGTGTGTGTATCTGTGTCTGTGTTTGGGATACCCAACCTCCAGGCACCCTGGACACGAACACACACACACACACACACACACACACTCACTCCCCTTAACCCCCTCTAAGTCTTCTCTTTACTGACACTGGCTGTGATCCTCAACCCCAGCTCAATATTTGAAGAATGACCATAAGGGCAGGATCCTCAGATTTGCGGAGTAGGATTCCAACTGCCCAAGGCTGGAGCCCCAGCAGAGGGAGTTATCTGAGCATTTAGTCCTGGAGTCCCCTCCTCAGACTCCTGCTGTCCCTCTGTCCGTCAGTCCCCCCTCATGACAATCAACTGAGCATATTCTTACCCTCTGGCCTCTGCAGAGATCCCCTCCTACATACTGGGCCAGGCTGAGGTGAGGGGACCTGGTGAGAACTGCGGAAAACAAGAGAAGCACTGTCAATGGCCCTCCAGGACTAGGGCTCCTGAGCCGGTCCCCGTGTTCTAACTCTCCCTTTGTTCCATTGGGGCTTCCCCTCGAGAACATCCCAAAAGAGCTCCCCTGTACTGGCTCGCTTGTGTAGCTGGGGATAGGTGAGAGGGAGCCCTGACTCTGCAGCTCAAACTCCACGTCTGTCACCCCTGTTCCTCCCAGCTTCTGACCCAGATAGCCAGGACCACTTGCTACCCGTTTCCTGGTCCCTCTGCGGAGCGGAAGAGCCCTCGGACGTCAGACCCACCTTTCAGAAGCCCCCGGGGTGTGTGGAAGAATGCCAACCTCTCTAGCAGGAGGGAACCCTGTCCTCCCTGACATTCCGAGTACTGGGGAATAGGTCCGCCCGCCCACGACTTCCCCAAATGTCCTCGATACTCACCAGGAACCAAGGGCAGACAACCCGGCCCATCCTCCATCCGTCTAAATTCTTCCCATTCCCTGCCCAGGTTCGCCTGACCCGGGTGGTTGGGGCGGGAAGCCCCTCGCGAGCCCGCCGAGCAGCCCGGCCGCTCCCGGGAGGGCAGGACCCCCAGGCTCCCGACGGCCCCGCCCGCTCGCCTGCCGGAGGACCCCGGCGTCCGGGGCCGGAGGGCGGGCGGCCAGCCGGCGTCCCCGCCTGACTCACCTGGAGGGGAGGGCGGGGGAGGAAGGCCGCGGAACCCCGAGGTCCCGGCGTCGGGCGCTCTCCGGGATGGAGCGCCGCGGTGTCAGGACTCGCGGTGACGGGGGGCTCCAGGGGGGCACGGCTCTAGGCTGGGACAATCCCGGGGCCTCTCGGAGCCCGCCCGCCCACGTGACCGCCCCAAAATATCCGACACATTTTCTCCCAAACCGCACACTGACTCCGCAGGCGGGGACACGGAAAATATTTTCTTTCTTTTTCTCCCTCCCTACCCCCCCCACCTCCCTCCCTGCCCGGCTCCCTCCTCCCCCTCCCGCCCTCGCTCCTCCCTCCCCTGCCGCCTGCCCCTGCCCAGCTCCCTCCTTGGTGCCCTGGGGCTGGGGGGGGCGAGGGAGGGACTGGGCGGGGCGGCCCAGGACGCCTGGGTCTCTGCCCCTCCCATCTGCTGGGCTTCCGAGGCTCCATCCCGGGAGGCCGGGCAGAGCTGGCAGAGGTCAGTGTCCCGGGCTCCGTGATGCCAACGCTTTCTCCCTGGCGCTTTTCCCCTTCCTGCCATTTGGGGAGACCGAGTTGTCTCTGGCCACGCTGTATTCTGCCAGGCCGGGCTCTGGTGCCTCCCAGGGCAGGCAGAGGGGGGGTGGACACTCCCAGGCCATGGAGTGATGAGACAGGAGTATGCCAGAGGAGAAGCCCTGTCCCCTTCCTTCCCCTGCCTCCACCTGCAGGTCAAAGCAGTCCCTTCCCCTGGCCTTCGCTGTCCTGAGGCCCAGGAGCAAACTGGTTTAACTAGTGGGGCTTATGAGGGTGCTGTGAGTTGGGTTCACAGACCTCCCTCTCCCTCGGCCTGCAGTCAGCTCCAGGAGTTAGGGCGCTTGGGTCTCTCTGCCAATATTGTCCCCACCTATAGGCTTGGATTTGGAGGGGGAGAGGCTGGGAGGAGGGCTGAAAGAACATTAGCGGTGGGGGGGAGTGGGAGGGGCCTGCACTGGGTGTGAGGGAGAAAGCCCAGGAGAGGGTGTGTGTCTGGCTCAGCCAGAGAGGCCTGCCTGACTGCCTGGTAGATGCGCCACGAATGTTGTTGACGCTGGGTCTTTAGAAGCCCAAAGTCAGTGTCTGCGTCTGGTAGGGACGTTCTCTGATTTCAGACAAACCAAGGCTGGCAGACTTCTCAAACCCAGAAAGGGAAGCCAGTAGTTTGACTCCATTCTACAGAGCACAGAGCCAGAGAAAAGTGAAGTCCGAGGTCTGTGCACAGACCCGAAGCACTCCCACAGGGATGGTCAGGGAGAAAGAGATCATTGAACAGGCTGGGCCAGGCACTAGCCCAAGCGACCGTCCCCAGCAACACTCCCGGGTGGCCAGCACCTGGGGAATGTCACATCACATTTTCCATCCCGGAATTACTCTGCTCTGATCTTGCTGCCACCCTAAGGGCCAGGTATGCCCCTCCTGGGAAAGACTTCTTTGGGTAGCCATTATCAGGTGAGGAAGAAGGGGAAGAGGCACGCTGTGACTGTCCCAGGAGTCCGGAGATGTCAACGGGGTGCAGACAAGCAGCTTTTCACTCCAGGGCTGGGAAGAGCTGGGAATAGGTACTCCAGGGTCCTGTCCCCAGGTGGCCTGGCTGCTGTTGACTTTGCTGGTTACCCTGGGAGCAGCTCTTAGCAGTGCGGGAGGGGTGCCTGTCAGGGAGTTGGACCCTGGCATTTGGGCCGGGGTGGGGTGGTGAGCTGCCTGTGTGGCAGGGATCCTGCCAGGAGGCTGCAGAGTTAACCCCTCCTGCCCTGCCCTGGTGGCCGCTGGCTGGCGGAAGGAGGGGCGGGGCCCAGCTGCGGTTTGGGAATGTGGGCCTAATCCCCCTCCCCACCCCACCCTAGCACATCTGTACTTGGTTTACAGTGAATGAGTCTCCTGTCCTCATGAACCAGGCTCGGGCATCATTCCCTCCCTGCCCCAGCACTGGGACACAGACCCAGGCACCACCCTGCTTGGCTCCCTCCGCTGGCTGTCACTTCTCTGAGTTCTCCTCTGAGAAGGCAGCTTGGGGTAGCAGACGGGAATGGGGAGCTAGTGGGGGACAGACATGGAGGGCGGACGAGGGGACGGTGAGTCTGCAACACCATTGTTTCTGCCTCCAGCCTGCGTCCTGATTTGTGCACGTGTCTGTCTTTCCTGTGCTGGGTGTCTGTTCCTGTATTCCTCCTGGGTACTATAACTAACTACTCACTTGAAACTTCCTTGTTCCAGGACCAACCCCTCTCATAGTAATCGTTTCTGCCCCTCACCAAGACCCAGCCTCTGGGGTTTGTGCACAGAAGCAGTTAGCCACAACAGCCATTACAGGCCTCTGGTGACAGTAGGCCCCGCTACTCAGGAGGCTGAGGCAGGAGGACCAAAAATTCTTCTTACCAAGGACTTGGGTTCAGCTTCAGGTATCCACATCGTAGTTCACAGCCATCTACCACTCTGCTCTCTTATGATCTTTTTGGGGACCAGGCACTCAGGGTACACGTACATGTTGGCAAGACACTGGTGCACATAAAATAAAATGTAAAAATCTTCAAAGATTGCTGGACAGTGGTGGCGCACGCCTTTAATCCCAGCACTCCAGAGGCAGAGGCAGGCGGGTCTCTGCGAGTTCAAAGCCAGCCTGGTCTACAGAGTGAGCTCCAGGACAGAGTTACAACAGAGAAACCCTGTCTTGAAAAACCAAAACAAAGAAAAAAAGAAAAAGCAAAAAAAAAACCAAAAAAAAACCCTACAAGCTGAAGGTGAATTCAACTTAGGCAAATTAGTGAGACCTTGTCTCAAAAAAAGAAAAGAAAGAAAAAGGAAAAACAGGGCTGGCTCAATTTTTTGGTACAGCACTTGACTGGTAATATAAAATCCCCATAGTGCAATGCTCGAGTCCCAGTAGTTGGAGAATAAACAGACACAGTGGGTAGGGGAGCTCCCCTTGCACCTCTCTCCAGCTTGCAACTGAGTCACACATTCTGTCCCGGAGACAGACAGATAGAGAGGAGAACCTCTCTATCCTGGTGGAGGGGACTCTGCTCCTGTTTCTTTCCTTGCAGTTACGCCTGTTTCTAGGCTTTGCTGCACTGACAGGTGCTCTGATTGCTCCCTGTAGCAGCTCAAGGAGGGATCTCCTGGGGTCCCGGGTCATGCATCTCCCTTTGTTACCCTCGTTTTAAATGTTTGTTCTATGAGTATGGGTGTGTGAGTGTACGTGTGTGCACCGTGTGCATCCGTAACAGCGAAGGTCTGAAGAGGGCCCTGAATTCCAGGCCGTAGACCTGGAATTGCGTCCCTGGGACCGGAACCCAGGTCCTCTGGAAGAGCAGCAACTACTGCCCACTGCTGAGCCGCTCGGTACTACTAAAGCCCCCTTTACCACTACTTGGTAACAGAGCAAAGAGCAGGAGTGGTTACCGGGAGAAGAGGATTCAGGAATGTCTCTGCTCTGTCACCCCACCCTACCTTTCACTCATGTCCCTGCCAACCAACATCAAGACAATCTGGTCTTGCAGGCATGTCCCATGCCACACTCAGAGGTTGCTGGCAGATGTCTGTGGGGGCTGGGGGAAGCTGGGTTACAGTCCCCAAGGACATCATTAAGGCACAGAAGTACAAGAGGGGCTTGGAGACCAGGGCACCCAGGGAGAACATGATGAAAACATGTTTTGTACAACACGTGTCCCTCCCTTGTCCCTCCTCCCTCCAGGTAAGCCCTGTGCCGAGGCTGGTGCTGGCCCTTGCACCAGGCCTCTGTGCTTGCCAGCCGGTCGGCTCTGCCGATGGGTAAGTGCGTGTGGAAGGCACACAGCCCCGGGGCTGTCCAGAGCCTTGGATCTAGAGCATAACCTTGTAGGACTACTCGACATTGCTCTAAGAATTTCTTTCCCAGCATGCACCATCCATCAACTCAGCAAAATTGTATTGAACAGACTATGTGCTAAGCAGTGTGCTAAGCCCTGAGAATACTTCCTGATATCTGGTCCCTGCCTCTGTTGGCTCAAGGTTTAATGGAGGAGTCAGGTGTTAACTAACTAGGGCAATCGGGAGAAGAGAGAGAGGAGGGTCACAAAAGAATGTGTTCAAAGACCCCAAGGTCTACCAAAAATAAGAAGGAGCCCTTACTCCTGTGCACCCCCCCCCCCCGGTTTGCACCACGCCACAGGAAGGAATAATAAAAGGGTCCTGGTGGCCAAAGCTGCCCCTGGGACACCTGGTAGCGCCGTGCCGCAAGATTCCATTTATTCTTTCCTCTCCTGCTCCAAAGCGTGAGACCAGGACACAGAGAGGGAAGAGTCACAGGTTTAGGCTTGAGATTACCATTAAAAAAAAAAAAAAATCAAGGCTCCAAACTGGAAGATCCTCCAGCATGAAGATTCTTGCATTTGCCTGGCTGGAGCCTCATGGGGAGAAAGCTTTCTCCTCCCTGTACACTCCGCCCTCCTGCAGATCCAGTCCTGACCTGCCCCACTCCCTGGAGCTAGCATGTCTGCCTCCAGTTACTGCAGTGAGTGTGCAGTGTGTGCTCCAGGTGCCTGCCAGCTGCATGTAGGCGGCTGCAGCTGTCTGTCTTGCACAGAACCTGCTTAGGGGAGAGGGCTCTTCTCTCTCTTCCATCCACTACCCAGGTACCAAAGTTCTTTTTCACCTGCTTCTTTTTAATTCAGTGCTTGGGAGAGGACCCAGGGCCTTGTACATGTCTAAGAAGGGCTTTAGCATGAAGCTACACACCAGGTACACAGGTTCTTCCCTTCTGAAAAAGAGAACAGACAGAGGGCCCTTTGGAGGAGGGAAAGAGCCTCTTGGTGGCCATGCCACCTCTGGAGGTGGCAGAGGTCATGGGACCAATGGGGTTAAGCTCCAACCCTGCTCTGACCTACTTTTCTACCTGTGCCCACATCTCCCGAGGCCAGGGTGTTGGGTAGGGCCAGCCTGGCACCCCTGCACCCACACCTGGGACTTCCCCTAATTGGAAACTCCCAGGACCCAGGCCTCCTGCCTGCTCTGCCAACTCCCACCAACTGCCTGGGTTCAGCTCACCTCCAGTCAGATTTCTGTTAGTCTCCTGCCGTGGTACATCTCAATACTCACACTAAGGGACCCCAACCCCATGGGTCCATTATTTTGGGTTCTCTTTGATGTCTGGTTGCCCCCCATCTGAAAAAAAAATTTTGAAGAAAGATGTGTGGCAAAGAAGAGGGGGTTTGCAGGAAACCATCCTCGATGGATCCCTTACTGTGTGCCAGGCATTGTCTAGCATGTATGTTATCTCATTTAATACACCATATGATCGAGAGAGCTCAGTTATCATCCTCATTTTACAGAGGAGGGAGCTGAGAAGCATAGAGGTGACACACAGCTAGGACACAGCTGAGCTAAGATGGTAACCCAGGTCTTGGTAGTCCTGAGCTCTCCTGACCATAACAGGTGTTCTATGCCTTTCCTATAGCTTCCCGCTCCTCTCTCCAAGGGACAAGTGTTTTGGAAAATAAGTATAACCTAATTTGGCAAACAATTACTGAGCATCTTATATACACCAGGCACTGACAGGTGCCAGAAATAAAGAGGTAACTGTCCTCAATGTCTGTGGGCAAGATGCGTAGGAAGAGTCGAACTTCAGTGTCCCAAACTAGCTTGAACTTGCTATTATAGCCTTGGATGATCTTGAATTTCTGATCCTGAATCCGAAATTGCAGGCATGCAACACCTGTGTGTGTAGAGGAACATTTAATCCTTTTAATCCAGCAGCATGGCTACTTCAGGGTAGAAAGAATATTAGTACACACCTTTAATCCCAATTCAGAAGGCAGTGGTGACACATGCCTTTAATCCCAGCTCAGTAGAGAAGAAGGTGAAAGCAGACAGGGAGCAGAACTCAAAAGCAGAGCTCAGAGAGAGGAGCTCAGAGAAGCAGAAAGACAGAAATGAAGTAGAAGCCGACAAGAGGCAGAGCTCAGAGAGAAGTGGGGAGTTAGTTTAGTCAGGCAGTCTGAATGCAGTCAGCTCACAGACTGTTCAGTTCAGAGGGAGAAGTCAAGAACAGAGCCAGTCCAGAATAAGCTAAAAGAGAAGCAGAGAGTCAGAAGCAAGTAGTTTACAATTTAGAGTTTGGAGTTTGCAGCAGTAAGTCTCGGGGGCTGAACCGTTCTAGGTTTAGGCTTGAAGTGTACGGAGACTGAAGCCTTCCAGGTCTAGGTTTAAGATGAGATTGTTAGGAGGCTGGAAACCTCTAGGATGGAGGATTGAATTAGCAAAGAGTAAACTGTCCTCTGCCATGAACCCACACAATAATTAAATAAAATCAACGCTCACCTCGACGCCTTCATCTACCCCACTGCACTGCTAAAGCGCAGAAGGAAGCCAGGGTTGTACATGCTAAGTGGGCGGTCTACCCCAGTTCCAGTCTGTGTGTGTAAGAGTCGGAGGACTTTGCAGGATGTCAATATACTGAGGTCAGGTTGGACATGGGGTACGTGCCTTGCCTATAAGCTCAGTACTTGGGAGGCAGAAGCTGAGAGTCGGGCTTGGTTGTATACTAAGTTTGAGGCCAGCATGGAACACCTCAGACCCTGTTTTTGAAAAAAAATCCAGTAAAGAACGCTGGAGAGGCAGGTAGCTCAGTGGCCAAGAGTACCAACTGCTCTACCAGAGTGTTGGGTGGCCCACAATTGCCTGTGCCCTAGCTCCAGGGAATCAGACACCCTTCTCCGGCCTCTGTGATCACCCACACACGTGTATCAGACAGACAGACAGACAGACAGACACACAAGTAAAATAAATCTCCTTTAAAATGTCAATACAGAAATAAAGCAGGGCTGCCGAGATGACTCAGTGGGTAAAGCTTCCTGCCAAGCTCAGCAGCGGTCATTCGCTCCCCAGACCCACACGTGGACGGAGAGAACGACCCAGAAACTTGTCATTTGTAATAACTATAAACAAGGGATTTCCTTTCTTGTTGTTTATTTTTCTGTATGATGATTTGTTCATGTGTGGGATCTTGCATATGCATGTGTGTGTACAAGTGTATACATGTAGGTGTGTGTGGTGTACAAGTGTATACATGTGTGTATGTGCACATGTGTGTGTGTCCATGTGTATGTGTATGTGTGTGTATGTGTGTGCATGTGTGTGTGTGTGTTTATGTGTGTGTGTGTATGTATGTCTGTGTATTTGTGTGTGTGTGTGTATGTATGTGTATGTGTGTGTGTATGTGTGTGTGCATGTGTGTGTGTCCATGTGTATGTGTATGTGTATGTGTGTGTGTGTGTGCATGTGTGTGTGTGTGTTTATGTGTGTGTGTATATGTATGTCTGTGTATTTGTGTGTGTATGTGTATGTATGTGTATGTGTGTGTGTGTGTATGTGTGTGTGCATGTGTGTGTGTCCATGTGTATGTGTATGTGTGTGTGTGGTGTACAAGTGTATACATGTGTGTATGTGCACATGTGTGTGTGTCCATGTGTATGTGTATGTGTGTGTGTGTGTGCATGTGTGTGTCTGTGTTTATGTGTGCGTGTGTGTGTATGTCTGTGTATTTGTGTGTGTATGTGTATGTATGTGTATGTTTATGTGTGTGTGTGTATGTGTATGTGTGTATGTGTATGTATGTATATGTGTGTGTGTGTGTGCATGTATTGTGTGTGTCTGTGTGTGTATGTGTCTCTGTGTGTCTCTGTGTGTGTATATGTGTCTCTGTGTGTGTGTATGTGTGTATGTGTGTGTGTGTATGTGTATGTATGTATATGTGTGTGTGTGTGTGCATGTATGGTGTGTGTCTGTGTGTGTATGTGTTTCTGTGTGTCTCTGTGTGTGTGCATGTATGGTGTGTGTCTGTGTGTGCATGTATGGTGTGTGTCTGTGTGTGTGTGTATATGTGTCTCTGTGTGTGTGTGTGTATGTGTGTATGTGTATGTATGTATATGTGTGTGTGTGTGTGCATGTATGGTGTGTGTCTGTGTGTGCATGTATGGTGTGTGTTTGTGTGTGTGTGTATATGTGTCTCTGTGTGTGTGTGTGTAGGCCAGAGGTCAGTCTCAGGTGATGTTCCTCAGGAATCAAGCACTCCATGTTTTTTGTTTGTTTGCTTGCTTTCTAAAGATTTTAAGTTATGTGAATGAGTGTCCCCTGCACGTACGTGAGTGTATTACATGCGAGCATTGCC
Organism: Cricetomys ansorgei; assembly: GCA_026225945.1. Classification (NCBI taxonomy): domain Eukaryota; kingdom Metazoa; phylum Chordata; class Mammalia; order Rodentia; family Nesomyidae; genus Cricetomys; species Cricetomys ansorgei. The sequence continues at coordinate 1,388,099 of JAMJFZ010002087.1, read as the reverse complement.
CTCAGAGGCCAGGAGAGGAAATTGGATTCGCTGGACCCAGAGTTCCGACAGTTGTGATCCACCATGTGGCTATTAGGAACTGAACCCATGTCCTCTGCAAAAGCAGCAAATACTCTTAATGAGCCATCACCCATTCTGTGGGGGAGTTTGTTTTGTTTCTGTTTTTTGAGACCTGGTTTCTCTGTGTAGCTCTGGCTGTCCTGGAAATCACTGTAGACCAGGCTGGCCTGGAACTCAGAGACCCACATGCCTCTGCCTGGGATTAAAGGCCTGCGCCCCCTGGAGCTCACCAGTAGGCTAAGTTGGTTGACCAGTGGGCTCCAGAGGTACACTTGGATACACCTGTCTCTGCCTCCCCAGCACTGGAATTATAAGCATGCACCACTGCATGCTGGGATCAGACTCAGGCCTTATGCTTGTATGGCAAACCCTTAACTGAACGAGCTAGCTCCTCAACCTCCTTTTTCATTTGTTCTTCTTTAGCACCTATGTATGCATCCCTAAACAACTCAAATTTGTCTTTTCCCCTCTAGTGCATAGCCCAGGCTAGCCTCAAACTCATGGTCTCTGATGCAAAAGTTTTTTTTTTTTTTTGTTTTTTTTTTTTTTTTTTTATGTTAAAAATGGTCCTTTTGTGCACTGTTGGGAAAAGGGCTCTGTAGGCCTTGGTGTTTTGTGTTGAGTGCCGGTGTTGGATTTATGTGGGGTACACTTAACTGCTAATGATCTGCTCTTGCTGTCAGTAGAACATCTGAAGAGCTTAGGAATCAATACAAACCCCTGAGATGATATGCTCAGGGCGCCACTGTCCAGGATGGTGCTTGACTGATGGCGGGTCCCTCTGCTGAGGTCTGGCAGGGTTTGCACCTATGAAAACGCCTCCTTGTCTTGCTGAGCTCACACAGTGGCTGTCTGCTTCGGGTCTCCTCTCCCAGCGTCTTTCTTTCTCTTTTTTAATTTTATGTGTATGCTGCATGCATGTCTGTATGAGGGCATCGGGTCCCCTAGAAATGGAGTCACAGACAGTTGTGAGCTGCCATGTGGGTGCTGGAAATTGAACCCAGGTCCTCTGGAAGAGTAGACAGTGCTCTTAACTCAACCATTTCTCCAGCCCCCTTACTGCCTCAGTTTCTTAAGGGCAGGCATCACATGGACTGCATTTACAATCATGCCTGGCTCCATTTTTCTTGTTTTTTAGGCTTTTATAATAAAATGATACTGTGACTCTTCTCTGTCTTATTTTGTTCATCTCTTCTGTGAGCTGCACCCATGTTGTACAGAATCGCCTTTACCGCTTCGTACCATCCCTGCGTTCCTAACGCCACGGTGCGTCCTCTCTTCATACCGTCCCTGCATTCATAACGCCACGGTGCATCCTCTCACTCTGGTATTTGTAGATTTGGAAGTCGATTCCATTTAAACTATCACAAACAATGTGTCCATGCACATTCTTCTCTTTTAAATTCTTATGTGTGTAGTAGTCTGTCTGCATGCATGGGCACCGTGTGTGTGCCTGGTGTCCACAGGAGACAGAGGAGGGTGTTGGATCCCTCTGGGATGGGACTTACAGTTGTGAGCTACTGTGTGAGTGAGTGCTGGGAACTGAACCCAGGTCCTCTGGGGAGAGCGCCTCCAGGCCATCTCTCCAGCCCCTATGCGCATTCTTGGACATGACAGTTTCTTGAGAATCTTTGTCCTGAAACTGTACATTCAGTTTTCTTCTGTTGGTGTTGGTTTTGTCTGAAGCAGGGTCTTGGATATGTAGCCCGTGGCTCTGAACAGGCAGTGTGTTCTCCTGCCTCAGCCCCCAGATGCTGAGGTGGACCATCACGTCCTTCAGGCTCAGGTGTATCAGACAATGCCAAGCTGTTTACCAGGTGGTTAAACTAGGCCAAGTGTACTGGCTAGCACCTGTCATCCCAGAACTGGGGAGGTTGACACAGGGGGTCTAGAAGTTCAAGGTCATTGGCTACATAATCAGCTTGAAGCTAACTAAGCTACAGGAAACCCTTTCTCAGAAAATAAAAACAAGTTAAAAAAAAAAAAGGTAACAATAAGTTCTAGCAGGGTCATGAAGAACAACAAGAAGCCCCACCGGCTTTGTTATCTCAAACCACCTTTGGTCATTCCTTTTTACTTGAGTAAGACCCAAGCCCCTTCCTTGGCTCACAAGCCCTAGTTGGCGGGCCCACCTTAACCTCTGACCTATGTCATTATGCCCTGCCTTTGTTCAGGGCACCCTCTGGGATGTCTCCTCTAGAAATCTCCATGGCTGGTTCTCTCCCTTCCTTCCAGTCTTTCCCCAAAGGTATCTCCCATTAAGACTGAGATCCATGGTGGTGGTGCATGCCTTTAATCCCAGCACGTAGGAGGCAGAGGTGGGTGGATCTTTGTCAGTCTGAGGCCAGCCAGGTCTACACAGTGAGTTCCAGGACAGCCAGGGTTATAACAGAGAAACCCTGTCTCGAAAAACCAATAAAAAATTTTAAAAAAGGTTGTGATCTCCAACGTTGCCTGTCTTCCCCTAGCTTTCGTTTTCCCTCTCCTTTCTCCTCTCCACTTTATTTTGCCTGTTGTTGTTGGGGAGGTTGCTCAGGTTACAGCGTGCACAGGTCATACAACAGCTTGTGGGGTTGGTTCTCTTCTCCCATGTGGGACTTGGGGACCAATGTCAGGTTACCAGGCTGGCAGGCAAGAACTTTACTGACAGCCGTCTCTCAAGCCTCCTTCCTTCTAGCTAATTATTTATCTTGTGGGTTTCTCTCCTATGTGTACGAGTGTTCTACTTGGATGTGGGTGTGTGCACCACATGCCTGTCTAGCGCTCACATGGGTCACAAGACGGCATCCTATCCCTTGGAACGGGAATTGCAGATGGCTGTCAGCCATGTGGATGCTGGGAACTGGACCCAGGTCCTGGAAAGAGCAGCCCGTGCTCCTATCTGGTGACCCCTGTCTTCTGCCTATCTTCCCTCTTCTCTAATGTGGTGTTGGGGATCAAACAGGGGGGCTCCCTTACTCTTAACTTTGTTTTTTGTTTTGTTTGTTTGTTTGTTTGTTTTTTTCTTACCTGGTTATTTGGATTCACTCAGTCTCAGGCAGCTTCCCCCACCCCCACCCCCAAGCCAGGGCTTGACAACGTCCAGAATCCTTAAGGACTATCCTACTAACTGTTATGAGCTGCCTAGATTCCCCTCTCTTAACCACTTTTTATCTGATAATCCTATGATAATGAGAATAACCACTCATGCTCTGATTTTATTTGGTTTTTTGAGACAGGGGTTTTCTGTGTAGCCCTGACTGTCCTGGAACTCTATTCTATAGACCAGGCTGGCCTTGAACTCAGGGCTCCACCTGCTTCTGCCTCCCGAGGGCTGGGATTAAAGGAGTGCACTGCCATCGCCTGGCAGCACGCATGCTCAGAGATACTGATTTATCTACCTGTCAGTAGGCTTTTATCCCCAGCCTGCCCTCCCCCTTTATGCCCTCCCCCAAGAGAGGAAACTCAGCCTTCTAGTTCAGTCTAGCAGCCAGTGCCTGGTCCCTAATAGGCCAGCAAACAGTAGCTGTCCACACCAGTTGTTTGGTTTCCTTTGGACAGCCAGGCGCCCCACACCCACACCTGGGAATCCCTCCTTCCAAAAGCTCCCAGAACTCGGGCCTCCTGACACATCCATGACCAGGAATGTTTCTGCTGCTGGTGCTGCCTCCCTGAGCCTCCTGGGAGACTATGAAGTCTTAGTTCTGGCCATCAGGGTTGGATACGCTGGCAGTTATCAGGCCTGGAACTGCTAAAAATACCTTGTGATTGGGTAGAGGGAAGGGAGACCTCAGAAAAGTAAGACCAGTCCCGGCTGGCATGAGCATGCGCATCCTGTTGGAGGACCGTGTCTGATCTGGGGCAGGTAAAGGACCCTCCGCAGAAGGGATGGAAGTATTGTCAGGCAGATCGGGAAGAGAGTGACCAGGTGGGGAGGTCTGAGCTCCTGCAGGATTAGCCAGGCTCAGAGTGTCTTAGGTTAATCCTGCCCCCTATAGTGCGCCCTCCCTTACACCAGCCCCCAGCCTGCGTGCTCCTGCAGTCAAATGGACTTCTCTCTGGGCCTACGCTTGGGGCCTCGGAATAAGAAGGCTACCTACCAGGAGCCCCCTCCACCCTCTGGGCACGCGCCTCCGGCCGCCTCTCCCTGCCTACCCTGCCCCCCTTCCGCCTGTGCCTGCCCCTGTCCCGGCTGCCCTCCTCCCACCTGCTCGGGCGCTGCGTGTCCCCCATACGCAGCGGCCTGCCCTTCCTGCCCAGGCCTCCCTGGCCCACCCTGCGCCTGCTCTTGTGCTCCTTGCCCCGCGTGTCCTCCCTCGGCTTGTCCCCACACGTCCTGTGTCCCCTGCTCAAGTGCATCTGCGACCTACTGCCACCTTTCGCCTTGCCCCGTCTGCCCTTGTGGCTCCCGCCTGCGCTGCAGTAGCAGCTGCAGCCCTGGCCCTGGCACTGCCTGGGGGCCTCGGGGCTCCTCGGGCTGCTGCAGCTTCTGCTTCGGGAGACAGAGGGCTTCTCCAGGGCTCTGTCTGATAATCTAGGCTGAGGGCTTGTGTCACAGGAAAGGTGATTCAGCAGGCCCTGGAATTACTTCCTCAGATGGAAGCTCTGCCTAGAGTGGGGATGGAGTCAGGTGGGTCTCCCCAAGTCCTGAGGGGGACAGAGGACCACTCCTTGGATATGAGTTTCTGGGTGCGCTTCTGCTGGTTCCAAAGCCTCCCATTCTTCACCTTCTGGAAAGGGTCCTCAGAACCTTCCTTGCAGCCCTTAAAGGTAAGCATTTCTGTCTCTCCGTGGAGACTATGTCTCCTTTGCAGTCCGCATAGCCATGACAGACCCCTCTTCTAGAGGATGGGGGGGACACTTTGTTCAGAGCCCATTTCTGTCTCTAGACCTCCGTCCCTATTCCTGACTGTCTCAAGAGTCTCTGGCCTGCTAACCTCTCATCCTAAGCCAGACAAAGGAGGCTGGCAGCCCTTGGACCAGAAGAGACTGCTGAACATAAGCTCTTGGTTTCTTCCTCCCCTGGGGTGGCTTTGACATCCTTCCTGGTCTTTAGTGTCCCTCCAGGAACCTTCTACCCCAGAGGTTTTGTGTTGGAAATTTCTAAGCACTCACTACTAACTTAACCTCGTGCAGCAATAACCCTGTTCCTGTCTGAGACAGCCATGTTCATCTGTCTTGGGAAAGAGGGGAGCTGGGGACCCTTCCTCTAGGCTCCGGGTGGTCCTGACCACATATAGATAGCTGTAAGTTCCCGCTTGAGGTGGAGATGTGAGATGGCTTTTTATTGTTGCTTTTGTTTTTTTCTGGAGCTGAAGACTGGACCTAGAGCCTTGTGCGTGCCAGGCCGGAACTCTACCACCGAGCTAAGTCTTCCACCCAGAAGCAGAGTTGTATATAGCCTTACGGGCTCACTGTAGAGCCAAGGCTACCCCTGAACTCCTATCCTTCCTGTCTCTACAAGCATGTGCTGCCACACTCACTCTCACCGGGTCTTTAGTTTACTTCCCCTCTCAATCCCCCCGTCTCCTTTTCTCTTACATTCTATCTATTTTGTGTGTGTGTGTGGGCACTGGCCCTCCTGCCGTCATGTGGAACTCGGGAGTTTAATTCAAGCCCTCAGGCTTGGCAGCAGCGCCCTTACACGCTGAGCCGCCCTGCCAGGCCCAGTCTCGGGTCTCCATTCCTTTTCTTTTTCTTCTTTCCTTTTTTTTTGGACAGGCTCTCACTGAAACTGTCTTACAGCCTTGGCCTCCCCAGTGCTGGACTTATAGATGTGTACCGCTGTGCCTAGCCGATTCATGAAGAGCTTGACCATGACGCCATCACCCGAGTCCACTGATGAAGCTTCGCACACTAACCGAGACAGAGCCAGACACCGTTTGGCTGCTGTCATGATGCCCTCTGAAGCATTCAGCACTGCCTAGAAAAGATTCTGGACAAAGAGGCAAACAAAGCACTCAATATGAATGAAATCAAGCCCCCGGTGCTGTTGACTGCGTGTCGTGGGTGGGCAGGTGCTCGTGGAGGTCAGAGGTCAACCTCAGGTTCTGTTCCCTAGCACGGGCCACCTTGGTTTTTTTAAGCACAGTCTCTCACTAGGTTCTGTCTCTGCATCTTCTGCTCTGAAATTACATTCTTGCCAGCATGCCCACAGTTTTCACATAGATTCTGAGGGTTGAACTCACACCAAATTTGTATGCCAAGCAAGTGCTTTACCTACTGGACCAACTCCTCAGCTTCCTATCCAGTGAGAAATACGAGAGATGGAGAGGCATGCTGAAGGACACCAGGAGGAAGTAAGTAGACGCCGGTAAAATGTGCGCGATTTTAAAGAGAACCTGACCCAGTTACCTAAATAAGCTGACGGCTGTCGGGGAAATGAGGAGGGACTCAAACCCCAGCTACAGAGCCGAGAGCATACTTCAGTGATGGGGCCACATACGAGTGCACGAGGGCCGAAGGCGAGGATACGGACAACTGTGTGGGACATGTGGTCTCTTGTTCAAGATTTGGGGGTGCCAACTCTAAAAGGGTATTTTAGAAGTTAAGAGCACTTAACTGTAGTACATTGGGTTTGAGTTTTTGTTTCTAAGACAGGGTCTAATTATGCAGCCCTGGCTGGCCTGAAACTCACTATGTTATAGATCTAGCTGGTCTTGAACTCACAGTGATCCACTTGCTTCTGCCTGTACAGTACTAGGGTTAAATGTGTGTGTCACCAGTCCCAGCTCATGTTCTATTGCTTTTTCTAAGATTTACTTAACATTTTTAGCTATTGTGTGTGTGTGTGTGTACACGCACACACACATGCATGTGCACATGCACATACCATGCGTGTATGTGGTCAGAGGTCAGAGGATATATTTCCTCCCACCAAGTTGGTCTCAGGGACCAAACTCAAGATGTCAGGCTCAGTGGCAAGCTGCTCAGCCCTTTGAGCGACTCCACTGGCACGGGACTGGGTTTTTATGATGCCAAGAAATCAGAAATCATGCTAACTTCCTTAGGTGCATCGTGGCCCTGAGGTCATTTCCTAGAACTGCATATAGAAGTACAGAATAAAATAATCTACTTAATTTGAAATCTCTCAGTGGAGAAAGCAGAAGAAATAAGAGTGGCAGATCCCATAGTTGTTGGGTTAAATATGCATGGGCTCGTGAATTACGTGTTCTACCCCTGAGTATGTTTGAACGTTTTAATAATAAAAGTTCTAAATGAAACTCCTCTGGTAAGCTTGGTGTTTAGTACTTCTAGGATTTCTCTCTGAGAACTAGGACTTCCTTATGTTCTCACATACAGATCCTAGTCCTGCCTGCCTTCCACTAGAAGACTGTCCTGGAGATTAGCTGCACTGAGGCCACTCTATCCCCTCTTCACCTGCTGGCGATTTTCCCAACAAGATCTTTTACAGCTGTCTCGCACAGTCCAACATGCCATGGCAACATTAAGAGCTGACATAGTTTTTACATATACCTTTATATTCTACTTAGACTTTGAACAGATCCTACAATAATCCAAAATAACATCGGGGCTGGAGAGACTGCTGAGTGGTTCAGAATGCACACTGCTCTTGTAGAGAACCCACAAGTGGGTACCAGCATCCATATGTCAGAGCACATCCTTCTGTAACCCAGTTTCCATAGGTTCTGATGCCCTCTTCTGGCCACTGAGGGGACTGCATACACATGGTGAGTATATTTACAAACATGCAGGCAAACGCTCAACACATAAAATCAAAATAAGCAGATCTTGGGGCTGGAGAGATGACTCAGTAGTTCAGAGTACTAGCAGCTTTTCCAGAGGTCCTGAGTTCAATTCCCAGCACTCACACGGTGGCTCACGACCATCTGTAATGGGATCTTGTGCTCTCTTCTGGTGTGCAGACATCCATGCTGACAAAGCACCCATATACACGAACACATAAATCTTAAAAAACAAAACAAAACAGCGTGTGATGGTTTAATGGTGGTGTATACTTTAAATCTCAGCACTCAGGGAACAGAGGCAGGCAGATATTTTTGAGTCTACATAGCGAATCCCAAGACAGCCAGGGGTACAGTGAGGCTATCTCATTGGCATGCTCCTGGCTGGCAAGATGGCTCCATGGGTTCAGGTGCTTGCCGCCAAGCCTGAAGACCTGCGTTCCATCCCTGGAACTCACATGGAGGAAGGTCAGAACTGACTCATTGGAATTTGTCCTCTGACCTCCAAAAAGAAATTAAATTTACCAGGCCTGGCGGTACAAGCCTTTGATCCCAGAACTAGGTAGGCAGAGGCGGGCAGAGTACTGTGAATCTGAGGCCAGTCTGATCTACATAGTGAGCTCCTGGCCAGACAGGGCCGCATTCTAGTGAGACCTTGTCTTAAAATAAATAGAATTAATTAATTGCTTTTGTGGTAGCGAATCGTTTCTCTTGATTAACCCCAGATCCTTTTTGCCCTATGTTCTCCAAGGTTTCGAGTGGACAAACTCTACATTTACCAGTAGCTTCTGCAGGTGCTGTGCCCATCTCAGCTTCCCAGGAATGGCGTAAGCATGAAATTCCTAATTCCTGTTTTACCTCTTACCATGGAACTCTGGGTAAGCTACTCCTTCAGCCCTGGGGGCTGACAGCACCTACCCCGTGATTATTTTGACAGTTAAATGAGATGTAGTTGGCCAAGGATTTCTTTTTTCCTTCAGTGTTCGGGTTCAAAAGCTCGTGTTCACGGCAGGCAAATGTTCCATCTGATCTACGTAAGCCGTGGGTGAGATTATAAAGGGCACGCACGGCCCCTGTGGTGAAGTGTGTCCTGCGCTGCATCTGCAAACAGGCTTCCAACAATGCAGCTGCGGTGCTTGATCTGGGAACATCCCTGCAACCGAGTGTAAACAGAGCTGTGTACAAACCTGTATTTGTGTTTGATAACCCTGACCCGTTCGCTACATCTCTTTCTGTGAAACATATAACTGATGACAGGAATTGTAGACTTGATTTTAGGGAAGAAAGAAAGCCTGAAGAGACGACTCAGTAGTTAAGGACCCAGGATCAGTTCCCAGGACCCACATGGGGCAACAACTATCTGAACTCCAGTTCCATGGGGATCTGACACTCTCTTGTGGCCTGCACTGGCACTGAACACATACAGCAGTGTACAGATATATACGTAGGCAAAAATACGCATAAAATAAAAATAAATAAATCTTAAATAAATAAGTAACATTGTAAGAAAAAAAAAGAAAGAAGGAAAGGAAGGAAGGCATGCTGACACCTGGAATCCCAGCACGTGAGAGGCTGACACAGGAAGGGGCAGTTCTAGGCCAGTCTGGGCTACAGAGTGATATCCTGTTTAAAATTAATTAACTAATTATATATACATATTTTGCTTGTTTGTTTTCTGAGACAGGGTTTTTCTGCATAGCCCCGGCTGTTCAGGAACTCTTTAGGCAGACTAGGTTTACCTCAAACTCTGAAGTCGGCCTGCCTCTGCCTCCTGAGTGCTGAAACTAAAGGTAGATGCCACCATGACCAGCAGCTAATTAAGGTTGTTTTTAAGCCAGATATTACTGGGTGTAGTGGCAGATAGCTAAGACTTTGAGAATAAACTGTCTAAATTGCAAGTTCCAGGCCAGTCAAGGTCACATGCTGATACTCTGTCCCAGAAAAAAACTATAAATAGGAGAGATGGCTCAGTGGTTAAGAGCATTGGCTGCTCTTCCAGAGGGCCTGAGTTTGGTTCATCTTATGCCTTTTTCTGATATTCATGGGCATTGTATGCACATGAGACACAGATATACATGCAGACCAAACACCTATGCTCATACAGTAAATTATAGCTCTGTGTGTGTGTGTGTGTGTGTGTGTATGCATATATGTGTGTGTACATGTATACATACATATATATATGTGTATACACACACACTATATATACACACATATATCTATCCTTCAGGCATCTGAAGCAAGTAAATTGCCAGCTGAGATGGGGTCTTGCTATGTAGTACAGCCGCACAGGCTGGAGAGATATCTCAAAGGTTAAAGCACACACTGTTCTTATAGGGGACATGGGTTGGATTCCCAGCATACACATCAGGCCTTTCGTAGCCGCCTGTGGCTCCAGTTCCAGGGAATCCAAAGCCCTCTGGCTCCCAAAGGCACCCGCACACTGATGGCCCACATAGACTCATGAAGCCTCACATTCGTATACGTAACACCAATGAATAAAAATGTAAACAGAAGTGCTTACACTCAGAGATCAGGTAATAATAATAATTTGATAAATGTTAACTGTTAACATGGACCAGGGCTTTCTACACTAGTTTACACGGGTTAAAGTATAAATTCATTTATCTGTGAATAATTATAGAGTATTTATCACATTATCAAAGGCTGCTTCAAGTATTGGAAATACAGGTGGAGAAAGCAAATACGAGTCTGTAGAGAGAAGAAATAAAAATTAAATAACCCAGTCCACCAGATGGTGTAGTGCTATGGAAACAAAGTAGCAAAGAAGAGCAGACAGAAGGAGAGCCGGCCGCCAAGAGTGGCAGTGTGTCTGTGAAAGCCCATCTTGGGAGGTGGAGGAACGAGGGTCAGTAGTTCAAGGTTAACTTTGGCTACATACTGCGTTGAAGGCCAGTCTGGGCAACACAAGGCCTTGTCTATAAAACACAAACAATCCCCCAAAAGGGTGGTGGTGGTGGTTAGGGACATGGCTCAGTTAAAGCTTCAAGATCAAACTGGGCTACAAACTTAGGCCTGCAGATTCATGAGAGCCTGTCTCCAAAACAAGGGAGAGACAGGGCTAGAAGAGGGTTAGAGCACTCGCTGCTCTGGCAAAGGACCAGGGTTTGGTCCTTAGTACACACATGGCTTTTCAGAATTGTGATCACTAGGCACTCGTGTGGTACACGGACACGGCGAGACACTCATGTATATGACAGTGAGGGAACTCTCCTCCCCCCAGAAAAACTTTTAATAAAAAAGAGGATGCGCTGGGCGGTGGTGGCGCACACCTTTACTCCCAGCACTCCAGAGGCAGAGGCAGGCAGAGCTCTGTGAGTTCAGGTCCAGCCTGGTCTACAGAGTGAGTTCCAGTTCAGCCAGGGCTACAACAGAGAAACCCTGTCTAAAAACCAAAAGAAGAGGAGGAGGAGGAGGTTTTTGTTCTTTTTTTAATTTCAAAGATTTATTTATTTATTTATTTTGAGACAGCGTTTCTCTGTTGTAACTCTGGCTGTCCTGGAACTCAACCCTGTAGACCAAGCTGGCCTCGAACTCAGAGATCCTCCTGCCTTTGCTTCCCAAGTGCTGGGATTAAAGGCGTGAGCCACCATCGCCCCCACAAAGATTTATTTTAAAAATGTATTTATTTTATGTGTATGGGTGTGTGTCTAAGTGCTTGTATGCATACTACTTTTACTCAGGTGCCCTCCGAAGTCAGAAGAGGTCAGTCAGATGCCCTGGCGCTGGAGTTTCAGAGTCCCCTACTGGATGTAGGTAGTGGGAACCGAACTCGAGTCCTCTTCAGGAACAGCGAACACTCTTAATCTGTTAGTCACTGGGCATTCTCCGCAGCCATTATTTCTTTATTGAGACAGGGTCTCATTTTAGTCTGGTCCTGAACTCACTACGTAGTCGAAGCTGGTTTTAAAATCTCAGCGATCCTCCTGTCTCACCCTTCCAAGGGCAAGGACTACATGAGCCACCACACGTGGTAGAAAGTGTTCTCTAATAGCATGACGTCTGAACAGAAAACTGGAGGAGGTGGAGAAGGTAACTGTCTTGTCGAGGAATCTTGCAGGAAGCGGAGTACAAAGGTCCAGGTGGGAGCACGTGGAGAGAAGAGGGAGAGCCAGAGAGATGGGGAGGAAAAGAAAGACTCTGGCTTCCATCCTTAGTGAACAGCCACGGGAGGGTCTCCAGGACACGGGACCGAGGCTGGAGGAAGCCTGACCAACATCCCGAGACGAAGCGGCTCTTAGCAGGAGGTGGGCTGGACGCCAGGCTGGTGGTCAACTCTGCTGCCCAGGACGGTCAGCCAGCCTTCTGCTTGCGGGCGGGCGCTGCTCTGCTCTGGTGCCACGCAAAGCGGCCTGGGACAGAGAAGCAGCGAGGCGGAGACCACACGGCCGCCGAAGGCCCGGGAAGATCGGAACTCGCCGTAGGTGCCGGCGGCGTCCACGTTCGTTACCCCACACGGCCGCCCGCAGGTGTCCGAGCGGTCAGAGCCCCGGAGCGGTCCCCTGAGCGCAGGCCCGGGGAGCGGCGGCCCCTGAGCGCAGGAGCGCAGGCCCGGGGAGCGGCGGCCCCGGAGCGCAGGCCCCTGAGCGCAGGCCCGGGGAGCGGCGGCCCCGGAGCGGCGGCCCCGGAGCGCAGGCCCGGGGAGCGGCGGCCCCGGAGCGGCGGCCCCGGAGCGCAGGCCCGGGGAGCGGCGGCCCCGGAGCGGCGGCCCCGGAGCGCAGGCCCGGGCAGCGGCGGCCCCGGAGCGCAGGCCCGGGCAGCGAGGCCATTGCACGGCGCCTGCCCGGTGGACTGCCGGGCTTCCGAGGGGCCGCGCGGGAAGAACGGAGAGCGCTCTCGTCCGGGGCGACCTCCCGGGCACGGCCCCTTCTTCCCCGGAGGCTCCGCGGAGGGGGCGGGGCGGGGCGGAGGGGCGGGGCTTCGGCGGCGCGCCCCCGTCACGTGACGGGGCCATCATGGCGGCGGCCACGGGCCAGCCCGGCTCCCGGAAGCAGGCCGTGAGGGGCGGGCGCGCTGCTGGAACCCGAACGGAGCCGGAGCCAGTGCGGGGAGCGAGGCCCGGCGGCCTGGAGCCGGACGAGTCCGGAGCGTCCCCGCGGACAGGGGCAGCAGGTGGGGCGCGGGCCGGGGCGCGGGCCGGGGCTAGGGGGCGCAGGGCACCCCGCCCGCCGTCGGGACCTGCGCTGCACGCGCGTGACCGGGGATCGGGGGCCGGCGCGGGCGGAAGGGATGCTCGGACAGCCGTGGAGACGCCGAGCTCCCGAGCTGGCGGCCCGCGCGCCCGGGAGGTGACCGCCGAGCGTAGGAGTGCCATGGAGCCGGGCGGCAGCCCCTGCGAGCCCGTGGGACCGCGGTGACTGCGCGGACTCCCTCTTTGCGGAGCCGGGCCAAGGTGGGGCGAGCGCGCTGGCCTCTCCCCCTCCCACTCTCCCTGCCCCGCAGAGTCCCAGCACGCGGCCGCTCCGCCCACCCACCCGACTGGTCCCTCCGGTCTGCTCTGCGCTCAGCTGGGTGGAGCTGCCTTCTGCCTAGACGCCGGAGCCCTTGCGGGTGCTACCTGGGTTATGGATGTGACTGTGACTCCCGTTCTCTCCCCAGGTCGTCCGGGGGCCCACCATGCTGGTGACTGCCTATCTGTCCTTTGTGGGGCTCCTGGCCTCCTGCCTGGGCCTGGAGCTCTCGAGATGCCGAGCCAAGCCCCCTGGAAGGGCTTGCAGCAACCCCTCCTTCCTCCAGTTTCAGCTTGACTTCTATCAAGTCTATTTTCTGGCCCTGGCGGCAGACTGGCTCCAAGCCCCCTACCTGTATAAACTGTATCAGCACTACCACTTCTTGGAGGGCCAGATTGCTATACTGTACGTCTGTGGCCTTGCCTCCACGGTCCTCTTTGGCCTGGTGGCCTCTTCCCTCGTGGACTGGCTGGGTCGCAAGAAGTCTTGTGTCCTTTTCTCTCTCACGTACTCTCTCTGTTGCTTAACCAAGCTCTCTCAAGACTACTTTGTGCTGCTGGTGGGCCGAGCACTTGGTGGGCTGTCTACCGCTCTCCTCGTCTCAGCCTTTGAGGCCTGGTACGTCCACGAGCATGTAGAGCGGCACGACTTCCCTGCCGAGTGGATCCCCGCCACCTTTGCCCGGGCTGCCTTCTGGAACCATGTGCTCGCTGTGGTGGCAGGCGTGGCAGCGGAGGCTGTGGCTAATTGGATGGGGCTTGGGCCTGTAGCACCTTTTGTGGCCGCCATCCCTCTTCTGGCTCTGGCTGGGGCCCTGGCCCTTCGCAACTGGGGAGAGAATTACGACCGTCAGCGTGCCTTCTCCAAAACCTGCGCCGGAGGCCTGCGTTGCCTACTGTCTGACCGCCGCGTGTTGCTGCTGGGCGTTATACAAGCCCTGTTTGAGAGTGTCATCTTCATCTTCGTCTTCCTCTGGACTCCTGTGCTGGACCCACATGGGGCCCCCCTGGGCGTCGTGTTCTCCAGCTTCATGGCTGCCAGCCTGCTGGGCTCCTCCCTGTACCGCATCGCCACCTCCAAGAGGTACCACCTGCAGCCCATGCACCTGCTCTCCCTTGCCGTCCTCATTGTGGTCTTCTCGCTCTTCATGTTGACCTTCTCTACCAGCCCAGGCCAGGAGAACCCTGTGGAGTCCTTCATTGCCTTTCTGCTTATTGAGCTGGCCTGCGGGCTCTACTTTCCCAGCATGAGCTTCCTTCGGAGAAAGGTGATCCCCGAGACAGAGCAGGCCGGTGTTCTCAACTGGTTCCGAGTGCCGCTGCACCTGCTGGCCTGTCTAGGGCTCCTTGTCCTCCATGACAGTGACCGAAAAACAGGCACTAGGAATATGTTCAGCATTTGCTCCGCCGTCATGGTGATGACTCTGCTGGCAGTGGTAGGGCTCTTCACTGTGGTGAGACATGACGCCGAGTTGCGGGTGCCCTCACCCACGGGGGAGCCCTATGCCCCCGAGCTTTGATCCTCCAGGTCGAGGGGTCTGGGATGGACTCATGAATCCCACCTACCCACCTGTGTGACTCGTTTTGTGACTCTGTCCTGCAGCCCCTCTTAACCAGCACTTGGTACTGGGCAGGCATGGGGTGATGGACCTGAAAGGTGCCAGAAGTTGACTGTTGCTCCCTCCCCTTGCCGTGTAAAAATAAACGCTTTCAGTGGGTCACTGATCTGATTTACTGGTCCTCACCTTACCCACCAAAGATTCTGGAGAGAGATAGAGGTGGGGTTACCAGCAGATGCTTTCCGTTTCTCACGTCTTCGAGTCTGCCTCCAGTCAGTCTGAGAGCAGAACTGTGTAGACAGGCCGAGAGGCTTCTAAATCCTCCCTTGTCTCGACTGAGGCAGGTACCCTCTCCAGTTGTCAAGCAGCTGGTCTCCATGCCGGGGAAGATGATCTCTTGGGGCTGGGGTCACAGGCATGTGCAGGACACTTGTTACATGGTGCTGAGATCTGAACTCGTAGTCCTCCTGATTATGCAGCAAGTGCTTTTAACCATTGGGCCGTCTCTAGCCCCAAGGGGAAGGTGATCTTTGAGCATGTGGCCAGTGCCCAGTATACCAGGCCACTGAACAAAGATTACAGAAATTTGGGCTGCTGCAGTGACTACCCCATTAAGGTAAACTGAGGCCTTTCTTGTAAACTTGCTGTTCTGAACATGCATGCTTGCCTGCTTTTTGCCTTTGTGGCTACAAATGCCCCGTTTTTGTCCAGTGCCATCCGGTCCTACTGGGTCCTGTGTCCCTTCATGAAACATAAGCAAGGGGCTGCCCAGAAGAGAGGTAAAGGGCCTAGGGACTGGGACATCTTGTCTGTACCTGACTCTCCCCGCCCAGCCTGGTGAAGTCTAGCAAGTCATCAGGGCAGGAAGTGCCAGTGGGAACACCAGTTTTGTGGGCTCCTCCCTACCTCGCCCACCCCTGATTGTATCTGTCTTTCCTCCTGACAGAACCTGGGCTTCTCAAGGGAATCAGAGCTTTAAGAAGGGTGGAGACGGAGGGCGAGTGGCCCAAGGGTGTGTCCTGGAATGTGTTTGAGGTGGGCACAGGTGACCCATCTGTTTTGGAAAGGGATTAACTCCCTGTCCTTGGGTCTCAGAAGAATTCAGGATGTTCCAAGTCCTGTAAGTATCAGCTTGGGTAGAGAGAGCGTGAGCTAGTGGAGGAGTTTGTACACCAGAGGACTGGGGAAATGGACCACAGTCCCAAGTACCCACTCAGCAGAAGACAATGTCTCCCCACCTAGGTCCTGGAAGCTGAAGATAAGTACAAAAACAGGTGTCGCTTTCCTCCTCATCATCTTGAGGCTAAAGACAGGCTGTTGTTAAAAACTTCACTTCCTCTTTCTGCCCTGCTGAACTGGACCAAGATGTTTTTATAGTTATCTGCAGACATTCTGTCTTTTCCTATCAACATGATCTCTCGAGGGCAAGAGGAAGCTTGCCCCTCTTCATGTGTGCACACAAGGGACTGCTTTGCTCATGGCTGTGCCTTGTGCATGTCTGGAGAAGAAATAGCCTACCTCCCATCTATGCCATAGAATAGCCATGTAGAAGCCTATCAGAATAGAAGAGAATCTAGAGCCTAGTTAATGATTTGGCCTCTTTTTTTGCCCTGTTAGTTTCTCTTTTCGAGATCAGGTTTCATCATGCAGTCCTGGCTGGCCTGCAACTGAATTTGTAGACCAACCTGGCCTCCAGGTCTCTGAGGCCTGCCTCTGCCTCCCGAGTACTGGATTACAGATGTCCAGGCCAAGCTAGGGCCTTGTTCTATAGATGACAGTAGTATTTACAGCTGCGGCTGTGGTGGGGTGGGGTTCATATTTTTCAATGATAAGAAAGTAGGGGGAAAGGGAGGCAAGGAAGTTCCTTTAATTTTGTCTCTGATGAGTTGTTTCAGAGGCTCAGATAAGAGTAGGGTGTATCACTTCCTGTGAAGCTCTGCCAGCTCTGGAAAGCAGCTTAGGGTTGTCTCCATCACTACACATTTTTTAACTGAGTGCCTACTATGTGCTATGCATTGTATTGCTGGTGATTTTTTTTTTCCCAAGAGGAAGATGCATGTGGAGGGAGTAATTTGGCTTAACGGCTTGTCGCAAATGAGTAGTGAGCAAACTAGATTTACCTCCTGTGCCAGCCCAGTGCCTCTTCTGTGACACACTGCTGTGTCCTGTGGGTTTTTGACATACTTTCGCTTTAGTCTCCAGCCTTGCTTCACTATCCCAAGCTCTTCCTGGAGATGGACCAGAGTGGGAGCATTTAGGATCTGCTGTCTGATCCATTCGTGGGTAACAGTTCATATGGTTCAAGTGCGTTGTTGATTCCCCATACAGGCCCTCTGTCTGAGGCTGCATAGGAAAGTGATTGAGGAAAGCAGTCCTTTGCATGGTAGTTCGTGCCTGTATTCCCAGCACTTGAGAAGCCAAGCAGTCGGATCAAGAGTAAGAGGTCATTTTAAGCTGCATAACAAGTTAGAAGCTAGCCTGGGCTATATAGCAAGACCCTTAAAAAAACAAAAACTTAAATGAAGTAGCATGTGCCTGAAATCCCAAATACTCATGAGGTGTGGGTAGGAAGATCAGGAATTCAAAGCCGTCTTTTAGCTAAGTAGCAGGTTGAAGGCCAGCCTGGGCTACATGACACCCTCAAAACAAAAACAAAACATAATAGCATCCAGACCCAAACCCAGATGCGTGATTCAAATGTGCTTCCTCCACTCTCCACCTCCGTTTCCTTACCTGTAAAATGGGAAGACAGCACGGTTTCTGCCCTATCGGGCTCTTGAGAAGATTAAATGTATTACGTTCTTAAGTCCTCAGATAGTACTTGGCCAACATTCTAAGGACCACATAAGTGTTTGATTATCTTCTTCAGTGCTGGGGACTGAACCCAGGGCGTCCCACACTGTCGTCCTGAGCAAGTGCTTTGCTACCGAAGTGCTCCACAGCCTCCACTGCTTGGGTTTACGTTTACATAGAGACGTTCTCACTTCCCTAATGCAGCTGAGCTCATCAGGCTTTGGGAAGGAGAGTGAATGGATGGGCCTGTAAGGAGGCAGAGCTTCCAGCATGTCCCACTGGTCGGGGGATTCCCAGCAGTGTTTATTCTTGGTCCGAGCCCAGATGGAAGACTCAGCTGTCCAAGTGACCTTCTGCATTGGGTGTGTGAGCAGCTGAACCGTCAGGATATTCCACTTGAACTCCTGTCCTCTTCCTCAAGTGGGAGAGTCAGTGTGGGGTCAGACTTGATGCATCCCACAGCCTTCCCTCAAGAGCTCTGATTTTCTGAATATCCATCTATCTGGACACATAGTGCTTTCTATGGCTTCTAAATGGTCCTGCGGAGAGAAGAGAAACGTCCCACAGAACCCAGGGCCAAATGGACGAGACAGAGGCCTGGGGAAAGAGGAAGTATTGGATTCTCAGGCCTGGATGAGTCTTCTTGGACAGTCAGGCTCTGCTCTGGGAGGGAAGGGAGCTGAGCCCAGTGGGGTGTCCCGTTGCTCTTCTCCTAACTCAACCCTGTGATTCTCCCGTCTCTTACCTCCCTCCCTCCCCATACACCACACCCCCACGCCCTCCCCCCAACCCCATCTCCTCTCTTTGTTTTTGTTGTTGTTTGGGAGACAGGGTCTCACTTTGTGTGGATCAGGCTGGTCTGGAACTCATGAGCTCCATCTGTGTCTGACTCCCAAATGCTGGAATTAAAGGTGTGTGCCAGCATGACAGGACTTCATTTTTGGATAGTCTTTTGCAGCCCATAGCCCACTTGCCACAAACTTACTGTTTAGCCAAGGATGACTTTAAACTCTTTTTAAAAATGTTTTATTATATTTTATTTGTGTGTATGTGTATGTGTGTGTATGTATGCGTTATGTGTGTGTTATGTGTGTGTTATGTGTGTATGTGATGTGTGTTGTGTGTGTGTGTGTCCGGGTGGGGCAGGGTGGCCATTGCATGAGTCTGGAGGTCAGAGGACAGCTAGCCCGAGACAGTTTTCTCCTTCCATCATGTGGATCATGGATCAAACTCGGGTTGTTAGCCTTGCAGCATGTACCTCTCTACTATAGCGCCGTCTCTCTGATCTGACCTTAAACTCTTGATCCTCCTCCTTCTGCCCTCAAGAACTGAAGACTACAGGAGTATATACCACATTTAGCTTTTTGGTTTTCTGTTTGTTTTCGAGACAGGGTTTCTTGTGTAGCTCTGGCTATCTTGGAACTCACTCTTTCTGTAGACCAGGATGGCCTTGTACTCAGAGATTTGCTTGCCTCTGCCTCCCCAGTGCAGTGCTGGGATTAAAGATATACACCACCACACCAAACTTGTTTTTTTGAGAGAAGGTCTTACTCGTTAGCTCAGGCTAGTCTTGAACTTGTGGTCCTTCTGTCCCACTTCTGGAGTGGTAGAATTCTAGACGTATGCCAGAAGACTGATTTTTTTAATTAGGAGTGTGATGATCTAGGCCTGTGAGAGCAATACTCTGAAGCAAAGTAGGAGGATTGCTGCAAATTCAAGGCCAACCTCAGTTCTATAAGGAAATCTTGTCTCAAACAAACAAAATATTCAACAAATCAAAATTATGTAGGTCAAATGAGAATACAGAAGTGTGTATTTAATATAAATGTGTAATTGTAAACATATAAATCTTATTTTAAGACACGTTTATATTGCTATAGCAGTATGAGCTGCTTTAAGCAATAGTTTGCTCAGACGCATTCCGAGTAAGGCCTGCTAGCTGACCCGTCACTGTGCACAAAAGTGAGATGGACACGCGGTCACGAGGTGGCGGATCTTACGGGCTCCTGTCAGATCTGTGGTCTCTCATTGAACAGAAAGTTATATAATACTTGACCAAATGTAAAAAAGGTCAGATTTGATTAATCCTGAACATCAGATGTGACCACTGTTAAATGTATTTCTGCGCTCTGCTGGCACACAAGATTACATATTTTTAAATTTAATTTTTAAATATACATTTAAAAATTTTTAGATTTTAGATTTATTTTATGTGTGTGAATGTTTTGCCTGCATATGTGTATATGCACCACATGTGTGCCTGATGCCCAAGTAGGTCAGAAGAGGTTACCAAATCTCCTGGAATTGGAATTACTGAAATACCATGTGGGTCATAGGAATTGAACCCAGGTCCTCCGGAAGAGAAACAACTGCTGTTAACTGCTTAGCCATCTCCAGCCTCATAATTTATTGTCATTTTATTATTACATAATTTCCTTTCTTTTTTTTTATTATTTTTTAAAACAGGGTGTTAGTATATACCCCTCCGCCAGTGTGGGCCTCACTATGTAGCCCAAGCTGGCCTCAAACTCAGAAATCTGCCTCTGCCTCCCAAGTGATGGGAATAAATGTATGCACCAGCACATCTGGTAATTGTTTACTTTGATTAATCAATTAATTAACTGAGGCAGGGTCTCACTGTGGCTCTGACTGTCCTGGAACTTGCTTTGTAAACCAGCAAGCCTTGAACTCTGCCTCTGCCTGAGAGCTGGACCCAGCAATTTTTAAAAGAAGAACTGGATCATACTGGATTGCAGAGTTAGCTCAGTGAGCAAGAACACATACTGAAGCCGGGCGGTGGTGGGACACAGCTTTAATCCCAGCACTCGGGAGGCAGAGGCAGGTGGATCTCTGTGAGTTCCAAGACAGCCTGGTCTACAGAATGAGTTCCAGGACAGTCGGAGTTACAACAGAGAAACCTTGTCTCAGGGAAAAAAAAAAACACATACACACACATAGTTTAAAACACTAAAATAAAAATATATTGGTTATACTATTCATGGTCTTCTGCAGTGTGTGTATTGCTGGGGAATGAACTTGGAGCCTTGCACATGCTAGGCAAGTGCCCTTCCACTGGGCTACATTCCAGCCTTGACAAGCCTTTTAAAAATGATTTATTTATATTTCATGAGCATTGATTGGTGTTTTACCTGCATGTCTGTCTGTGTGAGAGTATCAGATCCCCTGCAACTGGAGGTACAGACAGTTGTGAGCTGCCATGTGGCTGCGGGAACTGAACCTGGGTTCTCTGGAAAAGCAGCCAGTGCTCTTAACTGCTGAGCCGTCTCTCCAGCCACCCTCCCATCCCCCAAGCCTTTTTTAAAAGACTGGATTTCATGTGCCCTAGGCTGGCCCTAAACTCACTATTTATCAAGGATGGCCTTGAACTTCTAATCTTCCTGCCTCTACCTCCCAAGTGCTGGGATTATAAACAATTACCAGCATTTCCAGTTTTATGTGGTGCTAGGGATTGAACCCAGGCCTTCGTACATGCTGGACTCAATTGAGCTACATCTCTGGCCTATTGGCATGATTTTTGTAACTCTATTTATAGTTCTGAGGTTCAAACCAGGACCTGGCATTCTAAACAGATATGGCCGACCACTGAGATGCATTCTTAACCACAACGTATGCTTTTTTCGGCATGGTGACACACACTTTTAACGTTAGCACTGGAGGTGGGGTCATAGAGGCAGAAGGATTTCTGTGAGTTCCAGGTAAGCCAGGGATACCGGTGAGACCATGTCTCAAAAATCAAAACAAGAAGCAGCTTTTCAAGGACCGTAACGCACTGTGAGGGCCACCAAGGCTCCTTTTCCGAGGTCGGCAGAATCCTGGAGAAGTAAGATGTGTTCCTGCGAGTTGAGCATTTCTAATCTGAAGCCATGGAACGTGAAATGTTCCCAAGCCCAGAACTTTTTGAGCAAAAACATAATACGGCAAGTGGTAAGTTGCACACCTGATCTCTGGGAACGGGTCACAGCTAACGTGGAGATGCAGGGACGGCTTCAGTTCCTACCCACACCTCCTGAAGCGTTAGAGCCAGGTGAAGGACCCCACTCTTGTCTCTTTGGGCACCTGGCGTGCATGTGGTAAACATGCACACATACAAGCAAACATTTATATCCGTAAAATAAAAATAAAACACAGACGTGGCAGGTGTGGTGTGTAATCCCAGCGCTGGGCAGAGTCAGGCAGGGCTCGGAGTTCCAGGATAGCCAGGGCCATGTAGAGAAATCCTGCCTCTCTTGGAGTCCTGGCTGCCCTGTGACTGGCCTCTCAGCAAGCTAGCCGAAGACCAGTTTTGAAGTGAATTTTTTGGCGGTGGAAATAAAAAGCAGAGTCAAATGAAGTTCCTTCCTTCAGTCACAGCCTTCAGCCTTCCCGAATGCTTCACCGCAGTGGGCCGTGTCCTTCTGCACACACTGCAAGAAGGCCGGCGCCCACGGGGAGGAGGCGGGACTGGGAGCCACCGGGTCGTCCGGGCACTCAGGTGTGGCGGCGCCTCTGATCCCAGCGTGCGCAAGGCAGAGGCAGGTGGGTCTGCTCATCAGGGCCAGCCTGGGCTACCCAAGGAGCCACACGCGTTTCCTAGCGTATCCTGATCGAACTGTCTTGGCATCTAAACCCTCCTGAGCTCAGGAGATACGCGCAAGGAGGTAGGGGTCGGCCACCCCCGACGCTCCACTGGCCTGCAGTCGGGAGCGGGAACCCGGCGCCGCCAGATACCACGTGACAGGCAGCGCGGCAGGTAAACTACAACTCCCAGAGCGCCACGCGGCCGGCCGGCGTTACGCTTTCTCGCTGATTGGCCGCTAGGGATATTTGAAAGGTGGAGCTGGCGCGGAGAAAGGTCGCCCTTCGGATCTTTGGCGGAGGCTCGCCCCGGAGGCTGGTGCGGCGCTGTGAGGAGCGGCTGTAGGTAGAGGAGGCCGGAGGGGCTCGTGGGAGCGTGCTCACGCCGAGGAGCTGCGTCCCGGTGTCTGACTCGGGGAGCCGGGCCCCTCTGCGGAGGCCCCGGACGGGCTGGGTCGGCGGCCGGGGCTTGTGAGCCCGCTGCGCTGGCGCGGGGACCGGGGACCTGGGGACCCGGGACGAGGGCGGCCTGGAGCAAGGCGGGGTGCACACGTCTGTTAGAACAGCGCCCGGCACGCTTCCTTTCTGTCCTTGTTCCGGATAGGCTTTCTGGTGGGAGGGATTCTTTGCCGGCTTCAGTTCCTTGAATCCTGCCATAGCCTCCGATCCCTTCTTTCCTCCGGTTATTTCCGTTACAAATCTTGATAGCCTTCTGCCATCCGTCTCGTTTCCTCTAGCCTTTTGCCATGAGAAACTTCAAGGGAATCAACTTCGCGACTCTGCTGTGCAGCAAGAAGGAGGCTGAGGAGCTGCTGCCTGACTTGAAGGTGGGGGTGCTTTCTGGCTCAGGACTCACCTAGTGTTCTGAGATCATCGTTTTCTCCCTTTCCTCCTGTCTGTCTGTCTGTCTGTCTATCTAATCTTTCCACACTGGGGATTGAACCCAGGATCTCATGCATGCAGGAAAGTATTTCACCGCTGAGCTATATCTTTTTTCACTTAGAAATTTTGAGACAGGTCTTTCTACATAGCCCCAGCTGTCCTGGAATTCACTCTGTAGACCAGGCTGGCCTCTGCCTCCCGAGTGTTTGGATTAAAGCCATTTGCCACCATGCCTGGCCTGTTTCCATTTTTTATTTTGAGACAGTTGTCCCAGTTGGCCTTGAACTCACCCAAGCCCGGGGAGGTCTTGAACTTTCAAACCTTCTGCCTTAACCAGAGGCCTGTGCCACCAAGCCTGGCTTGTGTTTTGCCTTAATTTGGAGAGACAGATATGTGGGCTCCTCCTCTGTGCGACCCGATTCCAGCTTCTTAACTCCCTCTGCCTCTTTCCCCCTTTCTCCCAGGAGTTCCTGTCCAGGTCTCGGGCTGATTTTCCCACCAGCCGATGTGATGCTGAGAGCAGACAAGTGTGTGATGCCATCTTGAGGGCTTGCAACCAGCAGCTGACTGCCAAGCTTGACTGCCCCGGGCACCTGAGGAGTCTGCTGGACCTGGCGGAGCTGGCCTGTGAGGGCTACTTGTCGTCCACCCCGCAGCGCCCTCCCCTCTATCTGGAGCGCATTCTGTTCATCTTACTCCGTAACGGTCTGTCTCAGGGAAGCCCGGAGACTGTGCTCTGCCTGGCCTACCCGCTCCATGCCTGCTTGGTACAGAGCTCCCGAGAGGCTGCCCCCCAGGACTACGATGCCGTGACTCGGGGCAGCTTTTCTCTGCTTTGGAAGGGAGCCGAGGCACTGTCAGACCGACGAGCTTCGTTCTCAACTCGTCTGAAGGCCTTGAGTTTCTTAGCACTCTTGGAAGATGACAGTGTCCCTTGTGAGGTCCCTCACTTTGCTTCTCCAACAGCCTGTCGAGTAGTGGCTGCCTATCAGCTGTTCGATGCTGGTGGACAAGGTCTGGATGAAGCAGATGCTGACTTCCTATATGATGTGCTCTCTAAGCACGTGATCAGAGTCTTAGTAGGTGAGGGTGGCAGCTCTCCTGGTCCTCTTTCTCCCCAGAGGGCCCTCTGCCTCTTGGAACTCACCTTGGAACACTGCCGTCGCCTCTGCTGGAACCACCGCCACCCCCAGGCCGCCAGTGCAGTGGAGAAGGCTCGTGGCCACTTAGAGAGCAGCAGTGTGGCTCCCAGCCTCCAGTTATGCCAGGTGGGGGTAGAGCTGCTAGAAGCTGCAGAGAGAAGACCGGGAGCAGTGACCCAGCTTCTGATCCAGGCATCGGCTATTCTGAGCAGCAGTATTGAGGTGCCATCGCCCCCGCTTCGGGCTCTGTATGACAGCTGCCAGTTCCTCCTTTCAGGCCTGGAGAGAGGCATCAAGAGGCACTATGGACTCGGCACCATACTGAATCTCTTCGCTTTTCTTGGAGGGTACTGCTCCCTTGTGCGGCAGCTGCGAGACGTGAGTTTGGGGACCTAGAGGTGTGTGGCGGGAGGGGGGTGGGGGGGGGTGTGACGAGCTGGAAGTGCCGGCTTTTCGGAAAGCTGTTCTCTGGTCTGAGCCAGCCTTCCAGGACGCCGGGCAGTGCTCAGCCCGGGTTCACCATCGCTGGTTTCAGACCCCTGCCCCTTCCTCCTTCAGGTCTGTGGGGTTTCCTTCAGGCAGCGGCAGCCCTTGCTTCAGACGCTCTTCCATGGTCTCCACCTGTTCACTGGGATGGTTTACGACTTTGCCCAAGGCTGTCAGGTACCATCTGGGACTCAAGCTGTGGACAGTCTTAGGGTCTGAAGTTGCTGCTCAGACTTGGCTATCTGCTTTGGTTTCGGGCGTGGACCTTGCATGACCCTTCTCACCCTCAAACCCTCTGTCCCTTCAGGTAGCTGAGCTGGCCCAGCTGGTGAACAGTTGCAGATCTACTGCTGTCTGGATGCTGGAAGCCTTAGAGGGCCTGTCAGGCGGAGAGCTGACTGACTACCTGGGGGTGACCGGTTAGTGCCTTGGAGCTCAGATGCACAGTTCTGGGGAAGGGTTGTTCCTTGCTAGGCTGGCAGGTAGCACTTGCTGTATATTTCCGATCTCTAAGTGCCAAAGCTTTAAGGAGGCAGTAAAACAAATGTGTGCAAGAGAGGCTCCATGAGGCTATGACAGAGGGTGCAGGGGTCTTTTTGTTATAGTTTGCAGTTTGATTTGGCATCTGTTTTACAAAAATGTGCCTTATATGCAACATTCCAGCCTTTGTATCTGTTAGGTTTCTGTTGTTATTGTTGTTTGTTTGCTTGAGGACACAATATGGAGTCCAAATTGGGCTCAAACTCATGGCAGTCCTCCTGCCTCGGCCTCTCAAATGCTAGGATCCCAGTTTATGTTTTAATTTTGTCTGTTCGTTTGTTTGAGACGGGGTCTCTCTACATAGCTCTGGCTGTCTTGGAACTTACACTGTAGACCAGGCTGGCCTCCAACTTAGAGAGATCTGCCTCCCAGAGCTGGGGTGAAAGGTGTGCCCCTTGCCCAGCTAACATTTTTTGAAAAAGATTTATTTCACATGTGTACGAGAATGCCTATATATATGTATGTGCACCAAATGTGTGCCTGGTGCCCATAGAGGCCAGAAGAGGGTTCAGATCCCATGGCACTGGAGTTACAGCCTGTCGTGAGCTTCCATGTGGATGCTGGAAGTCAAACTCGGGCCCTTTGCAAGAATAGCAGGTGCTCTTAAACACTTGAGTCGTTTCTCAAGCCCCAGAACTTAAACTTTTAAAAACCAGGTAATGCTAAGTATGGTGGCACATATCTTTAATTCCAGCAGTGTGAGTTCGAGGCTAGCCTGATCTACATGGAGAGATCCATGCCAGCCAGGTCTACATAGACCCAGATTTTTGTTTTTGTTTTTGTAAAAAAAAAAAGAGCCAGGGTATATAGTGGCAGATGTCTTTAACCCCAGGACAGTCGACTTACAACAGGGAAACCCAGTCTGGAAAAACCCAAAAAAAAGAAAAATAACAAAACCAGGTAATGAATGACCAGCCTGGTCCACCATAGCAAGTCCCAAGTCGGTAAGGGCTACGTAGTGAGACCCAGCAATAACAAATTCTAGGTAAAATATCCATGTGCTTCAAAACTAAAATTGTTGAGAAGGTTATACAGAGCCTAGTTTGGTGAGTCATCCTGGGGTTCCAGCACTGGGAAAGCTGAAGCAGGAGGATCACAGGGTGAGAAAGTCTGGGCTATGTAGTAAGCTGGAAGTGGAGGTCAACCTGTGCTGTATAGCAAGACCTCTCAGAAGAAGGAGAAGCAAAAACCCGACTGGGGATGTAACCCAGAGCATTGTTGATGTACATCATCAGGCCGTGGGTTTAGTTTCTAGTACCAGAAAAAAAAAAGGTTTATGGTATAAAAAGTCCCTCTTCCACTCTGCATCGCCCCGGTTTCCCTGTGCAGAGGCTATTAACACCCTTTTAAAATCATCTGTCTATCTATCATCTACCTACCTATCTATTGATCTATATCTATCTATCACCTACCTATTCTGATGCGGAGTTTCAGTGTGTATTCCAGGTTGGCCTCTGAATGCTAGGATTAGAGACATACCCCACCATACCTGGCTACAGCTGTCTATTTGAGAAGCTGCATTAAGCCGAGATGGAGCCCAGTGGTAAAGCACTTGTCCAGCATGTGCAGTGCCCTGAGTTTGGCTTTAGAGCTGCCCCCTCCCCAACGCCATAAATAACTTACTGAGATTTATTCATTCAACAAAACTGCCAAGCAGTATTGGATATATTCCTGCCCCCTGGACCCACGTTCTAGTTTGCAGGGAAGGAGACTGAATAAATGAGCTGTTAGTATGTCAAAAGTGAGAAGAGGGCTGGAAACACGGTTCTGCAGTTAAAGAGCACTTGTCCTTGCAGAGGACCTAGGTTCGATTCCCAGCACCCGTTTGGCAGCCCACAACTATCTGTATGCAACTCCAGTTCCGGAGAGCTGACTTTCTCTTCTGACCTCCATGGGTGCCTGGCACACACATGGTACACGTACGTGCAGACAAGTCATTCATACATAAACATTTTAATCTAAAACAACTGTTAAAAGCACTAAAAGCGGGGCATGGTGACTGACACCGCTGATCCCAGCTCTAGTGCTGCTGAGGGAGGGTTGCATAGTGAACTCCAGGACGGCCTGGGTCACAGAGGAGGCCCTATTTCAATGTGTGAGTTCAGTGTCAGCCTGGGCTGCATAGTGAACTCCAGGACGGCCTGGGTCACAGAGCGAGGCCCTATTTCAAAAATCAAAACCGGGACCAGAGGCGATATTTCTGCCAGTAAAGGCATTGGCATTGCTGCCGAGGCGGAGGCCCTGAGTTTGATCCCTGGAAGCCACATGATAGCAAGAAAGCCAGTTCCTTCAGACTGTCCTTGTGACCTTCACACATGAACTGTGGTGTATGGGTACATACACTCAAAATAAATACAGGTTTAGAAAAAGTGGTGAGAAAGGTGAGGCCAGGAGTCAACAGGATTAGAAAAAGAAGCCCATGGAGCTCAGTGGTTAAGAGCATTGCTGGTCTTTGGGAGGACCCTGGTTCGACTCCCAGCACCCATATAGTGGCTCATAACCATCTGTAACTCCAGTTCTAGGGGATTCAGTGTCCTCTTCTGACTTCATAGGCACAACCACATGAAATAAGATTAACCAGGCAGTGGTGGTACACACCCTTAATCCCAGCACTCAGGAGGCAGAGGCGGGCGGATCCCTGAGTTTGAGGTCAGGCTGGTCTACAAAGAGAAACACTGTCTCGGAAAAAAAAACCATCTTTTTTTGTTTGTTTTGGTTTTTCAAGATGGGATTTCCCTGTTGTAACTCTGGCTGCTCTGGAATTCACTCTGTAGGCCAGGCTGGCCTCGAACTCACAAGAGATCTGCCTCGAAGCACTGGGATTAAAGGTGTGCGACACTGGCGCCTGGCAACAAAATCTTTAAAAAAAAAAAAAGAAAAAAAATTCCATGGAGGTTAAAGAGTACAAGTGCCATTTTGAATTAAGTGTTCAGGGTCTGCCTCACAGATGTGTGACTTGAGCAAAGGCTTGGACGGTGTTAGCCATGATGATGCCTAGGAAAGAACGTCTCTGGCACAGCAAACAACAGTGCCAGCTCTTGGAGGCTGGAGAGGGTCTGATGTGTTCGAGGAATACAAGGAAGGAGGAGCGAGACGGGTCTGTGGTCTCGGCCTCACAGGCCTCGTGTGCAGCAGCTGATGTGGGGCCAGAGGAGAGGGGTGTCCTTTGTTTTCCCTGATCTGGAACGATTCGATAGCGTTCTCATCCGGAAGCAGACAGGGCAGCGGAAGCACTCTGACAGCCCCTTCTCTCCCGTAGCCTCGTACACCAGCAACCTGGCCTACAGCTTCTTCAGTCACAAGCTCTATGCTGAGACCTGCACCATCCTGGAGCCAGTCTGTCAGCACTTGGGCTTGGCAAAGTCAGGTGCCTGTCCTGAGGTACCTCCTGAGAAGGTGAGGGGTGTGGGAGGGGAGGCTGCGTGGGTGGGGCAGACTGCAGCTTGCAGTGCGGGGGGGGGGGGGGGGGGGGGGGGGAGGGGGATATGAACCGCACCACCTTGCCTGTGCTGTGCTGTTTATTTCCTTTCCTTTCCTTTTTTTTTTTGGAGCTGGGTGGGGTCTCTGTGTTGTAACTCCGGCTGTCCTGGAACTCACTCTGCAGACCAGGCTGGCCTCGAACTCACAGAGATCCGCTTGTCTCTGCCTCCCGAGTGCTGGGATTAAAGGCGTGCGCCACCACCGCCTGCCTAGGCATCTGACATAAGCTAACATATTTTAAACGCACCCCATCCACGCCCTGGTGGTCCTTTACACAGCCAGAGTTAAACCAATGTCCTAAGCAAGAGCACCTGTGGAGTGCTGGCTCGGCCGTGTTGGCGACTGACGTGGGCAGCACCGGGCCTCCATTTGTATCTAAGTAGTGGATGAGTGTCTGAAAGTATAAATGGAGCCAAGACATCAGGCTGACATTTGAATTGCCTTGCCATCACTGTGGCAAACAGTGCACCGTAGTCCGGTAGGAAAGGGTAGGCTACAAAGATGCAAGAGATCAAATCTGAGTCTAACCGGATTGGGGAGGATAGAAGGAAAGCGCACATTTGTCAGGACCACACAGTGCCGATTGCTGAGGACAGAGTCCCAGGAGGTGAACAGGTCCTTAAGGATGTAGCAGCGACCCTGGAGGGGAGATAATGGGGAATGTGGGGAGGAGGCCCTCCTGCTCTGCCATGTGTGCTGCTCCATGTGGGGTGCTCTGCCGTGTGTGCTGCTCCATGTGGGGTGCTCTGCCATGTGTGCTGCTCCATGTGGGGTGCTCTGCTGTGTGTGCTGCTCCATGTGGGATGCTCTGCCGTGTGTGCTGCTCCATGTGGGGTGCTCTGCTGTGTGTGCTGCTCCATGTGGGGATGCTCTGCCGTGTGTGCTGCTCCATGTGGGGTGCTCTGCCGTGTGTGCTGCTCCATGTGGGGTGCTCTGCCGTGTGTGCTGCTCCATGTGGGGTGCTCTGCCGTGTGTGCTGCTTCATGTGGGGTGCTCTGCCGTGTGTGCTGCTCCATGTGGGGTGCTCCATGTGGGGTGCTCTGCCGTGTGTGCTGCTCCATGTGGGGTGCTCTGCCGTGTGTGCTGCTCCATGTGGGGTGCTCTGCCGTGTGTGCTGCTCCATGTGGGGTGCTCTGCTGGCTGCTCCATGTGGGGTGCTCCATGTGGGGGTGCTCTGCTGTGTGTGCTGCTCCATGTGGGGTGCTCTGCTGGCTGCTCCATGTGGGGTGCTCTGCTGGCTGCTCCATGTGGGGTGCTCTATGTGGGGTGCTCTGCTGTGCTACACTCATCGGCTCCATGCTCCAGCTTTATCTTGGCTCTGCTTAGCTGCATAGGTGCTTCCGGCTGCACGTGGAGAGTTTGAAGAAGCTGGGTAAACAGGCCCAGGGCTACGAGATGGTGACCTTATGGCTGACCGCTCTGCAACCCTACGGCCTTGAACACATGACCGAGCCAGTCGCTTTCTGGGTTCGCGTCAAAATGGATGCAGCTCGAGCAGGAGATAAGGAGCTGCAGCTGAAGTGAGTTGGAGTGGGGACAGTCACTCCTGCCCGTGGGTGTGCCCCTTAACCCTTTGTTTGATTGTTTTTTTGAGACATGGTCTCTCTAGTCTTGGCTGTCCTGGAGCTGTGTAGACCAGCCTGGCCTCAAGCTCACAGAGATCCTTCCACCTCTGCCTTCCTCCTGCAGGGAGTTAAGGCGTGTGCCACCATGCCCAGCCTCCTCGGTCCTTACTTTTGAGAAAGGCAATCATTCCTTCATCCATCAGTTACACATTGAGTGCCTACTGTGTGCCAGGCACTAAGGTATAGTTGAGTACCTACTGTGTGCCAGGCACTAAGGTCCAGGGGCATAGCGGTAAGGTTCTTGTTTTGTTCAGTTTATGATCTCCTTGGAGAAATATAACCAAGTACATTGTGTGTATATTTCATAGAGAAACCATGATCTGTTAAGAATGATGAACTTGGTGGGTTTTAGGCAAGTCTTTTATGGAGAAGTGATGTATGTGGACCTGAAGATGCAGAGTACGCCATCATCAGATGCCTGGGAGTAGAGAACTCCTCACAGAATGCAAAGGCACTGGGGTGAAGACACTTGGGAACTGGCTTGGGAATGCCAGCATGGAGGACGGAGGCAGAATGGGGCATGGCATGCCAGATAGGACGGTCCAGGTGGGCAGAAGCCAGGTCACATGGGGTTTTACAGGCCATGGGTAAGTTAGAGGAGCCGTGTGACCTGATTAAGAGTTGTACAAGCAGGGACTGGATAGTTGGTTCAGTGGTTAAGAATAGCTGTTGTTACAAAGGACCTAGGTTCAATTCCTCGCACACATGGAGGCTCACCACCTCCTCCGGCACCGGCACACGTGGCGCACAGACATACGTAGCGAAAACACTCATACACAAAATAATAAAAGGAAATGTAAAAAAACAAAGGAGGGACACAGCGAATGCCAAATTAAGGCAGAGGTTCCCTAGCAAGGGCGCAGAGATCCTGTCTTCAAGGTGTTCACCCTGGTGCTGATCTGCCCTCCCAGGACTTTGCGAGACAGCCTAAGTTGCTGGGACCCAGAGACGCAGGCCCTGCTGCTGAGGGAGGAGCTGCGGGCCTACAAGGCAGTGCGGGCTGACACGGGGCAGGAACGCTTCAATGTTATCTGTGATCTGCTGGAGCTAAGCCCCGAAGGGACAGCAGCCGGAGCCTGGGCACGAGCTACCCACCTGGTGGAGCTGGCTCAGGTGCTGTGCTACCACGACTTTGCCCAGCAGACCGACTGGTGAGGAGGGTAACTAGGGGCCTCTTGCTCCTTGCCCTGATACTACTCTTGCGGGGTTAATGTTCTGCTGGGTGTCGCCGAGTGCTCCCTTCGTTTTATGGTCCTTGGAACGTATCTGTTTCCAGCTGTCTAGAGTGGACCCTTCCTGGGGTGCTGTGGTTGGTATTCCTAGTGGGCCCCACTCAAGTGCATCTGTCTCTGTAGTTCTGCCTTGGATGCTATCCGGGAAGCCCTGCAGCTTCTGGAGTCTGTGAGGCCTGAGGTGCAGGAGCAGGCTTGCCTCCTGGACGATAAAGCGCAGGCCCTGCTGTGGCTCTACATCTGTACCTTGGAGGCCAAAATGCAGGAAGTAAGTGGAACTAAGCACAGCTGGACACGGATTGGAAGTTTCTCCCTATAGGCTGCTCCCGAGAACTGGTACCAGTCCTGGGTTTTGGTCCAATCTCTTTTCTCCCAACCAGGGTATCGAGCGGGATCGGAGAGCCCAGGTCCCTAGTAACTTGGAGGAATTTGAAGTCAATGACCTCAACTATGAAGATAAAGTCCAGGAAGATCGTTTTCTCTACAGTAACATTGCCTTCAACCTGGCTGCTGATGCAGGTGAGGCAGTAAACACTGGCATAATAAATACTACCAGTGTGAAAGGAGCTGGGCTTGTGCTGGTTGTCGGAGAATGGGGAGGGAGGCTGGCACAAAGGCCAGAGCATGTAATGGAGAAAGCCAGGTTCTTCCCAGAAGGCCAAGTGGAGGAGAAGGTGGTTACTTTTCTTCTGATTTACAGCTCAGTCCAAATGCCTGGACGAAGCCCTGACCCTGTGGAAGGAAGTGTTTACCAAGGGGCCAGCGCCAGCTGTGCGGAGTCTCCAGCAGACTGCAGCCTCTCTGCAAATCCTGGTGGCCCTCTATCAGTTGGTGGCAAAGGTAATGGACAAGACTGGTTTAACCACAGGGTTAAACCAGAAACCGAACTCCCTCACCTTTGACCTGTGCACCTGCTGGAAAACCATGAAACCTAAATATTAAGAGCATGGGCTCTGCTAGGGGTGGTGCCACACACTTCTAATGCTAGCACTTGGGAGGCCGAGGCAGGAGGATTATGAGTTACAGACCATCTTACATTACATTGTGATATCCACTTAAAAAAAAAAATGGGCAAAATCTATAACTCAGTGTTTGAATACTTGTCCAGCAGTGCAAAGTCCTGGATTCAATCCCCAGAGCCACAAAAAAGTGAGAAGCGATAATATTACCTAATGCATTGTTAACAGTTGGCACAGTGGTGCATGGGAGCTGTTCATGTAAATGGAAAACTCAATGTTAGCCTTGAGAATTACTAAATGCACCAACAGTGGTGGTGCACACTTTTAATCCCAGCACTCAGGAGGCAGAGGCAGGCAGATCTCTGTGAGTTCAAGGCCAGCCTGGTCTACAGAGTGAGTTCCAGGACAGCCAGAGTTACATCATAGAAACTGTTTCAAAAGAAAAAAAACAAACAAAAAAAAAACTAGATTCTTTTTCCAACAATGCTCACAGACAATTGTTTTAAACACAGCTAAAAATAAACTTCCACAGCAGCAGTCCTCCTGCCTCAGCCCTCCAAGTGCTCGCTCGGATCACAGGCATGAGCTGCCACACCTGGCTTCCTTTCTTCCAAAAAGAAAGATCTTTAGATAGGGTCTCCTGGGACTGGAGAGATGGGTCACCTGTTAAAAATTACTGGCTGCTCTTCCAGAGGACCTGGGTTCAATTCCCAGCACCCACTTGGTAGCTCACCACCACCTGTAACTCCAGATCCACATGATCTGATGCCCTCTGTGCCCTCTGGGCACTGTGTCCATGTGGTGCACATATATGCTGGCAAACACTCATGCACATACAATAGTTTTTAAAAACTCTTAAAAGAGAGCATCTCCTTAAGTGGCCTGTGCTGACCTTGAACTAGCTCTGTAGTCTAGACAGGTTCTGAACTTCCTGTCCTGCTTCAGGTTCCCAAGTAGTTGTGCCATTATGTCCTGCTTTCCCAGCATGCAGGAGACAAAAGCAGGTGGATCTCTGAGTTCGAGACCAGCCCGGTCTATAAAGCGAGTTCCAGAACAACCAGGGCTACACAGAGAAACCCTGTCTACAAAAACAAAGAAAGTATGTGTATAAATGTTTTGCCTGCCATGTGTGTATGTGCAGCACATGCACGCCCAGTGCCTACTGAGGTTAGAAGCCAGTGTCAGATCCCCTAGAACTGAAATTACAGGTGGCAGTGAGCCACGTGGGTGCTGCCGATGAAATCCCAGGTCTCTACAGGAACAGCCAGGACTCTTAACCGCTGAGCCGTCTCTCTAGCCCCATTTTTTGTTGTTGTTGTTTTTCCGTTTGAGATAAGATCTCATTGCGGGGCCTAGGCTAGCGTTGAACTTGTAATCCTCCTGCTTCTACCTGGGTTGTAGGCCTGTAGGACCATATGAAACCCAATTTTGCATACTTTGAAAACTTGCATTTATTGTGTTGTGTGGATGTGGGTGTGGAGGGCAGAGGACAACTTGTGGGAGTCGGTTCTCCTCCAC
This sequence comes from Cricetomys ansorgei, assembly GCA_026225945.1. NCBI lineage: Eukaryota > Metazoa > Chordata > Mammalia > Rodentia > Nesomyidae > Cricetomys > Cricetomys ansorgei. The sequence continues at coordinate 1,354,093 of JAMJFZ010002087.1, read as the reverse complement.
GTGGCTTCCGTAACTCTAGCCTAAGTTAGAAGCTTGGCAACAGTGTCTTCATCTGCTGAGCTAGCTCAGCAGCCTGCCAACTGTATATGCTTCTGTGTGACTTTAAGGGGTTTCACAGACTCCTCGGTGCTCTTCCCTGGACCCATCACATGTTAGGAACCATAAAAGGAAAGCCAAAGTGGGAGTGATGGCGTATACTTGAACCCTGGGAAGCTCAGGCAAGAATATTTTTGGCTCCAGCCTTAAAATGTAATGACATTCTATTTCCAAAACCGAGAAGGGGCTGGGGAAGTAGCTCTTGCTGGGTATGTTCAGGGTCTGGGTTAAACCCCCAATTACCACCAAAAAGTAAAACACACTTTGAAAAATCACACATTCTGTTACTGTGACCTTTAGACCGCATCTCCAGCACAAGGAGGCAGAAACACTAGCTCAGACCAGATCTGAGTCTTAGACTAGTAACCTAATCTCTGTGAATCTTAGTTTCCTGCTCTATACAATCGAGATTAGAATTGCTAGGAGAATTAAATGAGCTGATACACGGAAACCTCTGGCACAGCGCCTGGGACGCCGTAGGCACCCGTTTACCAATGGTGACTGGCGTCTAGGCCTTTTAATTCAGTTTTTGTGGTGCTGGGGGTCAAATCCAGGAACTTGTGCGTTCTAGGCAGCGCACTAACTGAACTGCATCCTGTATCTAGTTTTCATTGTTCTATTTACTTACTTATTTTGAAGACACGGTCTCTCTGTGTGGCTCTGCCTTGCCTAGAACTCCCAATGTAGATCAAGCTGGTCTTAAATTCAGATTTACTGCTTCTTTTTCCTAAATGCTGAGATTAAAGGTGTCACCACCACTATTTTCTAATTTTTTAAAAATTATTTATTTATTCTTTTGTTTTTCAAGACAGAGTTTCTCTATGATTTAGCTCTGGCTGTGCTGGAACTCACTCTGTAGACCAGGCTGGCCTCAAACTCACAGATATCCGCCTGCCTCTGCTTCCCCAGTGCTGGGATTAAAGGCGTGCACCGCCGCCACTCAGTTTAATTTTTTTTTTAAATAGGGTCTTAGCCTTGTGGTGGCAGCACACAATCCCAGCACTCAGAGGCGGAGGCAGGCAGATCTTTGAGATCAAGACTAGCTGGTCCACAAGGCAAGTTCCAGGACAGCTATAGCTGCCATAGAGATCATAGAGAAACCCTGTCTCGAAAAACCAAACCGAACAAACAAAATAAAAATACAGTCTGCTGGGTAGTCCAGACTGGCCTTTAACTCACAGCTAGGGTCCTGCCTCAGTCTCCTCAGTGCCGGGATTCTAAGTATGCGCCACTGAACCGGCTCGGTGCTGTGCTGTGCTGTAAAACAAGGGGCTGTGCTCTCAGCCCTTGGGCAGTAGAGGCAAGTGGATTGAGGTTCAAGACTAGTTTTTCCCTTCTTTCTTTTCCGCCACCACCCTGCTCAAGGCCAGTTTGAATTACATACCAAGTGTGAAGCCATTCTGGGTCACATTAGACCCTGTCCCAAACAAGGAGAAAAAACAAAAACAGGGCCATAGTGGGCAGGGTGGGTTTTAGGTCTCCTGAGCCTGTTGCTAGAATTCTGAGTACTATGAACCCCTGAGGTCCAGGGTTTCAGAAGCCCAGGGGTAGGGGGAATACAGTCTCTCACAGGAGCGGGGTCAACATGCTGCTCTTGGATGGCTAGCCCCTGCAGGCTCTGGAGACCCTCCTGCTCCTTCAGATTGTGTCTAAGAGACTGCAGGACCACGCAAAGGCAGTCAGCTCTTCCTGCCAGCTCACCCAGCAACTCTTGAGCCTTGGCTGTCCCAGCTATGCCCAGGTGAGTGCTGACTTGTTGAGTCTGGGGCTGTAGGGCCTAGTGGTTTAAAGACTCATCTTTCCTTGAGAAGGTGGGGTAGGGGAGGCAGCTTCCTACTGCACGTTTGCAGTGCATTGGAGTGGGGGGTTGTGGAGACAGCTATGGGGACTGGAGGCCTCTTTTCTGCCTCTCAGGAGGACTGATCACTCAGGTCTGAAGGCTAGTCCCCAGGAGTCCAATGGTGACTCTGTTTCCCACCTGGTTCTCTTGGCTTGGCTGATGCTTCATTACTTGTTTGCAGTGCCATGCTTCTAATTGGCCTTCAGTCCCCCTCTTCCCCCTCTTTGTTTTCTGGGCAGTGCTGGTGGTTGAACCCAGGGCCTCAGGCACACTGGATAAGTGCTTTGCTGTTATGCCAAAGCCCAGTTTCTCCCTTTTTGTTTTCGTCTTCTGATTTCTGCTGGTTGGCACAGTCTGATCATCTCTCCTCCTAAATGACCCCATGGCCTCTCTAATAACCTGAATGGTACTATCCTTTATACTTTATAACACATCTTTTTTCAAAAATTCACTCATAATAAATTTATTTACATATGTGTGCCTGCTTGTCTGTATGTGAACCACATGTGTGCAGCACCCACAGGTCAGAAGGGTACTGGATCCCTTAGAGCTGGAGTCATAGGCAGCTACGAGCTCCCCATGTAGTGCTGTGCGCCGACTCTAGCCCTGTACCCATCTTTTATATACTGGTTCAGACTTTCCCTGCCACTTCCTTCCCTGAACGTAAGCCAGTGTGTACCAGTTACTTTGTATCTCCTGTGTGTGTCACAACGTCTGTGTTGTGCTGGGCGCTTCACCCAGAGCGTACCTCTCCGTCTCTGTTCGATGTCTAGTCCTGGCTGTCCTGGAACTCGCTCTGTAGACTGTCTGTCTCTGTCTGTCTTGCATCATTGAGCTCTGCTCTGTTTTCAAGGCCCCAACTTACTATGCCACTGTCGTAGAGTGTTTTATACATCTGCGTCTTCAAGGCAGAGTCGCCCTCTCTCCTAGGCCCCCGTACCCCTGGACAGCACTTACAGCACGATTTCATGGCTACACACGGAGGCCTCTGTCCCCACTCTTTGTAAGCGGTTGAAGATTCTTCAACTCTTTAGCTAGCTTTTTTTTTTTTTAAGAGCAGTTGTTAACCGGAAGTGCTCTAAGGATCAAGTAACGAATGAATAGTGTGAGATAATACAGTATTTAATGCCTTGCTTTCAAATGCTTCACCCCACTTCAGTTTGAAGAGTCTCTCTGCTTCTCTTAGCTATACCTGGAAGAGGCAGAATCAAGCCTGAAGAGTCTCGCCCAGGCTGCTGATACACACCAGCTCCTTTCTCTGACCTGCGCTCTGCTTCGAAGTCAACTCTGCTGGGCTTCCCAGGAGGTAATTCCCACTACCCCTGTTTACAGACAGGGGCTCACTTGAACCCGGAGCTTGACCATATAACTAGTGCAGTGAACTGGCTTGCTCATGGGGGCCCACTGTCTTTGCCTTTCTAGAGCTAGAAGCGCTGATGGGTTGCTGTGGTGAGCTAGTACTTGTATGGATTCTGATCTTCCAGCTTGATGCTTGCGTGGCAGTCTTTATCCATGAGCCGTCTCCCTAGCCCCCACCCCTTTTTTCCCCTTTTGCTTTGCAGTGCTGTGGATTGACCGGGCCTTCCATGTGTTATGCAAGTGCTCTACTACTGGTCTACTACTGGTCTACATTCTAGCTCTTCTCACTTTCTTAATTCCCAAAGGCTTTTTCATGATATTTGTCTGGGCTTTTCTATGGTTAGGCAGAGTGTTCAGGACTCTGAAAAGCAGTAGAAATGTCCTCACCTGGTAGCAGAGGTGTTAATTTCTTTCTTTGCCGGTTTCTGCGGTGGCAGAATACATAAAGGGGTTTAGAAACTGGAAAAGACAGCCTGGTATGGCGGCCACTGCTGTAATCCCAACACTCAAAAGGCTGAGGCTGGAGGAACCAGAGTTTGAAGTCAGCCTGGGCTGAATAACAAGATTATCTCAGAAAAAAGAGGAAACAGTGGTTTGGGTGTGAGGAGACTTGGAGCCCTGGTCTAGAAGTCTAGCAGGTTCCAAAGACCTCAGTTTTGCTCTTAATTGGCTGTGTGTCTTGATCAGCTGCTGTTCTGATCACGCTCTGGTTTTTCCATAGCTTGTTCTTCTTTCACTCTGAAGGCAAGGTTTGGACTACAGACTCCCAGGGCAGCTCAGGCTTGTGTAACCTCCTCTGGCTTTTGTCTCTCCCAGGTGACTGAGGGAGTTTCTCTATTGCTTTCTGTCCTTGGAGATCCTGCCCTCCAGAAATCATCCAAAGCTTGGTACCTGCTACGTGTCCAGGCCCTGCAAATACTGGCTCTCTACCTTACCCTCTCACCGAATGTCCTCTCAAGTGCCCTTCGTGAGCAGCTCTGGGATCAAGGTGAAAGCAGGGGCTGGTGGCTTTCCTGAATGTTAGTCATGGTTGGTCTGCTGTCTGCCCATGCTGTCTAGCCTGTAAAGCAGCCTATCTAGAACCTACCTGTGCCTGTGGTAGCAAATGGATTTTACGTCACCTGCTGCCTGGATTCACTTAACTGTTAGCTGCTTGGAATATTGAACTAAAAGGAATCCTAAGATCGCCAAGGGCCCTCAGGGAGGGAGTTCTGTGATTGATGAGCTCTGTCTGCCCACGGTGCAGAAGGAAAAGGGTGCCTTGCTGTCTATCTCAGTTGAAGGCAGTAGGCATGTTGCTGCAGCCGTCTTCCGTTTTGCCCGCTGCAGGCTGGCAGACCCCTGAGACTGCGCTCATAGACGCCCACAAACTCCTCCGAAGCATCGTCATCCTGCTGATGGGTGGCGATGTACTCTCCACTCAGCGAGCAGCTGTGGAGTCGCCCTTTCTGGACTACGGCGAGTCTGATGAGGGCGGCCCGTGGGGTGGACACACTGGGTGTGACGGGCCGGCTGCTTTGTCTCCAGAGCGTCTGACTGTGGCTGTCTTGCCTCCCATTCACTGCAGGGGAAAATCTAGTGCAGAAATGGCAGGTTCTTACAGAGGTGCTGAGCTGCTCAGAGAAGCTGATTGGCCGCCTGGGTCTCCTGGGGAATGTGAGTGAGGCCAAGGCCTTTTGCTTGGAGGCCCTGAAGCTTACAACCAAGCTGCAGATACCCCACCAGTAAGTGAGAGGACCTCAGTTCTGACTTCTGCCATGGGCTTCTGGGTGTGGGTTCCCAGTGATTGCAGAAATGTCACATCTGTGTAGAGAGACTGGTGGGAGAAGGCATTGCACGGCCCAGCAGGAAATGCCGAGTTAGTCAAGGTGAAGCTGCTATGCCCGATAGGTGTGTCAAGGACACCTAGGGTATGCCTTTCCCTCCGCTGTGCCGTGGGGCTCAGCGAGGAATGCAGTGGGAAATCTGCCGAAAGGATGGGGAAAGAGCGAGGGCTGGACCTGGGAAAGGACAAGGAGAGACCCCCAGGAAAGCGTCATTCTTTGACGGCCCTCATCTCCTCACAGGTGTGCCTTGTTCCTTGTGCTGAAGGCTGAGCTGGAGCTGGCCCGCAGCGACACTGACCTCTGTCAGGCGGACTTGCAGCAGGTTCTGTTCCTGCTTGAGTCTTCCACAGGTGAGCGCCAAGTCCCCGCCCCACGCTTGGTAGGAGAATCCACTCACAGCATGCCCTTCTGTGTAAAGGGTTAGCTGTGTTCTAAACCGTTCAGGTGTCTGGTACTGAGCAGCCGTGACTTGAGTCAGACCATTCTGGCCCTCCTCCAAGGAGAATCTGCACAGGCCCAACTCTCCCTGGCTGGTTTCAGTGCTTCCCAAAATGTGGTCCCGGCTGGTCTCACCTTACATAAACCAGGCTCTCTTGAAACTCAAGGAGCTGTGAGCCTCCGTCCTGCCCAGTGCGGCGGTTAGAGGTGTGTCCAGGACCACTACTGCATTTTGGCTTTTTTTTTCCTTTTAATTATTTCGGGGTTGGGTGTGTGGCACGTGCGTTTAATTCCAGCACTCTGAGTTCCGGGTCTGACAAGACGGCTCAGTGGATAAAGATGCTTGCTCTAAGCCTGATAGCCCAGTGGAACGAGAAACGGTCCTAAACTTGTCCTCTAATTCCACGTGCGTGTGTGACACGTTCATGTTCACACACACTGGCTCATTTGGGGCCGGAGATTAAAGGTGTGTGCCCGATGCCTGCACCCCCCAACCCACGTGAGAAGGTGGGGCTGCAGGAGTGGGGTGTGGAGTGGACTGGTGATCCCTTGTTGAATGGGAAGAAAATACTAGGATTTTTTTCTTTAAAGGAATTTCCCCTTTTTTTGGTATGTTACACAGAAGTTAGGAGTAATTTATAAGTAAATAGCATGTACAGTGGGGTGGGCCTGAGGTACAGTCATTGAAACCGATCTTGGTTTTGTAATGTTTGATCTGCTTTCTCCCTAGAGTTTGGGGTGACCCAGCACCCAGACTCTGTGAAGAAGGTCCATATGCAGAAAGGGAAGCAGCAGGCCCAAGTGCCCTGTTCCCCTCAGGTGCCAGAGGAGGAGCCCTTCCTCAGAGGCCCTGCCCTGGAGCTGGTGGCCACCGTGTTCAAGGAGCCTGGCCCGGTCCAGCCATCTACAAACTCCTCCCCAGTCTTGAAAACCAAGCCCCCTCCCAACCCTGGCTTCCTGTCCCACAAGCCCACCTGCGACTGCTTGCTGTGTGCCAGCCCCATCCTCTCAGCGGTCTGCCTGCGCTGGGTGTTGGTCACTGCAGGACTGAGGCTGGCCACAGGTCAGAAGGCCCAGGGTCTGGATCTGCTGCAAGCCGTGCTCAAGAGCTGCCCTGCAGCCACCAAGCGCTTCACACAGAGTCTCCGAGCTTCTTTGAAACACAAAACACCCCCCTCTTCTGTCCCAAGCCTCTTTGATGAGATCATGGCTCAAGTGTATACACACTTGGCACTAGAGTGTCTACACCAGACATCAGAAAAGAGCCTGGGGAAGGTCCTGGCGTCGGGGCTGAAGTTTGTGACAGTGCGGATGCCGTACTTGGAGTTCTGGCGAGCCAGCCTGCTCTTGGTTCAGGCCCTTGCAAAGCTGGCCAGCTTCAGCTCTAGCACTACCCAGCTTTTTGCAAGCACTTGGGCTGGCAGCCACCACTACTAAGCCCCACAGCCTTTGAGCCCTCCAAGACTCGGAAACAAAAATGTTGTGCACGAGGGCGCCGGCGGATAGCCTCTGCTCCTCCACCCTTGCGGAACACCTCCCAGAAAGGTCTGGAAGAGGAAGGGCTGCCGTGTACTCCTAAGCCCCCAGGCCGGGCCAGGCAAGCTGGCACTCGTGTCCCTTTCACCATATTTGAAGAAGTCTACTCGACAAAGAGCAAGCCTGAGGTTCCCTTGGCTCCCAGGGTCCAGAGGAGAGTCCAGACTCGCCTCAAGGTAAGACGGGACTGTGGCTGGGTGTCCTCAGAGCACGGTCCCTGTAGAGTCGCTGCCCACAGCCTAGCCGAGGGTTGATCTGTCTGCAGGGCCCTACATCTTCCTTCTCTTTATGGTTCCTTTCCTTTGTCGCCCTTCCTCTTTCTCCTTCCAATCTGAGAGTTACCAAGGGGCTTGAGAGCTGTGGGAAGTCAGTTCTGAAGTCATCCAAGGCCTGCCAGTGCCTCCACGGCGCCACCTGCTGTTGGAAGGCATTACTGAGCGTATCCCTTTCCCTGTTGTCAAAGGTGAACTTCAGTGATGACAGCGACCTGGAAGACCTCATCACCCCCGAGGCACTGCTTGTAGCGGAACCTAAGAGAGGAGGGACTGCTTCCCGGGGCCGGGGACAAACGAGGAAGGGCCCTAGCTTGAAGGCAGACGCAGTAGTTGCCGCAGGTAGTGCCCCACCCAGTAGGAGCCGGCGGGCCAGGAAGGTGGCATGGAGACGTGCCGAAGAGAGTCCCAAGACATCCGTCTGTGTCCGGGCCAGCCTGGGGCCTGAGGTTATGAGAGCTATTCCTGAAGAGGAGCTAGCGGACAGCCAGCTGGAAATGAGCTTTGAGACTCTCAGGGCTTCTGATGGGGAAGACTCAGCCTCAGGTAGGACCGTGAGCATGAGAAGAAGACGTGTTAGGTGGCGTGTGTCGGGTGTCCTGGGACGAAGGGACCAAGGTCCAGGAAGAAAAGCCTTTGCTAGTTCTGGGGTGTGTTGTAGAAGGTGCAGGAGGAGGTATGAAAAGCCGTGTTCTCTCCCTAGGCGAGAAGGCGTCAGCTGCAGGCCTTGGCCTGCCCATCGGAGACTGTGAGGTGTTGAGAAGGGACTCCAGCAAGGCAGAGCTACCTGTCCTCTACCCAGACAAGGAAGCCGACAGTGACCCTAGTCCTTGGCTGCAGCCCCTCTCAGCCCCTGTGCCCATTGGTGAGTACACCGACTACTGTGGTTAGGTTACCTGGAGAGGGCCGAGCCTGGTCTCTTGATATCTGTCCTTTTTGGGAGGTGAACATAGCCTCCTGTCGCCCAGGCTGGCTTCTAGGATTACAGGTACGCATCACCATATCCCGTTTGTGTGCATGAGAGAGAGATCGTGTCTGTGTGGGTCGACATGTCTTCCTCAGTCACTTTCTCCCTTAACGTCTGAGCTGGAGCTCTCTGACGAGCGGGACTGGCTGCGGCAAGCCCCAGGGCCCACGTGCTTCAGCCTCCTCAGCACTGGCTTACAGGCGCATGCCCCTGCCCGGCTGGCTCTCAGAGCAGTTGCTGGGGCTCGGATGCAGCTCTTCAGGGTTGCACAGCAGGCACTCTGACAACCAAACCGTCTCCCTAGCCTGAACGGTCTTCAAACTCACGGAGATCTGCTTGCCTTTGCCTGCCCAGTGCTGGGATAAAAGGTCCAGCTTTTACAATTTTTTATTTTAGTTTTAGAGACAAGGTCGCAGGTAGCCTGTGCTGGTCTGGAATTTTCTCTGTGGTCACGGATGACTCCTGCCTGATCCTTGTGTCTCTGCTTGACAGATGCCAGGAATACAATCACATGCCACCACACATGCCATGTTTGCTTTGGGTTTGTCACCTCTCATTTTTGAGACAAGGATGTCACTGTGGCCCCAGCTGGCCTAGAACCTGGGAATATTGAGCCTCGGTCTCTAAAGTACTGGAATCACAAGCTAAGCCATCGTACGCCTTCCCAGTCTGTAGTTTCCTAGATCAGCAGTCTCTGAACAAGGTTGTATTCTGCATTGTATGCAAGAGAATCTCTTTGAGCTTGTGCTTCCTCCATTGTAAAGCTGGTGGAATGATGCCTGTCGGGCGCGTATCAAGCTTCTTGGCGCATTCCCTTCATAAGTAGCAGCTGTTCTTGTGATGAAGGATGAGAGAGGGACTCCTTAGAAGTTCCCATTAATTAAGAAATAGAGGACTCATCTTGAGCAGTAATCCTGACTTTTTTCTAGATCTTTCTACTCTGGATTCCATCTCTGACTCACTGAGCATTGCTTTCCGTGGTGTCAGTCACTGCCCTCCAAGTGGGCTCTACGCCCACCTCTGCCACTTCCTGGCTTTGTGCCTGGGCCACCGGGACCCCTATGCCACCGCATTCCTTGTTGCTGAGTCTGTGTCCGTCACCTGTCGCCACCAGCTGCTCACCCACCTGCACCGGCAACTCAGGTGAGCGCTTGCTGTCCAGGGTCTGCCGGGCAGCTGCCTGGAGGGTCCGGCTTGGAAGAAGATGGACTTCATTCCTGTTCTGTTGCCCACAGCAAGGCCCAGAAGCGGCAAGGATCGCCTGAACTAGCAAAGCATCTTGAGGGGCTGAACCTGAAGGAGAGGCCTGGAGATGCCCCCCTGGCCCGCATCCAGCGCCTCTTTTCCTTCAGGGCTTTGGGCTCTGGCCACTTCCCCCAGGCAGAGAAGGACAGTTTCCAGGAGCGCCTGGCTCTGATCCCCAGTGGTATGGTATTTGCTTCTGGCTGGATTTCCTGTCTCCTTCCACGTCTGTTGAAGAACTTGGTAGATTGGCTTAAGGAATTGGCTAGTTTGCCTAGATTTGTGCCCCTTATGTCCTGTCTTTTCCTTTCTCCCCTCCTCACTTCTTTCCTTCCTCCCTTCTGAAAAAGGATCTTACCGTGTAGCCCAGGCTAGCCTCCAGCTCAAAACCCTCCTTCCTAGACACGTGCCACCACAGCCTGTTTGCCAGGCCTTTTCATATAGTAACGTTTCTTTCTCAAATCAGACATGATCTGAATTCAGGATTTTTCTAAAGGTGTGTGTTGATGTCTTCTGACACTAAAATGAAACACACTAACAGATGAGGGGAGCCTTTGTTAATTGCTGTGAGGGATACAAAGAATTACCAGCTGCCTGTTCCCAGGGGCAAGAGAGCTCACCTTGAACTCCATTGGCCAGGGAAGACTTGTCGGAGTTGTCTTGAGGGGCTGTGTAGAAGACAGAGATGCAAGTGCCTCTTGAAAGTTTGCGTGAATCTGGGTATGTCTTCTGTGTATGTTAGGGGTGACTGTCTGTGTGTTGACCCTGGCCACCCTCCAGCCTGGCACCCTGAGCAACACTCTCCTGCTGACCCGACTGGAAAAGGACAATCCCCCAGTTACTGTGAAGATCCCAACTGCCCAAAACAAGGTAGGGCTGCTGTACCAAGGACTGGCCAGGCAGGGGCCTTGGTACCTGGATTGCATGTCTAAAGGGTTGGAAAGGCGCTCATCACTCGGTAAGCTGAATCTCATAAACTCTTCATCTCCCATAGTTCCCATTAAGCTCAGTGCTAAGAGAGTTTGATGCCATCCAGAAGGACCAGAAAGAAAACAGCATGTGTACTGAGAAACGAGCGTGGTGGACGGGGCGGCTGGCACTGGATCAGAGGATGGAGGTGTGTGCTCCCGGGGTGGGGAGACCGAGGCTGGCCCGGGAAGGCCCCGAGGGCAGGGGCAGTTTCTCTCAGCAGAGGTCCCAGGACCTTTCTTTGTGGACACCAGTGAAAAGTTATGATCTGGCATGGATGCTCATGCCGTAATCTCAGTCCTGTTGAGTACAGGGCAGGAGGGTTATCTCTGCTTCAAGGACAGCCTGGGCTATCCTGAGTTCCAAGCCACAGGCAGACCTTGTCTCAAAAACACAAAACAGACTAAAAAAGTTATGTCACTTGGGGGACTTAAAAAAAAAGGCCTCTAGACTTAAGGGTGTGGCGGTGGGATGTTTAAAGACATGCTGAGCTGCGCAGCGCCTGTGAGCCCGCACTGGGAGACAGAAGCAAGACGGTAAGGTCATCCTCAGCTACAAAGCAAGCTCGAGGCCGCCTGGGTGCACCCTCACCCTTCCTCTCTCCCTCTCTATGAACAACAAGGCTGGGACTATGGCTCAGCTGGTAATTTGCTTAGAAGGTAGGAACCTCTGTGTTCAGTTTGATCCCTAGGACAGCAAAGTGTGTGTGGTTGTACAGACCTGTGTCCCAGCACTCCAGAAACAGGCATGAGATCGGAAGCTCCGTCATTTTGGCCACACAGGGCATTTGTGTACGTTCTGTGCGTAGTGACACAGGCCTGTAATCCCAGCTGTGGGAAGGCTGAAACAGGAGGATTGTTGCCAGCTTGAGGCCAGGCTGAGCTACAGCGAGAGATCTCACAAAAGATAAAGAGAAAGCTAGGTGTCGTGGTGCACATTAATCCCAGCACTTGGGAGACAGAGGCAGGTGGATCCCTGTGAGTTGAGGCCAGCCTACAGAGCGAGTTCTAGGACAGCCAGAGCTACATAGAGAGACCTTGTCTCAAAAAAGAAAAAAGAAACAAAACCAAAACAGGTACACTGAAGGGGGATTCAGCCCACTGTTCATGTCTGTCAACAACCTAGAGAAGTTTTAATCTCTGAGTGACTCAGAAAATGGAAAGACATTGTAGACATTCTAAGACTGATAGAGATTTCTCTTCTCCAATGTCTGCCTAGGACCTCATCACCTCCCTGGAGGAGAACGTGCTGGGCTGCTGGCGGGGGCTGCTGCTGCCGTCCAGTGCAGACCCTGGCCCTGCCCAGGAGGCCTCCCGCCTACAACCGTTGCTGCAGGAGTGTGGCTGGGAATACCCCGATTCCACGCTCCTAAAAGTGAGTGCGAGAAATGGAAGGGGGGGGCTGCAGCCACGGAGGCGGGGTCACGGCGCCCACCAACCGCTGTCTCCTGTAGGTCGTCCTCAGTGGTGCCAGGACCCTCACCAGCCAGGACATTCAGGCCTTGGCGTTCGGGCTGTGCCCAGCCCAGCCAGAGCGTGCCCGAGTGCTCCTGAGTGAGGCAGTAGGACGGGTACAGAGCCAGGTGGCTCCTGGGAGTCAGCATCTTGTCCTGGTGTTAGACAAGGTAAAGAGCGGGAGCACCAACTCATGTCTGGGCCCCTCAGGTGTCTGCGTTTATGCGTCTGGGGATAGTGACCTTGGAGAGCTTCTCCCCTAGGACCTGCAGAAGCTGCCGTGGGAGAGCCTGCCCAGCCTCCGAGAGCTGCCCGTCACCCGGCTGCCCTCCTTCCGCTTCCTGCTCAGCTACTCCATCACTAAAGAGGTGGGGGGGGGCGGCATGGGGCCTGGGAAGATGGGAGAGGCTGACCAGTGGGTCAGTGAGGGGAAGGGGCTAAGAGTGTGCTGGGGGCTGGGCCTCTTGGACAGACCGAGGACCTAATTGCCAGTGCTCGCTCCTCAGGCTGGGGCCTCGTCAGTACTGAGCCAAGGAGTGGACCCACGGAATACCTTCTATGTCCTAAACCCTCACAGCAACCTGTCAAGCACAGAGGAGAGATTTCGAGCCAGTTTTAGCAGGTCAGGTGATGAGGGCATCAAGTGGGGGGGTGGGGAAGGTAGAGACTGTACAGGGGCAATGTGTGTGCTGCTCCGGAAGTAGTTGTTGCATCCTCTCTCTGGCTGCACGGTATGTCTGCCATACGCTGACTGCCGACTTGGCTTTCCCTGCAGTGAAGCCGGCTGGAAAGGAGTGATTGGGGAAGTGCCAAGCCTTGAGCAGGTGCAGGCTGCCTTGACAGAGCACGACTTGTACATGTGAGTCAGGGGCGGTGAGTCTTGAGGGTGGGAAGTGGAGGGGGGTGGTCTGGGGGTGGGAAGTGGAGGGGGGCGGTCTGGAGGAGGGTACTGTGGGTTGAGACTCTGGAAACAGGTATGCGGCTGGTGCTGATAATTCAGTGCTCACCTTGCTTCCTTCTGCCTGCCTTAGCTATGCAGGGCATGGAGCTGGTGCCCGCTTCCTGGATGGGCAGGCTGTCCTGCGGCTGAGCTGCCGGGCCGTGGCCCTGCTGTTTGGCTGCAGCAGCGCGGCCCTGGCTGTGCATGGAAACCTGGAAGGAGCTGGAATCGTGCTCAAGTACATCATGGCTGGCTGGTGAGCCAAGGGATAAGCCCTGCCCTAGGGCATTAGGACGCTTGCCCCACCCCAGGTTCCCTCCACGGTCTGAACCCTGAAGTCCTTACTTGTCGAGTTTTCCTTCTGTCTGCCCTCCTAGAACATACGCCGAGGGAGCTCCTCATTGGCCCACGCCTCTACTCGTCCACCGGTACCGTTCCCAGTATTTCTGTCACAGAGCCCTTACTCTGTATTTCTTCCTTCTGTCTTCCCAGCCCCTTGTTTCTGGGCAACCTCTGGGATGTGACTGACCGGGACATTGACCGCTACACGGAGGCGCTGCTGCAGGGCTGGCTTGGAGCAGGTCCAGGGGCCCCCCTCCTCTACTACGTCAGCCAGGCCCGCCAGGCCCCTCGCCTCAAGTATCTCATTGGCGCTGCACCTGTGGCCTATGGCCTACCTGTCTCTCTGCAAACACCCTGAAGCTGTCGTATCTATGGTAGAAGCTATGGCTTTCTACCTCCAAACTTAGTTTTAACTGGCTATTTATAATTTTTAAAGTGATTTTCCCCTGGTGTTTTGTATGAAATATTTCCTTTTAACGTGACCTTAATAAAGATGTATGAAGCCTCATTTTGTGTAAGTTCATCCAAAGACCCGACAGCCCCTCCCCTTTCCCACCCAGTGAATGTAAACAGAAGAGGAGCTTGCAGGAGCCCAGAGTTAGAGCTCTGGAAGAAAGGCAACACCACAGGGCAGAGCTGGGTGACAAAGATGGACAGAGGCCCATCAAAATGCTCAAAGTGAGAGGGAAGCGGCTCCCTGTGAGCTCAAGGCCAGCCAGTTCCTCAGAAAAAAGCGAATGCTCAACTTGGAGGGGAGAGGCAGCGATGGAGTGTCCGGGGTGTTAATGTCTCCCTTGCCTTTGCCCTTTGCTCAGTGATTTAGAAACCATCACCCAAGGGCTATGGGCACTCGGGAGGCAGAGGCAGGCAGATCTCTGTGAGTTCCGGGCCAGCCTGGCCTACAGAGTGAGTTCCAGGACAGTCGGAGTTACAACAGAGAAACCCTGTCTTGAAAAACAAAAAAACTAAATAAAAATAAAACCTATAGGAACCGCTGCCCTATTGTCAGCAGCTATTGTCAACATGGCTTCTGTCTCCCCAACTAAACTGTGGAGTTTCTGGGAAGCATGTATCTCACATTCGTAGACCCCTCGTGTCCAACACATAATTGCGCTGGGACTGAACAGTCGCTCAGCAGTTGAAGACCCTGGGCTGTTGTAGCGGGCCAACAACACCCAGATGGAGACTTCATCCGTACCCCGGCCCCGAGGGATCTAGGCTCTCTTCTGGTCTCCAGGAATGAGGCTCAGGACAAAAATAAATACACGAAACGCAGGCGGCGCTCGGGGCCGACAGTGCGCGCGGTTCGCTCTCCCCGCCTGTTCCCCCGGCACTTTAGCGGTGCCGTCGGGGTGCCCGGGCCAGGCTTGACCGCCAACGTGTGGCTGCGTCCGGAGGACTCCGAGCGCGTCGAGCTCCTTGGGCGCCTCGGCCCCGTTCGGAACGCAGTCGTGCTAGCTTCGGGAAACCGCGACCCGAAGGCGCGGGAGACCCCCAGGGTCATAGAGACGACTGGCGCAGAGCGTCGCCCCTGGCGGGCCACAGAGGCGCGCAGAGGCGGGCTAGAGCGTCGCTCGCCGGGCCGGCTTCCTCTTCGGGAGTCCTCCTTCCCAACATGGCGCAGTCGATCAACATCACGGAGCTCAATCTGCCACAGCTGGAAATGCTCAAGAACCAGCTGGACCAGGTGAGGCCGGGCCCGGCACCCTCCGGGCGCTCCACGTCCTCCGCCGGCGTGCCTGCCCGCGGGAGGCTTCCTTTCCCGGGGTCACCCTATCCGGTCCCGGGCCCCGCCCCCTCTGCGAACCCCGCGTCCCCGGGGCCGCGCTGACCCTTCTCCCGGCGTCTGTAGGAAGTGGAGTTCTTGTCCACGTCCATTGCTCAGCTCAAGGTGGTCCAGACCAAGTACGTGGAGGCCAAGGACTGTCTGAACGTGCTGAACAAGAGCAACGAGGGTACGCGCTGGGCGGGGCGGGCCCGCGGCTCCCCTGGTGTCCGTTAGGCGGTGGGCCCACCGCCCGAGCCCCGCATGCCGCCTGCGGCCACCTGGCGGGGCGCCCCTTGAGGGCTTCTCCCGGGCGCGGCCGGCCTCCCCCAGCTTTTGTCCTCATTGCTTTCACAGGAAAGGAATTACTGGTCCCTCTGACGAGTTCCGTATCCTTTCCATGGGAAATGCTGCCTTGCCTTCCAACTCGGCCTTTCCCAAAAGCGGGGAGAGCCTTGATTGCGGTCACCCCAAGGTTTTAAGAACAGTCGTACAGGCTGCATAGTTCTCTTGTCTAACCTTGGCCCTGTATCCATGTAACACTTTTTTTTTTTCAAAGAGTTCAATGAAGAATGGAAGTGTGATGTTTCTCTTTGCTGCCTGGGGATGCTAAGCTAATACGGAGACAAATGGCAGTCTGTTAAAGCGATAGGACTGCGGTAGGGTATTGAAACGGGGCTCTTGGCTCTGTTCTCAAGTTCAGCTTAATTGTGGCTCAGACCTAAACAACTTTCAGTAAGACACCTGCATTGTTCCTGCCTGTTGAAAATGACAGGCTAAAAGAGAAACCTATCAAGTGTAGTGAAAAATGCTTGTTAAAATAACAATAATAGGGCCACTAAGATGCCTCAGGTGCAAACACACACACAACCCGAGGGCAAGCCCTGACACCCACATGGAGGAAGGAAAAAAGCCAACTCCCAAAAGTAGTCCTCTGCTCCATGGCATACACACCTGTGAAAACATACACACAAAGCAAGTAAGTGTAATTTAAAGTTAGTGATAATTCGACACTAGAGAGGTGGCTTCGTGGTTAAGAGCACGTCTTGCTCTTGCAGAGAACCTGGTTTGGCCCCTGGCACCCACATGGTTTAGGCAACTCCAGATCCATGGGATCCAACAACATTTTCTGACTTCTGCGGGCAAGTGCATGCTGCACATCCATACAGGCAAACGCTCATGCAGACAATCTGTTCTATAACCAAAGCATCATTGTCTCTGATCTGCTCTTTGTGGAAAGACTAGTGTGAAAAACCTACAAGAACTCCTTTAAGTGTGGGAAACGGGATCAGGACCAGAAAGTTCCAGCTTCTGTCACCTTCACAAGAGCCAACTCTGTCTCTCCATTTGTAGTGACAGGTGTAAGTTCAAGGCCTCCTGGCTGCAGCTTTCTAGAGAAGGAGACTTTGGGGTTGTTGCTCTGGCTGAGAAAATCGTGTCTCCTGCTGGGCTAGTTTTTCCCTTAATCCTTCTCAGATGTACGTCCCTGGGAAGCTACATGACGTGGAGCATGTGCTCATCGACGTGGGAACCGGCTACTATGTGGAGAAGGTGAGGAAGGAAGTCGTGGGTGTCCTCTGAGGAGGTGAGGGGAGCTTGAGGGAGAGCCGTGTAGGCAGCATCTCCTTTATTCTCCTTCACGTCTTCCAGACAGCTGAGGATGCCAAGGACTTCTTCAAAAGGAAGATAGACTTCCTTACCAAGCAGATGGAGAAAATCCAGCCAGCTCTGCAGGAGAAGCACGCCATGAAACAAGGTGCGTTGTGCCTGGGGTCTCCCCACTGCCCCCTCTCTCTGTGGAGGTGTACAGAAGTGTCATGGTGCACGTGTAGGTCGGAGGAAAACTTTTCAGGAATTGGTTTCTCCTTCCTCCCTGAATTCTAGATATTAAACTTGTGTAATCAGACTTGTGTGGCGACCGCTTCTAGCTGTTAAGCCATCTCACAAGCCCCCAGGGAACCTCCTGACCTTTTCTACCTCCATGGTAAAGGACATTCATTGCATAAGGCATGACAGCACGTATCTGTAATCTCAAAAGAGGTTGAAGTAGGAGGGTTTTTGTGAGTTCCAGGACTGCGTAGTGAGACTGTCTCAAAAGAAAAACAGCAGTCAGGTGTCATGACACACACTTTAACCTCCATCACCTAGGAGGTGGAGGCAGAGGGACGATCCTTATTACATAGCCAGTTCAAAGCCAATGTGGGCTGCATGAGACTCTTGTCCCCACACCCAAAAGAATAAAATTGATTTAGGCCTGGGGGATATATAGCTCAGTAGTAAGAGTGCTTTCGTAGCATGTGAATGTCATGGGTTAAATCCTTAGCACCACAAAAAAATGAATAAGTAAATAGAATTTACATATATGTGTACATATATATGTGTGTTTATACATAATATTTATATGTATGTATATAGTCATACGTGTGCATACACACATTTATAATTCATATACTCCTCATTTAAATGAGTGATCCAGCTGTTTATGTTGGGGCACACCTATAATTTCAGCACTCAGAAGGCTAAGGTAAAATGTTTCCAAATTAGAGGCCGGGCTCTGGTACATACCAAGACCCTATCTCAAAAAGAACAGGGGCTGGAGAAATGGCTTGCAGTGGACAGGTTCAGTTCTGGGCGCCCATGTGGCAGCTCCAATATGAGGAGATACGACTCTGTACCTCCTGCATGAACATGGCACACATACACACACACATGCACACACAGTAAATATTAAACAACCACAGGCTAGAGAGATGGCTCAGTGAGCGTAAGCATAAAGACCTGAGTTCGAATCTCCAGCTCCCACATAAAGCTGGGTATGACTCAAGTGCTTGTAACCCAGTACCAGTGGGACAGAGACAGACAGATTCTAGGAGTTCACGTTGGCCAGCCTAGTTGAAATTGACTAGTTTGAGGTTCAGTGAGAGACCCTGTCTCAAGGGAATAGGCAGAGGATGATAGAGCAGGACAAGATACCCTGTGTCCTCCTCTGGCCTCCACACACATGCCCAGTGTGGACACACTCACATACACACACACGCACTCACATTTACACATAGACACACACATGCCCAGTGTGGGCACACACACACACATTTACACATAGACACGCACGCACAAACACCCACACACAAAGAAAACATGGATTGCAACATGAAACTTGGAGGTATCTCCTCCAGGTTAAAGCCACTCTGCCGGACATAGTGATGATCCCAGCAGTTGGGAGGCAGAGGCAGGCAGATCTCTGCAAGTTTGAGGCCAGCCTGGTCTGCACAGTGAGTTCTAGGCCAGCCAGCACTATGTAAAGAGAGCCTATCTCAAAAACAACAAGAAGACATTTCTGTCTCTCTTTGGTGTACTTACTGTTACTCTCTAGATTCTGAAAGTGACATTTGTAAGTTCCTGGGAATTGGAGTGGTTGAGAAGAAAGAAGGTTACTGTTTGGAATAAAATGCCTGCGTACACATAGAAACCTGCTAGGTAAACACTAGCAGTCACCACCTTGGCTGCACACAGTCCTCCGGGAAGTTTAAAGAGGAAGTGTGGGTCCACTAAAGACCGATCAAATCAATCTGGAGAGGAGGGTTAGGAGTCAGGAACACCAGATGTTTCTTAGATTGATTTGGAAGCCAAGAGAGGGTTTTTATTTTTGTTCTAAGACAGTCTTGTTCTATAGCCTATGCAGGCCTTAAAGACAAGGCAGTCCTCCTGCCTCAACCTCCTGATGTGTTTTTTCAGTGGTGCTGAGGATGTAGCTTGGCCTCCAGTGCTGTTCTTGGTGGGTGCTATATACCCTCAGCTCCCACTTGATGGTCGATTATGGCTCATGAACTTTCTGTGTTTTTTATATTCCAGCGGTTAGCATGCTTACTGACACATGGAGACTCTAAATCTGTCTCTGTCCGTGTCCTTCACCCTGGTTTCTCCAACCTTCCCTGACTAGGATGTGACTTTTCTTTTTCTCATAGCTGTCATGGAAATGATGAGCCAGAAGATTCAGCAGCTCACAGCCCTGGGGGCAGCTCAGGCGACTGCCAAGGCTTGAGAATGTGTTGCAGAAGTGAAGCAGAGGGGGACCCTGTTTGAAGAGGCCTGGGACTTTGTGGGCAGTGGCCTCCTGGTGTCTGGGAAGAGAGGGTCTTGTGCTTCATGTTAATAAATGTGCCAGCTGGCAAATGGTGGTCTTTTCTTGCATTAAACAAGGGACCAGAGGGTGAACTCTCGCCTCGATCCGCAAAACTGGGGCTAGCCACACCACCTTTTAAGGTTCTGCCTGGGGCTTTGAGGAGCTGGAGGGGAGCATGCACTTAGGTAGCGCGCTTTTTTTCTGGTTGCCGTGGGGACGGTCGGTAAGCGGAAGTGAAGCTGCAGCTGACTTCCTCTTCCGGGTCGGCTTTCCCGAGGAGGGAACCGTATGGGTAGTGGTTTCCTGCGTGGTATCTTAGCGCTGTTGCCGCCGCCGAGGTCAGTTCTCCAAACTCAGCGCCGCATGCTCGGTCCAGAGTCTGTTCCGCCTCCTAAGAAACCTCGGAAGACGCTCATGGCACCGCCGCGAATCGGGACGCACAACGGCACGTTCCACTGCGACGAGGCTCTGGCTTGCGCGTTGCTCCGCCTCCTGCCCGAGTACAGGGTACCGACGCTTGCGAACCCCTGGTCCCCGGGCACCCCTTCCCCGGACATCCCCGGGACGGACCGCCTGCGAACCCCTGGTCCCCGAGCACCCCCTCCCCGAGCACCCCCTGGACGGACCGCCTGCGAACCCCTAGTCCCCGAGCACCCCATCCCCGGACATCCCCTGGACGGACCGCCTGCGAACCCCTGGTCCCCTGGGCACCCCCTCTCGGAGCACCCTGGAGACCGAACCTTGATCCCCTGACTTCTACCTGACAGCCCCTTCTCTGTCTGCAGGATGCAGAGATTGTGCGGACTCGGGACCCTGAAAAACTGGCTTCGTGTGACATCGTGGTGGATGTGGGTGGCGAGTACAGCCCTCAGAGACACCGTTATGATCATCACCAGAGGTGAGTTCACAAACACTTTATGTAACTCTGGGTTGCGCCAATCCCGCCATCGATTGCCCAAGCCCATTAAGCGCAGGGCACCGCCTCCTTGTTGAAACCAAACTCTGTAGTCCCTCTGGGACTTGCCCTGGGCCAGCTCCGTGGCTGGAGCCCCCCCCCCCCCCCCCCCCCCCCCCCCCCCCGCCGCGCCTCCTGCCTTAGCTGCTTTCACACCAGCAGTTATGCAGGCCGCTGGGCCCTTCTAGTTCAGGACAGTCCGTTGAGGTGGCTGGAGGTGGCCACTGCTTTGCTTTTATTTCATTTTATTTTATGTATATGGTGTTTTGCCTGCGTTCATGTCTGTGCACCAAGTGCATTGGTGCCCACAGAAGTCAGAAGGTGTAGGGATCCTGGAGTTGGTGGTAAAGAGGGTTGAGAGCCGCCATGTGGATGTAGGGAATTAAACCTGCCTCCTCCCCAAGGTTTTAGCCGTCTTCAGCCCCTTGATGGTTAGTTTTAATTACAACTTGATACAACCCAGAATCCAGATAGGGCTGGCCTGGGGGCGTGTCTGATGTGTGAAGACCCGGCTCCTGGACTGTTAGTACAGGACTGTTAGAACAGGTTCTGTTAGTACAGAAGTAAGCTCTTGCCTGTGGTGAGATGCGCCTGCTGTTCTGGGTTCCTGCACCTTCCCCACTGTGATGACGGGAACCTGACATCTGACATAAACCTTTTTTCTCCCTACATTGAGTTTTGTCAGGTGTTTTCATAGCACAGCAACAGAAATGAAAACGGCTCCGTGTTACCATGGCTCTGTTGCAATCCTTCCTCACCTGAAACACCGGCTCACACTTGAGTGAGTGTCCCCACTTCCCTCAAAGAAAACAAGCTTTTTCTGTATGTATTTCTTACTTTCCCACCTCCAAAAGTTCATAGCTCCTCATGCCAATCTGGGAAGAATTGTTGCCTCTAGCGTTTTTCTTTTTTTGGGGGGGGGTGTCTCTGTGTGGTCCTTGCTGTCCTGGAACTCTGTAGACTAGTCTGGGCTCAAATTCAGAGACCCGCCTGCCTCTGCCTCCCGAGAGTGGGATCAAAGGCGTGCACCACCACGCCCACATTCTTTTCCTTTTCTCTTTTTAAAGTAAAGGCGTAAGCAGCATCTGTGCGAAGCACGAATAGGCTTTTCGTGTCCTCTAAAGTACATCTGCGTCCTATTGGGCATTATAAGTGGTCTGCAGATAATGAGAAGGAGGAGGAGCGAGGCGGGGGTGCAGCCTGTAACCCCGCACCTGGGGCCGGAGGGTTGTGAGGCGCCATCAGTTAGCAAGTTTAGCCTGCCCTGGATTACTAAAACCCAATCTCATTAACTTAAAAAAAATTTTTTTTTTGGTGTCCTGCATCTTTAATCCCAGTCCTCTGCGGGCAGAGGCAGGCGGATCTCTGTGCGTTGGAGACTAGCCTGGTCTACAGCGTGAGTTCCAGGACCGCCAGGGCTACAACAGAGACTCCCTGTCTGGAAAAAAACAACAAAAACCATACAGGAGGGTATGTGTGGTTTATAGGCAAACATGGCCCAATTTTACATAGAGGGCTCGAGCTCTGAGGTCAGGTCCTTGGGGTCCTGACAGCAATGTCTCCCTGGACGGTGACACTCAGCTGCAGTCGCTCTGTTTGCCCTCCTCTCACAGCTGAACTTGAAAGGACAGGGTCTGAGATTTCCTCCTAACTGCAGAACACAAAGCCTGGCAGACAGGAAGTGTTGAGCTCCAGCCATTGTCCGGCGAGTGCAGGAGCAGAGGCTCTCAGCCGCAGCCTCTGCTGGCCCTGGAAGTAAAGCTGACGTCTTCTCCCCGTTGCCAGAGCATTCCCATCTGCCGATGTCTTATGTCAGGTCTTCACATGTAACCTTGCACGCACACCCTGGAGTCGCGGACCAGCTCCTTCACCTCAGCCCTCCCTGTGCTCCTCAGGACGTTCACAGAAACCATGAGCTCCCTGTGCCCCGGGAAGCCATGGCAGACCAAGCTGAGCAGTGCGGGACTTGTCTATCTGCACTTCGGGCATAAGCTGCTGGCCCAGCTGCTGGGCACTAGTGAAGAGGACAGCGTGGTGGAGACCCTGTACGACAAGGTAGGCCTGAGGCGGAGACGCCCCATGTGTGCAGCCCCGCCAGGCTGGCCAGGCGTGGAACTGATGCAGCAGCGCTGGACTAGGCCTTCCGTCAGAGTCCTGGCCCTTGGAGGACTGTTAGTCACTGTTCTGTTGCTGTGAAGAGACACCATGACCATGACTCTTAGAAAAGAAAGCACATCATTGGGGCTTGATTACAGTTTCAGGGTTCAGTCCACATCGTCCAGTGTCATAGCGGGGAGCATGGCAGCGTGAAATCGGGCGTGCCGCTGAGGAAGTAGCTGTGAGTTCTACACCTGCGTCTGCAGGCGGCAGGAAGAGAGAGCGGACACTTCCTCCGGCATGGCCGCCTCCTGACCCTTCTCTGTAGCGCCACTCCCTGAATACGACATTCACATATGTGAGCCCACGGGAGTGCTCTGACTCAGACCCCACACGGCCCCAGCGGTCACCTCAGTCAGGCTCGTTCCTTCCGCTTACATCCTGGAGAGGGAGTGAGGCTGACATCAATACTCGGGAAGGGCTCTTAGTGCTTTGTTCTTTGGAGATAGGTGCTGTCTGTGTTGCTCAGGCTAGCCTTGAACTTGTGACTGAAGTAATATGCTTGCTTCCTCCACTTATGTGCTGGGACTATCACCGTTCTGGGGAAGGACTTTGGAAGCAGCATTTTCCAGTCTTTTTCTTGATACACATTAAAAAACAATTATTCAAGAGGGGATGTGGTGGCTCACGCCTTTAATCCCAGCGCTTGGGAGGCAGAGGCAGGTGGATTTGTGAGTTTGAGACCAGCCTGGTCTACAGAGTGAGTTCCAGGACAGCCAGGGCTACAACAGAGAAACCCCGTCTTTGGGGGGGGGCGGGGCATCATTACATAACAATGATCATCATTATTACTGTTACTGTATTGAATGGTATAATGTAGTATGTTAGGTTATAATATTCAGTAATAACATGTTATTATCGAACAATACTTTTTATTATATGTGATAATAATAATAATGCAATTATTATTATTCAAGGCTGGATAGATGGCTCAGTGGTTTATAACACTGACTGCTCTTCCAGAGTCCCCAGGACCCATCACACCTGTAACTGCAAGCTGGGGATTCAGTGCCCACTCTTGGCCTCCAGAAGCACCAGGCCTGCAGGCAGATGTGTGTACAGGCAAAAATATAAAATCAATAATAAAATCAATAAAAAATTTAGCTGGGCATTGGTGGTGCATGCCTTTAATTCCAACACTCGGGAGGCAGAGGAGGTGGATCTCTGTCTACAGCTTGGTCTACAGAGTGATTTCCGTGACAGCCAGGGCTACACAGATCAACCCTGTGGTGGTGGTGGTGGGAGGGGACACATAATTCCAGGTGTGGTGGTGCTCGCCTTACTCAACATTTGAGAGGCTTAGACAGGAGGATCTTGAGTTCCAGGCCAACCTGGACCCTGACTCAAAAACCAAACCAAACAAACAAGAATTATTCAACATTTCTGACTAAACAGATGAGTCTGTCTATGCTCAGAAACGCTGGGCTCAGAGATTCTGACCCCTGGCTGCTGAGAGCATCTCGGCATCTCCGTAATTCACTGGTGACACAGGAGTTGGCAGGCTCTGGTGGAAAGGAACAGATTACACATGCATCTTCAGGTTCTGGCTGGTGGTGTTCAGGCCACACAGGACCAAGAACAGCACTTGACCCTATTCCTGTGAGGTTCACCATTCAAACCTCAGATTCACCTAGTTCTCAGCACCTCAGACTCTGCAATTCAGGGTGCTTTACAGGAGGCTAGCTGTTGAGCTCGTGTCTCAAACTTATTTCTCCAGCATCTGCTCCCATTGGGGAAGAACCAAATAGGTTAAGAGTTTTGGGAATGCCAAGGCTTTAGACCACTGGGGTCAGTTTTCATTTCCACTGCTGATAGGTTTTCTAAATAGCTGATAAAGCCAGTTTTAAGTGAGGATCAAGGCCGTGGTGTCCCAAGAGGAGTTACTTTTTCAACGCTCCATGAGGTTCTTTTTCTACATATCACACAGGTCACGATGAGGAAGCCCATTTACACATGAGTTTCTCATCAGTATCTCTGGTTCTGCCCTAGAATTGGCTCAGATGTTGCAGCTGCTTCAAAGCCCCACGTCTCAGCTCTTGATGTCTGTCACACACTTCTCCGCTTAACTATTTGGCCCGGCCCTCCACTACCTCATTAATTTGCTATGCAGCCTACTCAGTGCACCCATCTTCCCTCCCTTGGCTCAGGCCCTGGGATCCATCCCCACAACCTATGTAGGAACTGAAATCCTTTTTCAGAGTCAATAGCCAGGTTGGAGGTTAAGCACACCGGATCTTCCTCCAGAAGACACACTTCAGTCCCCAGCATCTGCATGTTGCTTCGCAAACATCTCTGACTCCTTCCAGGGGATCTCTTCCAGCCTCCACTGGCACCAGAGAGGCACACTGTGCACGGGCATACACAAAAGCAGAACACCCAAGCCCGTAAAAATACATCTTATTTATTTATGTATTTATTTATTTATTTTTGAGGCAGGGTCTCATTATGTAGCAGCTCTAGTTGTCCTGGAACTCACAGAGATCCGCCTGCCTCTGCCTCCCAGGTGCTGGGATTAAAGGTGTGCTCCACTATACTCAGCTAAAAATTCTTTATATTAAAAAGCCAACAGCCCAAGCCGGTGGTGGAGCATGCCTTTAATCCCATCACTCAGGAGGCACAGGCAGGCAGATCTCTGTGAGTTCCAGGGCAGCCAGACTTAACAACAGAGAGACCCTGTCTCAAAACACAACAACAAAAAAAGTAATTTTTTCCAGGTTCAAGTATCTGTGCACACTTTCAGCAGCCCCTCTACACGTGCTGACCTTGGCCTTGGCTACAGGTGTTACAGCTCCGTGTTAGAAGTCAGGTGACCTGAATTCAGTCCTAACACTGAGCTGCTGCCCTCCTGGTTCTCAGGGCTGTTTTGAGGGAGTGTGTGTTTACAGTGTCAAACCTAAGCCAGCTTTGCAGTGATAGGTCCTTATGCATCTCCCTGCTGCTGCTTTAGATGTACGAGAACTTTGTGGAAGAGGTAGATGCAGTGGACAACGGGATCCCCCAGTGGGAAGAGGGGGAGCCTCGATATGCACTGACCACAACACTGAGTGCCCGGGTTGCTCGGCTTAATCCCACCTGGAACCAGCCCAACCAAGACACGGAGGTGAGGAGAGCCCCTGAGAAAGCCTGAGCACCCTAGAACCTCAGAGGACAAGGCAAGGATGGCTGGTCCTTCCCGGTCCTATGAGGTGAAATCCGGGCCAGCGCCCAACATGTTTGTCATTTCCTGTTCCCAGGCAGGGTTCAGGCGTGCGATGGACCTGGTGCAGGAGGAGTTTCTGCAGAGACTAGACTTCTACCAGCACAGCTGGCTGCCAGCCCGGGCCTTGGTAGAGGAGGCCCTGGCCCAGCGATTCAAGGTATCAAGGTAGACCTGGTTCTGAACCATCTGGTCAGCTGAGCCTCCTGCTTCTCCCAGACCTTGTGGCCACTCACTACCTCCCTTTCAGGTGGACTCAAGTGGGGAGATAGTGGAACTCGCACAGGGTGGGTGCCCGTGGAAGGAGCATCTTTTCTACCTAGAGTCTGCGCTGTCCCCACCAGCGCCAATCACCTTTGTGATCTACACTGACCAGGCCGGACAGTGGCGAGTCCAGTGTGTACCAAAGGAGCCGCATTCCTTCCAAAGCCGGTGAGTCCCACAGAACCCTCCCTGCCTCAGGCGCTCAGCATTGGAGCTGGCCCGACAGCCCTCCTTAGGTCCTCACGCTTGTTTGTTCCTACAGGCTGCCCCTGCCAGAGCCATGGCGAGGACTTCGGGATGAGGCCCTGGACCACGTCAGTGGGATCCCTGGCTGCATCTTTGTCCATGCCAGTGGCTTCATTGGTGGGCACCGCACTCGGGAGGGTGCCCTAAACATGGCCCGTGCCACGCTCGCCCAGCGCCCAGCACCTGTGCCCCCTGCAAATGGTGTAGTCCAATAAAACCTCATCTCTAACTGACGCAGTCTTTGAGCCACCACCCTGGGAGCTTCAGACTGTGAGTGTAGGACCCGATGCTATTTCCCCACTGGTTCTCAGCTTTGCTTCTCGAACCACTAAACAACCATCCTATGGGATGGCTTGGACAGATGGCTCTTCTCGGCAGTCAAGAGCATCGTTGCTCTTGGAGAGGACCTGGATTCCATTCCCAGCACCACATGCAGCTCATAACTGTC
Source organism: Cricetomys ansorgei (assembly GCA_026225945.1). Classification (NCBI taxonomy): domain Eukaryota; kingdom Metazoa; phylum Chordata; class Mammalia; order Rodentia; family Nesomyidae; genus Cricetomys; species Cricetomys ansorgei. The sequence goes on along the minus strand of JAMJFZ010002087.1, from coordinate 1,327,658 downwards.
TATAATGGATCCAGAGGACCCAACACCCCCTTCTGATTTCTGTGAGTACTAGGCACATGTATGGAACATATATGTACATGCAGGAAACACACACACAAATCTTTGAAAAACTTAAAGAGAAACCAGCCTAGGACTGAATAACTTGATTAAATCCACAGTCAGTTAGAACGTGACAGTAGAACCCTAGCTCAGGGTCCCACTCGCTTTTTTTTTTCTGTTACACCCCAGGAACGTGCTAGAAAAAAAGAGCCTGGTAAACATGGAAAACAAATACTTTATTCACAAGTGGGAGTGAGGGGGGTGGGGCTGAACAGGAGCTAGGCCTGGAAGAGGGTCCCAAGGGGCAGTGGTTGGTGACGTCTCAGTGAACAGTGGCACTTCATGGATAGAGCTGCCACCTCCAGCTGGGGGCTCCTGGGCCCGGCCACGCACTGGGCTGAATCGCGGAAACTGAGCGTTGACAAAGTATAGGGGAATGTGGGTGATCCGGCCTGTGGACCAGCACTGCAGAGAGCGGGACAGAGGCCTCAGATCTGGACCTGAAGGTGGCCTCCAGCCACCTGCAAACGTGCATGCATGTGCAGATAGCCACACAAACGCGCATGCATGTGCAGACACGGGTCACACAAATGTGCATGCATGTGCATACACAAATGTGCATGCATGTGCAGACATGGACCACGCAAACGTGCATGCATATGCAGATAGCCACACGCGCATGCATGTGCATACACAAGCCAAACACGCATGCATGTGCAGACGCGGGCCACGCAATCGCGCATGCATGTGCAGACATAGACTAGCCCTAACCCTACTCACCACACTGAGCAAGGCCCCTTTGTTGAAGGAAGGGTGGAAGGTGATGAGCTGAGCCTGGGCTCCTGGTTCCCCCTGGATAATGCCACTGAAGCAGAGGAACACGTGAGAAGCCAGGGGAGGGCAGCTGGCTATGGAAATCTGCTGTGAAGGCCGCAAACGTCCGCTCTGACTTACCAGGGAAGAAGCTCAAACACAGGGCTGTTTCGAGTTCTAAAAAGGAGGATGACAGGATTCCCATCCTGTACCCCTGGGTTTCCTGTAAGAAACAGGACCATAATTGATGCAGGGACTCTGGAAGCAGCCCTGATGCTGTCAAAGTCTGTTAGGCTGTAGTCCCAGCACTTGGGAGGAGGCAGTCGGACCTGTGAGTTCAAGGCCGGCCTGATCTACACAGTGAGTTCCAGGGCAGCCAAAAGTAATCCCATCTCTTTGCTCCCTACCTTTCATGAGTACAGCCAGACGTTCACCACTGGGGTCCCAAACCATGGAGTGGGCCTCTCCCCCGAGTCTGCGGGGACAGGACGGGCACTGAGTGTGGCTCCTTCCAGCCTCTCGTCCCTCCCCCGACAGCTTCAGACTCACCTCTCCTCTCCATCTGGTGTCTGTATTGTTGTCTCAGAAAGATCTGCTACAATCGTGGCTGACTTTGCACCTCCAACACGTCCCTTCTCTGTTCCTGAGGGCAGAGGCTCAGTGCAGGGATCTGTCCCTGCAGTTCCTGTACCTCCCTTCACATGGGTGCATCCTACAGGCTGCTGACCGTCTGGCTACCCCAGATGGTCTGCATTCTGAAATGTCCTAACTCACCACATCGTTCTGGGAATGACAAGGAATAAATTAGTGTTTCCCCCAGTACAGTAAACAGCAGTCTGTTTCCGTCTGGACTCCAGCAGCCAGTCTGGGGGCAGGAAGGGAAAGACGGAGAAAAGCGGTCAACAGGAGAGAAGTTGAGGTGAGGAGCCGTGTAAGGGCCAGGCCCATCAGAATTCCCTTCCCCCAGCTTGAGTCATAGTCCCCCCTTACCTGACAACGCCCTGAAAGAGTTGGCCACCTCTCACAAGTCCACATCTGGGCCTCCCAGACTCTGAGCCAGAGAAAGACATTACAGCCCAGGGCCTGCAGGCTCCAAACCTGGACTATCCCAGGGTCAGGCCAGAACCCAAGCATCTTTCTCTAGCTTTCCACCCACTCACCGAAAGACAGCTGAAGGGGTCGTAGCCAGGACTTTGCTACCATCTGGGGACCATAGTAAGTTGGTGACCCCTCCTCCTCGGAACCAGGGAAGGGGCACACAGATTTCTGTTGAGACATCCCATACCTAAGAGAAGGAAATGGGTACAGAAACTCAAAACACTACCGATCAGCTCACAGTGGGCTATCCTCTTCCATACCCAGAGGCCAGAGGAAGCAGCAAGGAACGGACCACTGGACACAACCTGGGTTTATGATTACAATGACAGTTGGCAGTTTCAGGGTCCAGATGAAGCTCCTTCACCATATAAACTGAAGACAGTCTCACTCCCCTGTGCTTTCTACCGCCAGGTAAAGAAGGCTCTTGTCCCAACTCACCAGAATAGCGGCATCTACAGGAGAGGCTGAGAGAAGCCGCCCCCCATTGGGGGCCCACGCCAAGCTGGTGACTGGTGTGTGCCCAGGGTGAGATAACACCTGTGCGCAGCCAGAGGAGGGTCTGTCAGGGTAAACAGAGTAAAGACATGGTGAACAGGAACGAATCAGGGGCTAAGAACACTTGCTGCTTTTTCAGAGGTAGGAATTTGGCGCCCAGAACTCACTGCAGTGCCTCACAACCACCTGCGCCTCCAGCTGAGGGGTCAATGCCCTCCTCGGGCCTCTGCCAGCACCCAACACAGAATTAAAATTAAAATGCCAGGCAATGGTGGCACAGGAGGCAGAGGCAGGTGGATCTTTGTGAGTTCAAGGCCAACCTGGTCTACAGAGTGAGTTCCAGAGTTACAACAGAGAAACCATGTCTCAAAAAAACCAAAAAAATTAAAAGATAAAAATGCCTATCATGACTGCACTTCCTTGCTTTGCTGGAGCCCCAATTCATGGCCTCTCACCCCATCCAGGCTGGAAAGGGAGGACAGTGGTGGGGTAAAGGGAAGGTCTGTGGAGGGTTGGCGATTTGCATGTAGGAGCCCGGATAAGAGGCAGAGGGTGGCTCCTGGCAGTCTGGAAGGGGCTGTGCTGCGGAGGGCACCTTCACTGAACTGGGCTGGGTCACCCCACCTCTGCTTCTCTTGTCACACCCTGCACCCTAATCACCTTCCTGGCCAGAGCCTCTCCCACTTCCTGTGCCCACAGTTGTTTACCAAGAAGAGCTGTACGTGGACTGACCTCCATCACTGGGAGAAAACTACCTGAAGGCACCTGCTGTGTCTTAGTGCTGTTTCACAGCCATGGACGGGGCTCTGCCTTTCCACCCAGCAGTAACCACCTTTAACTCTTGTGAGGCCCAGGTCTCTGACAGATGACCCAACCACTGACAACTGTCTCCCTGCCAGCGCAGCGCCCCAGCTCCTCTCAGCAGCTCTGCTGTCCTGTAACGTGTCCTCGGACCACTTCAAAGGCACGTTTGGACGGCTCCTGCGGCAGCACGCCCAGACTTTGAATTTATTATAAATAATGCTACAAAAGGTCGCCATTCAGAACCCAAAGTGGAGGGATAGAACCGACTCCCAGAAATTATCCTCCGGCCACCACATGCGTGCACACACACATAATAAATTTTTAAACATTTTTGACTTGAAAAGCGCAACCTGGGGCTGGAGAGACGGCGCAGCAGTTAAGAGTGTATACAGTTCTTTGAAAGGACCAGAGTGATTCCCAGCATGTCAGGCAGCTCAGCACTGGCTGTGCCTCCAGCTCCACTGGATCCAGCGCCGCCTGCCTCTGGAGCAGCTGCACTTATGTACACACTCACATGCACGCACGCGCGTGCGTGCGCGCGCACACACACACACACACACGTGATTAAAAATATGGGCGTTTTGCATGCACACATGTCCGTGTACCACGTGTATACATACATGACAATGCTCATGATGGCCAGCAGAAAGCATGAGATCCCCTGAGTCATACATAAAAGAAATGTAAAGGGCAGCCCAGTTTTAGAACCTACCTGCTGCAGGGAACTAAAAAATTTTAATTTCCAAGTAAGGGAATGGAAAGCCGTCTCAGTGGTTAAAAGCACCTCTTCCAGAGGGCCCAGGTTCGATTCTCAGAACCCACACGGAGGCTCACAACCATCTGTAACTCCAGTCCAGGGTGTATCACCCTCTTCTGGCCTACACGCGCGTGGTGCACAGATATACTCAGGCAAAACACCCATACACATAAAATACTAAAGCTAAACCTTACTCAGAAAGTTTTCTTGGGGAAGCTGGGTGTGGTGGCACACTCTGCTTATCCTTCCACTCAGGAAGCAGAGGCAGGAGATCAAGAGTTCAAGGCTAGCCCCACTTACACTTAAGTTTGAGATTCGTGTTGCCTACATTAGACCTTGTCTCAAAACACAGGACCCAGTACCCCATGGTGCTGATGCTGTGTGACATTTTATACACTTAAAAAGACTTTTTGAAAAAAAGACGGTATGAATAGAAGCAATGGTAAGACACAATAAGGAAGTATACTCTAAAAAAAGAGAAAATCCCAGGCATGGTGGCTCATGTCTTTAACCTCAGCATTCTCTGTGAGCTTAAGGCCAGCCTTGCCTACACAGTGAGTCCAGGCCAGTCTGGGCTACATAGTGAGATCCTTCTCAAAAACATAACAATTCTTTCACTCTCTTTCACATCGCCCTTTCCTCTCCTACCACCCACTCCTGCCCTTTTCTGAGGTATTCTCAGGTCTCATGTTGCCCAGGCTGGCCTCAGCCTCCTGAGCTGATGTGGTCCAGATGCCTCAGACTCCCAGCAGCTAGGGCTGCAAGTGTGTAACACCTCTGGAGCTGGCCAGAGGTTTTCTTATTTATTGGTAATTTTAGAGTTTTCTGGTTGTATGACCCACAGGTATGTTCTCCCATAATCCCAGAAACCTCTAAATTCTGTGCCTTTGTCTGGAAAGAGCACCTTAGCCCTCACCTGACTTCAGATCTGCTTCTCCCACAGCCCTGGGAAGTTCTGTGAGGATAGCCTGCAGTCCCTCATGGGCAGGGCCCTAGAATAACCCTAAGGACAGGTCAGGACAGGCTGCCAGGACTCACCTTGTAGATAAGGAGGTGGGGTCCAGGGTCCAGATGAGGATACAGCTCTGACAGGCCACAGCCAGGACGGAGGCACTGAGGGGCTTCCAGGCCAGGGCTGCCACATTTCGCTGCAGACGATGCTTCAGGGAGGGAACTATAGTGCTGGAGTAAAGAGGTAGGAAACTGAGTCAAAGCAGAGGCTTGAGAGGCAGAGGAACTCAGAAATCTCTGAGTTCAAGCCAGTCTGGTCTACACAGTGAGTTATAGGACAGTTATATAGAGAGAGCCTGTCTTAGAAAACCAAAAAACAATTAAAAAGTTAGATACGGAAAGGACGCATTCAGTTATGGAGTATCCCCAACCCAATTCTGGGTGGAAGGAGCCCTAGGGTCCATCCAGCCCACACAGTGCAGGACCAAGGCTAGCAGGACAGTAGGGCCAGTCTGAATCGGAACCTGCTGTGTACGTGGATGTGTACACACACGCACACGCACGCACCTGTTGGCATTATACACGCGGATGGAGTCATCCAGCAGCGCCACTGCAAACTTGTTGGTGTGAGGGTGCCATGCAAAGACCCGTAAGCAGCAGCTAGACCTGTGTGGGATGAGCACAACGCTGGTAATTTTACCCCCATAAACAGCCTAGCAACTCAGACTCCCTGCCACGTGAGGAAACAGGTGTTTGGTTTTCCTCTTCCCTTCTGAGTGTGAGGAGAGGAGTGTCTTAGTAAGGTTTCTACTGTTGTGATACAGAATTTACTTCATCTTACAGCTTGTAATCCATCACCCAGGGAAGTCAGGGCAGGAATTCAAGACAGGAACCTGAAGGCAGAAACTGGTGCAGAAGTTGGGGTATGGTGATGTTTACTGGCTCAGTAGGCTTCCTTTGTGTGTGTATGTGTGTGTGTGTGTGGGGGGGGGGTCTGGTTTTGGAGACAGTGTCTCACTATGTAGCTCTGGCTGTCCATAACTCCGCATGTAAACCAGGCCGGCCTCAACTCACAGCTCCACCTGCCTCTGCCTGTTAGTGCTGGGACTGAAGGCGTGCACATCAGACTTCAGTCTGCTTCACAGCACATAGGGCCACCACAGTCAGCTGGGCCTTCCCACATGAGTCATTAATCAAGAAAACACCCCCACAGACTTGCCCCCAGGTCAGTGTAGTGGGTGAATTTTCTCAATTGAGGTTCTCTCTTTCCAAATGACTCAATCTAGCTTGTAACAAGTGGAGATAAGCTAGCCGGACAGGGGGTGACAATGTGAAGAGACCTTGACCTCTCTCCCCCCCAAACGAAGCTTCACAGTTCCAGGCTTCTGCCCCCAAGGGTGCCAGAGCTTGTGACTCACCAGTTAGTTACTTGGGCAAATTCAGCAATCAGATCTTCGCTCCTGAGCTGTAAGAACGCAATGGACACACCATGCCAAGGGAGCCCATCCACTCGGCAGTCCCACGGAGGGGCTGGACCACTCCCACCCTCTGCCCCACCCAGCCCTGTCCACAAGAGCCAGGGAGGAAGTCACACTTACCGACAGGTGTGGGAACAGGGAGCCGTGGAGGGAAGATGCCCACCGACAGAGCGCCAGGGCCCAGCTGGAAGCTGTCCTTACCCACTCAAACACTGTAGGGTTAAGAGATGGCTCTGATTTCATCATTCGCAAGGCTCTTAGTGGCCATGCTGCAGGGTGAGGACAGAGTCAAAACTCTTCAGTCCTTATGCTGGCACCTTCTTCCTGGTGCCCACTCTGGGTATCTGGGCTCATTGAAGAGAAGGTGACAGGAAAGAGAACAGACTGAAGGGAGAGAGGCTGGGCTAACAGGTGTTGGGGTAAGTTTGGGAAAGTGTGAAGAGGAGATAAGCTTACAAGTAGAGGGGACTAGGGGGCATACTTACTTACCTTCTTCCTCTGAATTTGCAATTTCATTCAGGACTCCATAAAGGCCCACATCACGCCTTACAAGGAGAAAAAGACAAGAGTTACTCCGGTCCTGTCAGAAGTCCCCCTAACAGGTTTTGTTCATTCAACAAACATATATTAAAGACAGACGTTGGGGGGAGGGGTGTGGCCCAGTTGGTAAAGCCCCAGGTCCAATCCCCACCACGTAAGATCAGATGTGGCAGCACACGCCTTTAATCCCAACGTTGGGAAGATCAGAATTTCAGGAACCTTAGCCACAAACACAGTGACTTGGAGGCCAGCCTGGGCCAAATGAGGTACTATCTCACTAAAAAAAAAATAAAAAAGCTGGGCAGTGGTGGCACATGTCTTTAATCCTAGCACTTGGGAGGCAGATGCAGGTGGATCTCTGTGAGTTTGAGACCAGCCTGTTCTGCAACAGGGAAAACAGATCTTGGAAAAAAAAAGAAAGTTCTATATTTTTAATGAGTGCCAACTATACATCAAGCACTTTATATACTGTCTTTTCATTTATCTATCTCACTAGTCTAAGACACTTTGTTCATTTACAGTTGAGGAGACTAAGTCTCAAGGATTAGGGGTGGACTTCCTGAACAAGTCAGTTGGGGCCTGGCCAGGTGTGGTGGTGTACACCTTTAATTCCAGCACGCAGGAGGCAGAAGCAGGAAGAAGCTTGTGAATCCTCAGCCAACCTGGTCTACAGAGTGAGTTCCATTCCAGCCAGAGTTATATACAGAGGGAGGGAGGGAGGGAGGGGGAGAGGGAGGGAAGGAAAGGAGGAGGGAAGAAGGAAGAGAAAAGCATCAACCTGTTTCAGATAGTAAATGTCAGTCCTGGAAGTGTCTTAAGCAAGGGAAACAAATAATCACATGAGCATCTCAGAAAGAGCAATTTAGAGATCAGAGGAGTCCGGAATGGAGAAAGGGAACAGTTAAGAAGCTACTTGAGGACTCTTCAGAAAAAAGGTGAAGTGGCCTGCACCTGTAAGATAGCGAAGAGACGAGTCTGAAAAACTTAGGAAGCAGAATTCACAGACTTGAGGGATACTTAAGACATCAGTGAGGGGAGAACCACACCCTGAGAAACACCCAGCACACGCCTGCAGCGCTCCAGCCGCGAGGCTAGGTGCCTCCACAGTCCAGTTACCCGTTACCACAATCCCATTGCCCAGCTTGTTTTGTTTGCTTTTTGGCTTAGTCGGTTGTTTTGAGACAGAGCTGTAGTTGCACACAGCTGTGTGGGCTCAGCAAGGAAGAGAAGGAGGCACATTCATACGTGGAAGCCCTGCCAGACCTCAGCAGAGGGACCCACGGTCACAGCCAGTGCCATATTGGGCAGTGGAACCCTGAGCTCAGGTGTTGTAGTCTTTCAGAACTCCTCAGGTGTCTACTGATAGCACGTGCAGATCATTAGCAATCAAACCTCCCCACAGAAATCCAACACCTGCAAACAATACAAAACGCCCTAGAAAGCCCTCACCCAACAGGACATAAAACAGTTATTTTATATATAACTAAAAATAAACTTCTGCCACAGAGTCTCCTGTAGTCCAGACTGGCCTCAATCTTGCTATACAGCCAAAAAAGACCATAAACTTTTGATCCTCCTGCTAGTGCTGAGATTACAGGCATGCACCACCACACCCAGCTTTATGTGGTGCTAGAGAAAGATCCTGGGACTTCCTGCACGCTAGGCAAACACTCACTCTACCACCTGAGCTACATCCCCGGCCTGCATGTACAATTTTTGATTAACAACTAATTGACAACAACTCACAAAGTAACAAATGAACATGAACCCAGCAACTTAATTTCCAGGGCTCCTTTTTACAGATAATGTTAATAATAATCATGGTGATAGCAAACATTTTGAGGAATTAATATGTGCCAGGACATGCCCCTAAATGCTTTGCATCCATTTAATCACCACACTGTAAAATGGGTTTCACTTTAGGACAGAGTAATTAAGTAACAGCTACAAAGCTAAAGATGGTGGCACGCAACCAGGTAACACAGCGTCGACTCTCAAGTGGGACCTATGTAGAGATGAACCAACGAAACCGTTACGTAACTTTCCTGAGCTTCAGATAAAAGCTCAGAAGGAATAAGGAATGACGTGAGGTCGGGACTGAGAGCAGGTTTGTAAAATGAAGCCAGAGCTCAAGGCAAGCCATGAGGGATAAAACGAAGCTTCTGGTAAAGCCCTGAGTGTCACCATAAAGATGGGCCATCTAATACGATTCGTGGTGTGCAGATGCGAATGAAGACAGAGCAAAGCAGCCTTTCCAAGAGCGGCCCAGAGGCCCTGGCGCCATCCCTCCGGGATCCGTAGGCTCTGCGCGCCTCACCAAACGCTGATGCACCTCTTCCACACTTGCTCGCGGTGATGGATGAAGGCAGTTCTCGTGCCGTGGTCCAGCCTCCCGGGGGCTTTGAGGGGATCCTTGGTCAGGTGCAGGACAGGAAGGTTGATCCACTACACCGGAAGGGGAGGAGGGCAGTCAGCGTCCAAGTCTCACCACTGCCTGCCACCTCCAGCCCACGGCTAGACGCGGCCCAAGGGAGGCACGCGCCGTTCCCACGGCCTCAGGGTGGGCGCCGGGCGCCGAGCCCCGACCGCGGGCGTCCTTCATCCTTCCTCCACCCGCTCTGGAGCCTCCTCGCAGGCCCGGCGGCCTGCAGGCCGGCGCCAGCCCTAAATGCACCTCGCTCCCCCCGCCTCCGCGGGCCCACGCCCGCCGCCAGCGCCGACCACCTGGCCCCGGAAGTCGGGAGGCGGGCTCTCGTAGCTGCCGCCGGTCACCAGCTCGTTATTGTGCTCGTACAGGGTGACCTGGCCCCTGGGCGGCGGCGGCGGGAACAGCCCCAGGGAGCACATCCCGCCACTGCGGAGGGCGTCCGGACTCGACGAGCTCCCCGACTGTCGGTTCCCGGGCGAGATTCGTACGCGGACGGGTAGCCGCGCGGGACAAACGGCGGCGCGAAGCTCACCGGAAGTGCAACGGGGAAAGTTCCGCGGGAGGTTCGGGACGGACTTCCGGAACTCCCTGGCGCGCCTCCTGGCGGACGCGGCCGGCACGGCACGGACGCGCCCACGGCTCCACCCGTAGAGAGCGCTCGGCCTGTGTCTTCCAGCTCCGAACCCCGGCAGCGTCTCCATCACTCACGGACCCCGGAAAAGCCTCGAATCAGCCAGCTTTAGGAAGGACCCTCATTAACCCCCGGAGGATACAGACTGTCCTGCTGTCAGAGGACTCTGCGCGACGGCTGTGCCTGCTGCGCCCCGAGCCCGCGGGCTGAGGGGTCCTGAGGGGAAACCTTGCCGTAGACGCCTTTATCGTCCTCACCGTAACCCCAGAAGGCACCGTTGAGCTGTGGGTCACAAGGTGACACGGATTGGATCTAGATATACCCACACCGGACGTTGCAGGGTACGACGAGGTCAGTCCGGCCTACAGAGCAAGACCCTGCCTCAAAATCCCAGTGACTCCTGGCTGTCATCCCAGCACTGCGGAGGTGGGGACGGGAGGGTACAAAGGTCAAGGTCCGCTTCGTAGTTGGTTTCCACCTTGAGATTCAAGACCACCTCTCTTTGTTCTGTTTTGGCTTTGTTCTGGTGTGTGACACAGGGTCTCTCCATGCTGTTCTGGCTAGCCTGGAGCATGATATGCAGACCAGGCTGGCCTCCAACTCAAGAGATCTACCTGCCTCTGCCTCCCAAGTGCTGAGATTAAAGATGTAGCATCATGCCCTCCTGAGACCCTGTCAGAGAGAGAAAGAGAGCTCTGAAAGAAGGAACTACTACTAGAGAGGAATGGGAAGTGAGATCATCGGTTGCTCTTAGTTGTCAGTTTATGAGATTTAGAGATGATTAGATGACGTAATCGATGGTTTAATTCACTTATGGGATCAAAGCCTGAATAAACTATTGGGAGGGAAGTGGTGGGATTGTGAGAATCACAGGAATGGTGCCCTCAAAGGGTACGCCTTGGCCTTAGCCCCTTCCTGCTAACACTTTCTCTCTCTGCTCCCTGGGCACCAGGAATGAGCAACCTCTGCCACCATGATGCTCTACCTCACCTGAAACCTCTGAAATGGAGTCTAACTTTTCCCTTTTGGTTTTTTTCACTGAGCATGGTGGTGCATGCAAGCCTGTAACCCCAGCACTCAGGAGACACTACATCTGTGCCAGATGAGGGCCAGAAGCGTTGGATACCCTGGAACTGGAGTTAAGGACAGTTGTGAGCTGCCATGTGGGTGCTGGGAATCCAACCCAAATCCTCGGGAAGAACAGTAAGTGCCCTTATTTTATATGGTTGTTTCCCATGTAGAATAGTGGAAATGAAGCTGTTTAGCAGATTGTAAAGTACTAAACAAATGTCAGAAGTTACTAGCTACAACTCTAACTCTGAAACTGACTACTAGGTGTCCTTGGACATTGATTCATTTTTCTTTCTTTTTCTTGTTTTCTTTTTGGTTTTTCAAGACAGAATTTACCTGTGTAGCCCTGCACAGCCTAGAACTTGCTCTCTAGCCCAAGCTGACCTTGAACTCAGAGATCTACCTGTCTCTGCCTCCAGAGTGCTGGGATTAAAGGCATATATACACCACCACTGCCTGGCATCGTTTTTTCTTATTTATCATTGCTGGAGAGAAAGCCCAAAGCCTCTGCTAGCTAGCTAAGCACAAAACCTACCATTCAAGGTACACCCTCAACCCCTAAAAATTGTTAGTAAATTCAAACATGCGGGCTGGAGATATAGCTTAGTCAGTAGACTGCTTGGCATGCACACAGCCCTGGGTTTGATCTCCAGCACCACATAAAAACAGCCATGCCACAAATAAATACTTTTTTAATTAAAAGGGGGCTATAGAGGTGGCTTAAGATTTTTTTTTTTTTAATTTTATGTGTATGGTGTTTTGCCTGTATAGACATGCATGCAGTGCCCACAGAGGCCAGTAGAGGGCACTGGACACGCTGGGACTGGATTACACATGGCTGGGAATCATGTGGATGCTGAGAACAGAACCAGGGTCCTCTTCAGAGTAGTAAGTGCTTTTAGCCACTGAGCCATCTCTCTAACCCCAAATAACAACCTTCTTATTTGTTTTGTTTTCTCTGTGTAGCCTTGGCTGTCCTGGAACTCAATCAGTAGACCAGAGTGGCCTTGAGCTCACAGAGATCTGCCTGCCCCTGCCTCCCCAGTGCTGGGACTGAAGGCGTTTGCTACTGCCACCCAGTGTTTTTCTCTTATTGTTGTTGTCTTGTTTTCTTTTGGGGGAGGCACTTTTCTTGTTTTGGTTGGTTTGGTTTGTTTGTTTATTTATTTATTTGTTTATTGACAGGTTTTCTCTGTTGTAACCCTGGCTGTCCTGGAACTCACTCTGTAGACCAGGCTGGCCTCAAGCTCAGAGATTCGCCTGCCTCTGCCTCCCAAATGCTGGGATTAAAGCGTCAGCCACCACTACCCACCACTACCAAAAACTTTTAGTTTTTGTTTTCTAAATAAAAAATTATTTAAAAAGAAAAACAGAACACATTAGCCTGGCCTAGTGGTACATGCTTTTAATCTCAGCACTCAAAAGGCAGAAATAGGTGGGTCATTGTGAATCCAAAGCCATCCTGGTCTAACATACAAAGTTGTAGGCCAGCTAAGGCTACATAGTGAGACCCTATCTCAAAAATAAACAAGCCATACCATGCCTGGAGATCAGAAATTCAGGATTACCTTCTGAAGCACAGTTCATACCATGCCTTGGCTGCATAAAGCCTTGTCTACAGAAAAAGCAGATCTAAAGGGTGGACTGAAGCTGGGGTAAAGAATGGGAAGCGTGAGTAAGTGCTTGATTAGTTTTTGTTTTGTTTGTCTTGAGACAGGCTGAGGCTGACTTCTAATTTTTGGGGATCCTCCTGCCTCAGCTTGCTGAATGCTGAGAATTACAGATAGTAGTGGTTAATTCACCTTGACTGTCGGCTGGTACACAGTGAACTTGAGTGCTAGCCCTGTCTACATAAGACTTTTTCTCAAAAAATAAAAAACACAATAAAAAAACTGGAAGCTGCATCAAGGCTGAGGCTCCATGCCCCAGACTTCCGGTCTCACTGAAGAATGTAAGGGTGATAATGGAATCTTATTTCCTGTGTCCTGAGCTTCTGTCTGCCTCTTCTTTCTGTCTGAAAGGTCCCTCCGGGAGAGATTCCCAGGTCAGAAGACAAAGATGCCCAGAATGCGCCTGCAAATACACCTCATCTGTGATATGGCAGTTGGTTCGCCTCTATTCTGTTTCCCTTTCTTTCACTGAGACAGGGTCTCACTATGCAGTCTTCGCTGGCCTGGAGCTCGCTGTGGTTGTCTCGAACTCACAGAGATCTGCCTGCTTCTGTGTCCTGAGTGCTGGGTTAGGGTTGTGTACCCCCACACTGGATATGCCTCTAATCTTGTACCCCTCAAATGTTAAGGGATGTGGGAGTCACCTAAGGTTTTCTTTTTCTTTTTTTAATTTTTAAAACATTTTCTGGTGGAGCTGGTGAGCTGGCTCAGCATTTAAGAGCTCTTGCTGCTCTCCAGAGGACTGTAGTTCTGTTCCCAGAACTCACACAGAGCAGCTCACAACCACCTGTAGCTCCAGTTCTAGAGGATCCACCACACAAAATAAAAATAAATGAATCTTTAAGAGCTTTGCTGGACATGGTAGCACAATCCTGAATCCTAATACTCAAGAGGCAGAAGCAGGCATATTTCTGTGAGTTCAAGGTCAGCTTCACGTACATATCCAGTTCCAGGACATCTCTCTACATAGAGCGTGTCTCAAACAAACAAACAAAAAAAGCACCACGTTGATTGATTGATTTTTTTATGTGTATGGGTGTTTCGCTTGCATGCAGAAGAGGGAGTAGGGTCCCCTGAAGCTGGAGTCAGTTAACCTCCATGTGGACGATAGGAATCAAACCTGAGTCCTCTGTAAGAACGCTTAACCACTGTGCTATCTCTGCAGCCGCTGATTTTTTTTTTTTTTTTTTTTTTTTAATCTAAGGCTGGGCAGTGGTGGCGCACACCTTTAGCCCTGTACTCGGAAAGCAGAGGCAGGTGGATCTCTGTGAGTTCAAGGCCAGCCTGGTCTACAGAGTTACAACAGAGAAACTCTGTCTCAAAACAAACAAACAATCTAGAGTCTCAGAATTACAGTTCCAGAGAATGCTCAAATGACTGCTCAGACTTAAAAAACAAACAAGACAAACTCATATGTAGCCCAGGCCGACCTTAAGCTCTAGGATATTTGTATCTTGTTTTAAGTGAGCAAGCTCTTACCTCTTCCTAATAGCCAATTAACTTGATAAATTCTCTGGGAGAGGGGAACCAGGCAGGCTTGAAAAGAACTGGACTGACAATGACGGAAGAGGGCTGGGCCAACCGCGGGCAGTGTTTCTCTGACCCTGGGTCACCACCCACCCTTCTCCCCCAGGCTCGGCATCCTGGGGTGAGGGACCCGCGCGGTGCCCTGTCCCCGCCTGGCCGCTCCGGCCCGTCCTGGCCCTCCTCTTCCACACTGCTAACTTAGCAGTTTGTACGATGACTTTTACAGTTCGCGGGTTCTGGGGAGGCCAAAGTCCCGGCCTCGCACGCTCCCCCGCTCACTTCACCGGGGACACGGCCCCGGCGGCCCCCTCCCGGGCTCGGCGCTCCGCGGCGGGCACCCCCGCGGTCCCCACGACCTGAGCGGGAGCCCCCCAGCCGGGCGCCCCGGCCGGTAACCAGGCGCACATGGCCCGCCCGGCCTGTTTGTCCTGGCAGCGCGCCGCCGCTATTTGAGGCGGTTTTTATCTCCCGGAGACCGGCGGAACCCCAAGCCGAGCCCAGGAAGATGAAAGGCGCCGAGGGCCCGGGAGGGAGGACCGCGAGGCTGCGGCGGGCGGGCGCTGGCACCGGAGGCGGGGCTCGGAGGGGGTCGTGCGCGCCCCGGGCCGGGTCCGCCGGGGCTGGCCTCCGTGCGCCCGACCCTCGGAACCCGGGCTCTTCAAAGCGGCTCTGAACCCGCGCCGGGCCGGGCTCGAGCACCTGGCCGAGGGTCCGCGCCTCGCCCGCGCCCCGACGCCGCCGCCCCGGGAAGCGCCCCAGCCCAGCGGGGGACCTGGGGGCAGGGCCGCACAAAGCCCTATTGTGGCCCGGGACGGCGGCCACAGAGTGGCTTTTGTTCCCCGCCTACCGCGCGGCAGGCACGGCTGATTGCGGCCCCGGGCAGCCAGGGCCAGGGTCGCGGGTACCGACTCCGCAGACCGACTGGGCCACGACGGAGCCCACCAAGTCGTCTTTTTTTAACTTTCGGCGTGAGGCACGGCCGTGCCCGATTCCATGTCCCCCGTAAGAAGTCCCCGCTTTGCTAAGGAAATGTCCCGTGGCCCATCCGTCTCCCTCCTCTTACCCTTTTCTCACCAGACACAATTTCAAATCAAACTTTAATTTTATTAAATTAAAAAAAGAAAGACTCCACGAGGGGATGAGTCCCTTCAACGATGTGTTCCGCTCTCCCCGGACTCCACTGGCTTTTCCCTTTATCCTGGGGCCTACAGGGAGCGGGGACAGAACCGGAAGATCGGAAAGTCTCAGGAAAGGCATCAAAGGCACAAAGCGGCTTTAAAAGTCACAGGAAGGAGTGGGAACTCCTAGATTGGAGGCCTGTGTATGTACCCCCAAATCAGTTTAGGGACCTCTGTCCTGCTATAAATTCTTTCTCATGGCTTCTAGGCACCAGGCCTTGCACATGGTAGGCATTCAATAAATATTTGATTTATTTGAATTTGATCCCAGAGAAAGCCTTTCCCCACCTATTTTTCAGGAGGGGCACCTCCAAACCAAAGTCCTCCTGTTAGGCGGGCTTCCCCCAAAGAACATGTTTAAGATGGCAGCTGCAAGCTCTCCATAACCATGACAACAGGGGATTAGCCTGATGAGGTCACTGGGTATGAGAGGGTCAGTGGAAGAACCTGCTCTGAGGTCAAGAGAGCTGGGGTACATTCCAGTCCTCCCTCTGTAGGACTTGAATTTTCACAGCTTCTGGGGCTGGGATCTTAGTGACCTCCTAACTGAGAGACACCACATAAACTCTTTAAAAGAAGCCTAGCTAACAACCCAAGTTTAAAAACTCCACTGAAAAAGAAACCCCAAAAATCTATGAACAAGATCGCCACTATCATTTTGTCTGTACAGAGATTCATTTGACTAGAATTTCCTTAGAGAAAAAAAAATCCCTTCCCTCTCCAGCTCACTCTACCCGACTCGTCATCATAACTTAGATAAATAGAATTATTATTATTACTATTCTTTACTCCTGGTGCATACGGGTTAAGTACTCAAGGCTGGGGGCAGCCTCCCTGACCCTGGGGTCACCCCATCTTTGGGATCAGGTCCCTATTGGCCTGTCCCTTTCTTGGCACTCTGCTCCCAGCCAGGTTACTAACACCAATCCTAATGAAGAAGAACCACCAGGGGGCAATAAATTATCATCATCATCATCGTGTTTGTTCTTAAAAAAAAAAAAAAAAAGCTGAGGCGAATGGAAAGCAGCCCTGAAGACACCCTGGAAGCTGCGGGAAAGTAGCAAACAGGATTGGGAAGCAGAAAGAACCGATGGCAGGGAGCTAATTGGGAGAAGATGGAAGGAGAGAAAGGGACGCAGAGGCTGTGAACAGGAAGAAAGCTTAAGAAGCCAGAGCACTGGAAGTAGGCACAGGCAAGGGCTTGAGAGGAGTTTGACTAAGACTCGTGGCAAATGGCGAGCTGAGGAGACACGTGCAAACAGAGAGCCAGGCTAGGAATGTCTGGGGAGGGCAGAGAGAGCGCCAAAGTATAGCATGCAAAGGAAAGAGCGAGCGGCGAGCAGTGGTCCACCGAGAGAGCCTGCAAGGGGACCTTTGCGCTGGAGACCTTCCTCTGCGCTCTCAGATCTCCAGCAGGTTGCTCTGCTCCGGACTGCCTCCAGGGGCTTTCTCTGGGGGTGCAGGCGAGGTGGAAGATCGGGGCGGCTGACTGGCTTCTTCTTCCCCAACACTGCGGCCCTCCCCCAGCTCCTTAGGGCCACTCGGGGGCGGCCCCGGGCCTGGCTCCCCGTGGGTGCGCTGGTGTTTGCTCAAGTGGTCGCTTCTGGTAAAGCGCTTGGAGCAGAGCAGGCAGGTGAACTTCTTTTCCCGGGTGTGAGTGCGCACGTGGCGCTCCAGCTCGTCGGAGCGGGTGAACCTCTTGCCGCAGAAGAGCCAGTTGCAGACGAAAGGCCTCTCGCCAGTGTGCCAGCGCAGGTGGGCTTTCAGATGCGAAGCCTTGCCGTACACCTTGCCGCAGCCAGGGATGTGGCAGCTGTGAATGGGCTTCTTCCGCAGCCCCGCCGCGGCTGCCCCCAGCCGCTCTAGCTCCTGACAGTTGGGGCAGTCGCAGGTAGAACGTCCTGCCCCACCACTAGCATATCCACCACTGCCCCCCGTGCCTGCACCCCGGGGGGGCTTGCCTGCACCACTCCCCTCCAGCTGCCCGCTATTGCCAACTGCCTTGGGCTTATAGACATCTTGGGGTAGGACGTGCTGGGGCCCTGGTTGCAGGAGATGGGGTGCTGGGTAAGGAGCTGGATTAAGGGGGCAAAGTCAGATGAATAAGTAGGCAGCTGGGGGTTCAGCGGAGGCTGGGCAGGGCCTGAGGACAGTGTGCCTTGCAGCCCGTCACCTTGGCCTTGCCCACCGCCTAGCCAGTTGCCGCCAGGGTGCATGTCCCACCAAGGAGTAGGTGTGTTGCCTGGACCTGCTGAGATGCCTGCATGGATGCCTGCCTTGTACCAGGAGCCATAGGGATGTGCCATGTCCAGAGAGGTGTAGACGCTAGGCAGACAGTCAGAAGAGCTGTGCCCCTTGGGCACTAGTAGCCCAGGATCTTGGGCACTAGTGGGCCCAGGAAATGAGTGGGGAAAGGGTGGGTAGTCGTTGGCATAGCCAGAGGCCGGGGCTGGAGGACTGCCCGCTGGTGACAGGAGTCCATTGGTGCTTGAAAAGGGAGCTGGGTAAGCATCCCCCATGGTTTTGGGGGCTGAAGGATCAGAGTATGGCTTCTTGGTGCTTCCTTTTCCCAGTGTTGTGGAATCCCGCAGAGGGCTGGAACCACCAAATTTGCTGCAAGCTGCTGTCAGCATGGCCAGGGGACTGGAGCCATAGTGAGCTTCTTCCTGTAGAGAGAGAGAGATGCACTGCTTAGAAGGGAGGAAGAGAGGATAGAGTGAAAGGTATAGCTGTAGCATTGAGATCTTCAGACATGGAGAACATAGCACAGAGGTCAGGGAAGGGAACTGGACGGAAGCATGGTGGCACAGTTAGTGCACCAGGGAAAAACTAAGACAAAGTCATGAACGGACAGGAGAGGCCGAGCCTGATGCTCATGTAGCACACCTGATGAAGAGCCTGCTGTGGGATCAATGGGGTGTGCAAGCATCTCTGGGGAAGAGCTGAGCTAAAAGAAGCAGCTGGCTGAGGTGAAAATTAGGGTCCTGACCTAGGAAAGTAGATCAGAAGCAAAAAGAGGCCAAGCTACAGCGAGGGGCTCAGAGGAAAAAGATGACCAGAATGGCCTGAACATGGCAGGAAACACCTGTGACCCCACGATTTAGGAGGTGGAGGTAAGAGAGGTCAGAGACCCAGGTCATCCTTGGCTACATAGCAAATTCCAGACCAAAATGGGCTACATGGTGAGTTCCAGTTCTGCATAGCCAGAGCTATGTAGAAAGAACTTGTCTTAAAAAAACAAAAACAAAAACAAAATAAACTAAAAACCTGAGGCTAATTCCTCAGGAGGCTGAGGCAGGAGGATCACTGGAGCCCAGAGACTTCGAGAACAGCCTGGATAGCACAGCAAGGACACCTTCTCCCATACCCACTGCACAGAAAGCAGCATGGAGGCACAGAGAGAAGCAGCAGTACCGGGGGCTATATCTGACCCCATTCCAGATCTTCTGGCTTCACCTCCATTCCATTTCCTGTCTCTATTTCAGCTCCTGACTAAGGCAGTGGCCTGGTCTCCCTGAGGTCAAGTCCACATGTCCCTGGTAAGGAATCTCTTGGCATGGACTCTGGAGGAAGGGGCGGCAGAAACACTGGGACATTGAGAGGAAATAGGGCTGCGGCCAAGCCTGGACTGTGGTGAAGCAAGAATGTCTTCCAGGCGGGCGCTAGGCACCTCCTGCTTTGCGGTACTAGCTAGTATTCCTCTGGGCAATGGAAGAGTCCAAAGTCCTCAAGACTCTCCAAGACAGGGAGCTGGTTAAGATCCACAGCCTCACCCCCCATGCTCAGTGTACCCTAATGGGTAGTGCACTGGGATGGTCTCACCGCTCCACTGAAGCGCGGTGAACGTCGGAAGACATGAAAGTGGGCCGGGGGAGGTCTTTTAGAAACACAAGAGTATCTACCAATCCGCTATGACCAATCTGACCACCCTCATAGCTACCACTCCTCAGGAGCTCCTGGTACCCCTCCTTCGGTCAGACTTCTCTTGGCGAGGAATGCACTCACTCCAGGATCCTTGGCTAGTACAAGGTCCTGGGTTCAACCAAATCTCCTTGCAAAAAACAGAGAAAATAAAAAGCTTGACCACGTGGGGCCGGTGAGATGGCTCGACGGGTAAAGGCGTTTGCCACTGAGCCTGGTGTCCAGAACCCACATGGTAGGAGAGACTTCCCACAAGTTGTCCTCTGACTATGACTATGGTGTGGTACTGTGACGTGGTATTCACACAGATAACCTACATACCACCACCACCTTCTAAAAACTAGTCACTGGGGCTGGCGGGATGGCTAGGCGGCCAAAAGCACGTATTGCTCTTCCAGAGAACTGGGGTTAGGTTCCCCAAGTGATCCAGCGGCCTCTTCTGGCCCCGCAGGCTCCAGGAACACCTGCGGCGCACACACATACAGGCAGGAAGAAACACCCATACACATAAAATACAAACAGAAAAGCGCTAGGCCTGCTTGTGCACACCTTTAATCCCAGCACTTGGGAGGCAGAGGCAGGCAGATCTCTGAGTTTGGTTCCAGTGTGGTCTTCAGAGCGAGTTCCAGGACAGTCAGGGCTACACAGATAAGTCCTATCTCAAAACTAACAATAATAATAATAATAATAATAATAATAATAATAATAATAATCCATGTAGAATTCCCTGGGTTTTTTTCTTTTTCTTTTGGTGTTTTGAGAAAGGGTTTCTCTGTGTAACCCTGGCTGTCCTGAAACTCACTCTGTAGACCAAGCTGGCCTCAAACTCAGAGATCTGCTTGTCTCTGCTTCCCTAGTCTGGGACTGAAGGCGTGTTCCACCACAGTACGGCTGCATTTTTAAAAGAAAATTGCTAGAAGTCAGTTGCAGAGGTGCACACCTGGGATCCCAGCGTGTTGGAGGTAGAAACAGGAGGATCAGGAATTCAAGGTTATCTTCAGCCATGTAGCAAGTTCAAGACCAGCCTGGGCTACGCGAGACCCTGTCTCATAAAAATAAAAGAAAAAAGACAATTTCCAAGCACTCTGGAGTCTAAGGTAGGAAGCTCCCAAGTTCCCAGACTGCATAGCAAGACCCTACCTCCAAAAAGTAGAAAGTCAATTGTCTGGTTTTCTGGTGTCTTTTTAGTAAACGTTACAAAGAAAGGCAAGAATCATGTGTGTGAGATGTGATATCAAATTCCAGAGGGGAGGCTGGCGTCTCGAGGTCCCCGCGAAGATGTGTGCCATCTCCACCCCTATGCCGCACCCCTGCCCAGCTCTGTCTTCCTGAGGTCCTGTCAATCCTGTGGGCCAAGCGTTTCCCTGGAGCCTCTAAAGGCCAGAGCGGAGGGGAGGTTAGGACGCAGAGCTGGCGGGGCAGGACTCAGACCTCCGTGTGGAGGGGCGGCCAAGACGCACGGAGATCCAGAACCACGGCACCGGAGACGCTGTGCCCGAGGACCTGCCGCGCAGAGCCCACAGGCACAGAGAAGGACGCCGCGAAGGGAGAAGTTTGCGCTCAGAGGCTGAGAGCACAGGAAAGTTAGAAGACAAAAGCGAGGCCGAGCAAGGGAAGCAGAGTAAACAAAGGCGAGGTGGCAAGAGATCCTGGGCCAGGAGAGCTAAGGAAAACACCGGGAGACGGGAGACAGGGAGAAGGAGGAAGGCACACGCCCAAGAGAAACCCACCAGGCGATGGGCACAGAAAACCCCCAGACCAGGCCACCCCCCCAGCGGCTGCCCCTCCCCCTCCGCCCAGCGAGGCCCTGCTCGGCTCCGGCTCCGGTGGCTTCCCTGCGGTCGGTTTATTTTTAAAAACGCCGACGCGGTCCCCCGCCTGCCCGGCCCTCACACTGTGGCCGCAAGGGCCTCAGCCAAGCCCAGGGACCCCACCCAGCTGTGGGGAGGCAGGGAGGAGTGAGAGAAGACAGCCAACCCTAGGCTGACATGAGACCCCACTTTGGGGAGCGAGGCCAACAGGGACTCCAGAAGAAAAAGCAAACTACTGGACTGCTCCGGGGGCCAAGCGCTGGAGGCTAACTAAGTTCCATCACATCGTCGGTTTCCTTTTCTGGCTGCTCTCTGAGAGAGATGAGGAAAGGAGTTCGGGGCTCTGAGCACGTGCTCCTGTACCTGGTCACCTACGTATGTGTAACCTTGTAGTAAACAGAATACCCACTTTCCGTTTTCCCGGTCCCCACCACCCTTTAAAATGAAAGGCTTAGCCAGGCATGGTGACAAAGCCCTTGATCCCAACATTCAGAGGCAGGCAGATCTCTGTGAGTTCGAGGCCAGGCTGGACTAGAGTTCCAGGGCAGTCAGACCCGCATGGTGAGGCCCTGTCTCAAAAAACAGAAGTAAATGAATAAAATATAAAATAAAAGGCTTAAAATCCTGAACGAGGGGTCTCGGAAGAAAGACCGTGCTAGGGTGGGTCTCAGCTTCTGCTCTGATGTCAAGTGGATCAAGGGGAGCCCCCTTTCCATCAGCTCACAGTACCCAGCCTGCCCCAGCAGGAATGCTCACTATACATCTGACAGCTGGGTCTGACTGCGGAGACTGACCTCCAAGGTCCTTGTTTATGATTCACAGCTTATTTCTTAGTTCACCCAGCTTTACGATTTTTTAAATTTTACTCTCTTCTATCATGATTTTTATTTTTGTCCTTTAGCACGCCAGGAACTGAACCCAAAGTCTCATCCCTGCTGAGCAAGCACTGAGCTGTATCTGCCTCTAGCACAGGCTTCCCAGTTTCCTGCCTTGTGTTCTCCCCTTCCCATCTCTCCCTTTGCCCTGTTTCTCTTTCAGTTCAGGTAAGTGTCTGACCCTGAGCTGCTGCTGCATCCCTCCGAATCCCAGGTTCCTCCCACTGCTAGAGAACTTACTACTGCCAGATAGAGGGCATTAGGGAGGAGGTAAAAAACCCAGGACCCTAACTAGGTAAAAGAATCTGAGAGACTGCTGGGTGTGGCGGCACACCTTTAATCCCAGCACTCGGGAGGCGAAGCAGAGGCAGGCAGATCTCTCTGAGTTCGAGGCCAGCCTGGTCTACATAGTAAACTCCAGAACAGATAGAGCTACGTAGAGAAACCCTGTCTCAGAAAAACAAAAACAAAACAAAGGAAGGAAGGAAGAGAAATGGAGGGACCGGGTGTCTCTGTGTCAGGCGTCTCCTGCTCACAGGGAGTAGGGGGATTGGAAGCCTAGCATCCATGACACATCCTTACTGCTGAATGTTTCCCCAGTCCTGTGTCTTTCCAGAAAGTCTCTAAGCTGCCCCTCCCCCAGACACCAGTGCCATGCTGGCAAGGCTGGCATGCTGCCCATACCGATTGACATGTCCCTACCCTGGGCAGGCCCGGGGATTATGTGCACCTTTTCCTCCTGCTTCCTTAAAACCATTGTTTCAATGATGGCTCAACATAAAGACTGTTGAGTAAAACAAATAATAATGAAATTAAAGATCCGCAGCTTGCTGACCTGAATTTGATTCCCAAATCCAAGGTGGAACGAGAGAACTGGTTCCCTAAAGTTGTCCTCTGACAGCCACACACGAGCAGAGACACATTCACGCTCATACTCATACAAATACATAATAGTAAATAAGTCAGAATCTACTGGGGAAGGGGCGGGGCACATACGCTGTGCACATGACCTCTGCACCTGGGATTCCCGTCTGCTTATCAAGCATGTCTGCCTCGCTGGCTTGCACGCCATTCCCTCAAACTCAGTCACAAAGTCATTATGTCATAGCCTTCAGACGCCATTTCTCATTTGGACTAAGTACTCAAATAGTCCAACTTGTGTGTGTATACATGCATTCTTGTGCATACATACACGCACAGGTACACACACACACGCACACACACGCACACACCTGTACTCACAAAGTCAGCAATGTAGGCACTCTAACACATATACACAGGCCAGTAGACATATAAGTGCCCAAAGCCTCCTATTGTCACACACACACACACACACACACACACACACACACCTCCTACAGGCTGAGCTAGCTGACTTTCTGGTAAGCCAATCAGCAAAGACTCTTCACTCCTGGGACCTGAGTTAAGGCACCCAGAACAGAGGTTTTGTTTGTTGGTTTTGTTTTGTTATTAAGACAGGGTCTCACTATGTAGCTCTTGGAACTCTCTGTAGGTCAGGCTGGCCTCAAACTCACCTCCTTCTGTTTCCCAAGCGTGGGATTAAAGGCATGTGCCAGGACCCTGGGCTGAAATGGAGGCTTCTGAAGGCCCCAGAATAGGGACAATTTGAGGCTACTGGAGGATACTGACATTCAAAGATGATTATCTCACCCCAAATTCCTTCAGAGAAACCCTGAAAACAGCCTAGAGATAATGACACAGGAACAGCATTAAGAGACCAGGAAGAACTCAGGCCCTGAGTGACTGCGTCCTCCCTTTCCAACTCTGTGCCTTGGGTCCCCCAGAACCCCTGAGAAAGTTAGTGATTTTCTAAGACCCCAAGCTCATACAGTATCCTAGTTCTCTCCATTCCCAGAGACAGAGGCAAGGGATGCTGGGGTCCTAGCCTGGAGGGGAAGTAGCCCAGTCCTCCCTGGAGCCTCCCACTCCCAAAATAGAGCTAAGTTTGTCTTTGGCTGAAAGCTAAATATTTGTGAGCCGGGCAAGCGGCCTCAGACCCTGTCCGTCCTCCTTGGTTCCCTCTCAGGCCTGGGCTCAGTTCCCCTGGCCAGCCCCCCACATGCAGATGCCCTCCTCCTCTCCATACAACCAGCTCGCAGGCTGGGTTCCCTCCTCAACACAGACCTGGCCAGACCTTGCTTAAGTCGGAGCCCTAGACATGGGGCCCCCATCACCCGAAGAACTGTGGCTGAAGGCTCCTCTGCCCACTCAGACCGTCCTCTCTCTGTCTGTCTCCATGCCCACTCACACCGTCTGCTGTCAGCCTACCTGTTCCCACTCGTGGCTCCCGCGCCCATGTCTTCTCCCTCTTTTTCACTCCTCACAGTGGCTTAGCTGACCTCAGGGGCCCCTGCCCTTTTTACCTGACCCTCTCTCCTCCTCCTTTGCCTGCCCTCTGACTCCTGACTCTGTTTTCCCTCCCTCTGCGGCTACCCTCTGCTTGCCCCTCCTCATCAGAAGGACCCTGGAAGTGACTAGCATGGCAGCTACTGTCCGTGTGAGCTGAGGGGGTGGGGTGGGCATGGATCAGGACCAGGAAGATCACAGCTGGTTCCCTAGGAAGAGGAGGGAACAGTTACCTCAAGCAGAGAGGACGCCATCCTTAGGCTGGGGACCCGGTCCCAAGGAGCCAGGCAGATGGAGAGAACCGAGGAGCCAGAGGGAGAGGGAGAAGGGAGAGGGAGGGAGAATGGGAGAATGGGAGAGAAGAGATCTAAAGTTAGAAGGGACTGGGGGGTGGGGGTGGGGGGGCTGCTCTCTGTCTGTAGGGATCCACCCTCTAATTACAGCTTTCCCAGCGGAGAAGACTCCGGATCCAATGAGGAGGGCGAGAGAGGGAGGCAGAGGGTCCAAATTTCCTGCTCCATTTGCTGAGCTCCCCAAAGAAGGGATTTGGGAGGGAAAAGAGAAAAGGGGGTGCCCAGGGAGCGGGTGGGAAGCAGGGTTAAAGGCAAGTTGTCAGAGCTTCCTTGGGAGTGCTATGAGGAAAGTTGAAAAGGGTTGGTAGACCCCAGGTGTCCTACATACCCCAGGAATCCAATAGGCATCTGTGGACAGTCCCCCGGAGCTGCCCAGCATTTGTACCTGGGGAGCCAGGGGTTGGCTGTCCGTCTCCTCTCAAGAGGTCTGGCACGAAGATTGTTGGCAATGGGTGGCCAGGGTGCTGGGAGGGATCCGTTCCTCTCTCGGGCCAGCTCACTCTTGTTCCCACTCAGCTCCAATCCTACAGTCCTACTCTGAGTCCTTGCTTCTACCCAGTGGCGCGGCGGCTCCTTTTGCCGCCGCTGCCGCCGCCGCCGCCGCTACCAAGGCTGCTCTGCCGCCGCGCTGCTGAGCGAAGGAACAGGAGGGAAAAGGAACAAACCCCAAACCACTAATTAGAGATCTGGTGGGGGGGGATGGGGGCTGGGGACGACACTCGCACAGAGAGACTGGAACACACTGACATGCACACTCATGGACAAACAGGGATGATGCACGCGCGTGTACATACTTCTACCCGCATGAGGACCGTCACCGTGATGAATGGACACAGACAGACTCACGTACAATCAACACGACGACACAGCGGGGTACCTACACTGCCACCCCCCAAACTGGCGACGGAGATGTTTTCTTGTTCGTGTAGCTACCACTAGATCGTGATGGCACTGCGTATCTGTGCACACGTGTGTGCACGTGTGTGTGCGTGTGTGTGTGTTGTGTGGAGTAGGAGGGATGATCTGCTCAGTGTGGTTACTTCTACCACCCAAACATTCAGTGTCAATGACCTAGGTTCTAGAGCCAGCCTGGAGCAAGTGGTGGAGCCCGGGAAGAGCCTGGCACAGTTCAGAGGAGGGTCCCCAGTGTCACTGTTAGGCAATGGGACGTAGGCACACCTCAGTCTGTAGGGCAGGACCTGGAACCTGAGGAGATTTAAGGCAAGCAGGAGTGAGGGGTCAGAGCTGAAGGCCATTGGGTCAACTCATTCATGTAGCCTCTGTCATCCCTGATGTCCTCTTGACCAGAGATTTACTCTCCATCCTTCAATAGGTAGTTCCTCTCACAAATCATCCTGCTTTCCTGAGTGGGCTCTCCTGACTTCCTTCTCAGTGGCCACACAGCAATCCCCTCTGCTTGCTACAGAAAAAAAAACTTAAGCTAGTGCTTAATCAGTACTTCCAACTGTGGCCTCCCATCCAAATGAAAAAGAGAAGGGATGTCAATCAAGGAAGAGAGGAGCCTAAAATATGTATTAACTGATACCTTGGCCCTAGGATAAGTTCATGGGAGAGGACTGGACAGCCAAACTGTAAAAACAGCACCTGTCCCACAGAGGTGCCTGCCGGGGGAGGGGGCCAATCAGCCCCACCCTCACCCTCTGTCTCAACAGCCTTGCCTTCCCTGCCCACTCTCTTTATTCTCTAGCAGCCTTCATTTTTCCTTTGTAGGGGAGAGCACCCACTTCTTGTGCCTTTTGGCCTCACAGCTCTTCAAAGGAAAAGCCGAGAGAAGGACGGTGGACGGACACGACATTGATGCGGCATGCAGAGGCGGACTTCAGACAGGACTAAGAGTTCTGGATCCCATCTTCCACGCTGGATTTCCCCCAGGAGAGCTGAGGATGTAGCCCAGTGGTAGACTGCATGCTAAGAGATAAGGGATGTTGCAGGTTTAATTTCATATCTCTCTCTCTCTCTCTCTCTCTCTCTCTCTCATGATTTCCCAAAGGAAACCTGTGAGCTCAACTTTTTTAAGTATTGGGAATCAGGTGGCTGTCAGACAAAGGAGTGAAGGGAAAAAAACAAAACAAACAAACCCAGAAAGACCAGAGGACACACAGGGCAAAGGACACAACAAGTCCAAGAGAAACTGAAGAGGTTTCATAAGAGGACATAAGCGAGGGAAGAGGAGCTGGGTATGGTGGCACACACCTTTAATTCCAGCACTTGGGAGGCAGAGGCAGCCAGCCTGGTCTACATGTCAAGTTCCAGTCCAGGCAAGGATACAAAATGAGATCCCGTCTCAACAAATAAATAAAATAAAATAGAAAAGCCATGCATGGCGGCGCACACCTTTAATTCCTTCACTCAAGAGGCAGAGGCGGGAGGATCTCTGTGGGTTTGAGGTCAGCCTGGTCTACAGAGTGACTACATAGAGAAACCCTCTCTAAAAGAAGGAGGAGGAGGAAGAGGAGGAGAAGGAAGAAAAAAGAAGAATGAATGAAAGAAAGAAAGAAAAGAAAAAAGAAAGGAAAGGAAAGAAGAGGAAGCCAAAAAAATCGACACCTGGCTTTGAAAAGGACAAAACAGCAAAACCCAGAGAGAGCTGAAAGGAAAGGCATCAACAACAAAATCCACCTTAAAAGGAGAAGAAAGATGGGCGGACACCATGGCTTCAGAAGGGCAAGGGAAATCGCCAGGGGAGCAGCCAGGTCTGGAGGAGGAGGAGGGCACCGCTGCCAGCAGGTGGGGGGCGGGGTGGAGTAAAAATAGGGCATAATTGTGTCCGATGATTACACGGGCCACCCCACCCGTCTGCCCAAAAGGAAGTGCCCGTGGTGGGGTGTCCCTATGACCTCGTGTCTCCTGGAGGTGGGAGGACGAGTCCCAGGCCGGTGTTAGGTGAATTTCTAGGGCTTTAGTGAAGAAACTGGGGAGAAGAAAAGGAAGCTTTTCTCAGTAGAGGATAGACCATCAGGGAACTGAGGCAAGAGGGAAATAGGAGCAAACAGAGAGTGAGAGAGGGACTGGGACTCCAGCCTGATTGGACAAGAAAGAGGATGAAAGGGAAGGACGAAAGATAAGGGGGGGACTGGCAAAGGGGGCAGAGATAAGACAAGGGTCAGCCTTCCCTCTTCCCCATGGGAAGTGGAAATCTGAAGACTGTCAGGGAAAGGAACAGGGGGATGTGAGAGCCGGAGCTCTGATGTAGGAACCCGGGTGGGCAGCCCCTGCGCACCAACAAGCCTCCTGGACAAGGTCTGTGTCAGCCAGGCCAGGGGCTGCCTGAAGCTCCGAGATGCCCCCTCCACCCACTGCCCTCGGGCCCTGGTTTCTGACTCCTGTCTGTTAAAGACAGTGTGGCCAGCCAGCTGTGGACCTGGTATTCCCAGGTCCTGCTTCCCACCCGCCTCTCCAGTGCCCCCGGGGGCTGGGGGCAACAACTGGAATCCCTTACCAAGGACCTACCTCCACCCTCACAGGCCTCCCTCAGCCCAGCCTCCCAGGGGGTGGGGCAGCCCAGGCAGAGGCGCCATGTGGCAGGGGCGGGTAGAGGCTGCGGCTCTGGCCCTTCCAGTATAAACCCCCTAGGCATCTGGTTTCTATCCACCACCCCCCCACCACCCTGGGGGCCCCTCAGCCTCCGCCCATGGCCACCCAGACTCTGAGCTCTGAGATGGACGTCCCTTGAAAGAGTGGATGGTGCCTTTCTGATCTCCTAATGCCAGCGGTGGGCTGAACCGCAGGGACCGCTCCCTTTCCTCCCTCCCTTGAGAGATTCAGGGTGGGCTTCCCTAGGCTAGAGGGGTTGAATCTGCAACCTGCCTTCAGTTCTCTCTAACGAGTCTGGATCTCTTTGGAAAGGTGAGGGAGAAGGAAACCTGGGGAGAATGGGGGGGTTTACACCCCATTGAGGGGAGCTACCTTCTTTCACAACCTCTGCCTGTGCCCATAGGTTTAGGCTGTGCACTCTGAAATCCTTAATCCAAGGGGACTCCTAGAATGTTATAGATTTGGCTGCTTAGAAAGATTCACTAGAGAGAGCAAACGGAACCCCTGAAATTGACACGCAACCCCACATGCCTGATGAATAGCACACAATCAGGTACAATACTAGCACACTTCCCGGAGAACACAGAACCCATTCACATTGTGAAATGTGCAGACATCCACTCTAACACACACTGATTCATAGGTACGCTAGACACACAGTGCTTACCCTAAGGCTCCCTGATTCCCAGTCACACCAGCACACACGCATACAAGTGCACACACATGCGTACAGATTCAGTGACCTTGACACCTCTTGTGGACCCGCATAGACTCTACACAGCCTCGCTACACACGCAAATGTCATCATCCCATCACTTAGGAGGCGGAGGCAGAAGAATCAGAAGTTTAAAGTTAACCTGAGCTACATAGCAAATTCAAGGTTAGCCTGGTGTATATGAGACAGACTCAAAGAGCAAACCAACAGTCAGGATAGGCATGACGTGGCCAGCCCTACGTGTGGCCACCTCTGCCTCTTACTAGGGTAGAAACCACCAGGGACCTTTGATGCTTTACTACCCACAGCCACAGGGGTCCAGAGACTCAGATGGCCTTAAGCAGACTCCTTGGCCCTGGGGAACCCCAGGCATCCCTACCCCCACCCCAACAGCCCCCCTGCTCTGTGGCCCTGTTGACTCATCTCTCCCTCCGTGGAGCTCCCCAACCACAGGGGCCTGGAAGAGAAGCTTGGAAAGTTGCGCTCATGTCCCGGGCCCCTAGTCTAGGCCACCACCCGCCCCCAAGCACCCAGACCCAGCCCTCCTCCAGTGGTGACTCCAGTGACACACAATCTAGAGGGTAGGAAAACAGAAAGACAAAAGGAGGCAGACACAAGGGTGTAAGACCATCATCTCAGTCACTAGGAGGCTGACCTGGAGGATTGTGAGTTCAACGCCAGCCTGGGCAGCATGGTGAAACCACATCTCAGAGAGAAAAGATGTTGGGTGTGCTGGCACATGCCTGTGATCCCGGCACTCAGGAAGCTGAGGCAGGAGGATTGCCACAGGACATCTTGGCAAAGGGGTTCCCCACCCCAACAAGTACTTATACACCTATACAGGTTTCGCACTTTGTCTTTTAGCAGCTGTAAGACTCTACTCTTGGTTCTCTGAATCTCAGCTTCCTGAGCTGACATTTGAGCTGCAGTTTCTGGGAAGATAGGTCAGAATCAGAAAGTACTGTGAGAAGAGGAGAGAGAAGGAACAGGGACAGAGAGGAAACAGGAAAACAGCTGTAACCTTGGGACATAGGAACTTACCCTGGTTGGGTATCTTTCATACACAGATCAGCATTGAACTAAAACACTGTTGGTCTCTGGGAAGTGCCCATTGGTTAAAATGTGCCCCGGAGTACTCCCTTCAACAGCACATATATTAAAGTGAGCACAACAGAGATGCACACGGCCCCTGTGCCAGGGTGACACACAAATTCATGAAGTACTCCATGTTTTTATTTTTAGAGAAAAAGTATGCCCTGGAATCTGTTACCTGAAATATATTAGCATCTTTAGGGCTGGAGAGATGTCTCTGTGTTAAGAGCATGCACTGCTCTCTCAGAGGACCTGAGTTTGGTTTTTCATATCAGGTAGCTCACAAACACTTGTAACTCCAGCTCCAGATCTGAAGCCTCTGACCTCTTCAGAGCACCTGCTCTCATGTTCACACACATCCACACAGACACAGACACATAGTTAAAAATAAAATAAATCCTTCTTTTGAGACGGCTGGTGAGATTAAAGTGAGTTAAAGCAGTTCCTGCCAAACCTGCTGACCTAAACTCAGTCTCCGGGACCTACATGGCAGAAGAAAGATTCCTGCAAATTGTTCTTTGATGTCCACATGTGTGTTGTGATGTTCTTGCACCCACACACATACAATCAATAAAAGCATGCATACATACATCTCGGTTTTGGTTTGGTTTGGTTTGGCCTCTCTACATAGGCCTGGTTGACCTGGAACTCTCTACATAGATCAGGCTGATCTCAAATTCACAAAGCCCAGATATATATATATATATATGTGTATATATATATATATATATATATACACATATTTAAAGTAAATATATATAGGCATCTTTAGAGAAATGACACTTGGGTTTGGGGACTTATCTCAGTGGTAGAGTACTTGCCTAGCAAGTGCATCAGGGTTCAGGGTCTTCAGTTGGGGGTGGCTGGGGATTGCAGTGAGGGAGAAATGATACTTTTAGGAGCTGGAGAGATGACTCATCGGTTAAGAGCACTGGCTGCTCTTCCAGAGGACCCAACTTTGATTGCCAGCACCCATGTGGCAGCTCACAACCATTTGTAATTCTAGTTTCAAGCAAATCCGACTTTCTGGCCTCTATAGGCACTGCATGCACATGGCACACAGGCATACATGCAGGCAAAACACCCATACATATGACATAAAAAATAAATAAATCTCTCTGGGTGGTAGTGGTTCACGCCTTTAATCCCAGCAGTCGGGAAGCAGAGGCAGACAGGTCTCTGTGAGATCGAGGCCAGCCTGGTCTATAGAGTGAGTAACAGGACAGCCAGAGTTACAACAGAGAAACTCTGTCTGGAAAAAAAAAATTAAATTCTGACTATAAGCCAGGCATTCTGGTGGCGCAGGCTGAGGTAATTTGAGGTCACCTTCAGTTAAGGTCAACTTGAGCCACACAGTGTGCGGGTTTCATTGCCAGCCTTCCTTCTGCCTTCGAAGTGCTAGGGTTACAAATGTGCCCCCCATGCCCAGGCTATGCAAGGTTGAGGATCATACCCAGAGATATTCCTGCGTCCGAACAAGCACTCCGTCATCTGGACTACCTCCCAATCTTTAACTTTCTTCCTTCTTTTCTCTTTGGGGTGTGGTGGGGGGGATTAAACCGGGGGGTCTCCTGTACGCTGAACAAGCACCG
The DNA here is from genome assembly GCA_026225945.1 of Cricetomys ansorgei. Taxonomy (NCBI): domain Eukaryota; kingdom Metazoa; phylum Chordata; class Mammalia; order Rodentia; family Nesomyidae; genus Cricetomys; species Cricetomys ansorgei. Next base: position 1,295,897 of record JAMJFZ010002087.1, on the reverse strand, counting down.
CCCTGAGTGTTGGGATCACAGATGTGTGAGACGTGGAATGATGAGTCTGCAGAGCACTGACTCTGAACAAACACCCAAAGAGCATCTGCCTCATGGGGAGCACACAGGGCTGGGCTCAAGCTTGCAGCTGTAACAAACAAACCAGCAGCTCACAAAAGAAGAGGAATCGTTTTAATTAGGCTGAGTACTAGATGTTATGGGAGACATGGTTAGTCTAAGTCAGTATTGGAGGAACCGAGGAACGTATCTAAAAGGAAATGCGACTGTATAAGGAAATCAGAGAAAGCTGGATGTGGTGACTCTGTGATCCTGGCACTTAGGCAGAGGTAGAAGGAGGGCCATGAGCTTAAAGCTAGCCTGAGCTACGTAGTAAGATTCGACCAAAGGAAAAAGGAAGGAAATGGAAGGAGGGAAGGAAGAAAGGCTCTGTAAGAATCAGAGTTGGTCCGGCTGGGCATGGTGGGCGCGCTAACCTCAGAACACTTGGAATGGGGGGCAGAGGCAAGAAAATTGTTGAGAAGTCAGGCCAGGCAGGAGACAGCCTGAGACTCTGTGCCCCAAACAAACACACAATAACAAAATACAAGTATTGCAAACGTGCAGTGTCCCAGGGTTGGAGGAATTAACACTTGTGTGATGCTGATAGTGGGAATGACTGCAGCTTAGAGTGGAGGCTGAGGCCTGGTGGCCGGCCTGTATTCCCGCGCTCTGCAGAGGCTGTGGCAGGAGGATCACTGGGCCTGTATTCCCCGCGCTCTGCAGAGGCTGTGGCAGGAGGATCACTGGGCCTGTATTCCCACGCACTGCAGAGGCTGTGACAGAGGATCACTGGCCCTGTATTCCCACGCACTGCAGAGGCTATGGCAGGAAGATCACTGGGCCTGTATTCCCACGCACTGCAGAGGCTGTGGCAGGAAGATCACTGGGCCTGTATTCCCACGCACTGCAGAGGCTGTGGCAGGAAGATCACTGGGCCTGTATTCCCGCGCACTGCAGAGGCTGTGGCAGAGGATCACTGGGCCTGTATTCCCACGCACTGCAGAGGCTGTGGCAGGAGGCTCTCCTGTATTCCCACGCACTGCAGAGGCTGTGGCAGAGGATCACTGGGCCTGTATTCCCACGCACTGCAGAGGCTGTGACAGGAGGCTCTCCTGTATTCCCACGAACTGCAGAGGCTGTGGCAGAGGATCACTGGGCCTGTATTCCTGCGCACTGCAGAGGCTGTCGCAGGAAGATTGCCTGGCTTCAGAGCGAGCCCAAGGCCAGCCTAGGCAATTTAGTGAAACTCTGTAACACACACAAAGGGCAGTGGGGTAGTAGAATGTTTCACAAGCAGGAATCTCCTGGGAGAGAAAGGAAAGTGTGTGTGTGTGTGTGTGTGTGTGTGCGCGCGCGCCTGGTGTCTCATCAGCTATGCAAGATATCTGAACTTGACAAGGACAACATATAGAAATGTTTGTGTATTAGAAAGATGTCCCGGCTGCAGAGCTGAGAATGAAACAGGGTCTTAGATTCAACAGTTCTGGGTCAATCAGCCATTTAGTTTGATGTGCAAGTTTGGGCAAACTGTTTAACCTATGGTGCCTAAGATTCTTCTTCTGCAGAAAGGAGAAACAAGACACGGTAAACTCCTAGATTTGAAATGGGGCCCAGTGGGTAAAACTACCTGCCATCAAGCTCCATCCTTGTGACCCGCAGGGTAGAATTCTGCAAAGCACTGACTCCTTACAGTTAGCCTTGACCTACACACATGCACTGTGACACACGCGTGCCCCCTCACAAAGATTAGAAATGTGTGCTGAACCTCCCACCTGGTGCCCGAGATCAATTCTGTGCAATCAATGTCACACAAACTAGGTAAGCACTCTACTGTTGGACTACGCCTCTACGAACAGGGTCCACCACTTAGTGCTTGCTTCATAAACCATACCTGTTAGTATTGTCATGGGTTGGTGGAGGACCAAGCTGGAGATGAGGACACCAGTTCGTGCCGTCAGAGCAAGCCAGAGGTGAGATGCGCTCTGAGGCAACAGACTGAGTCGAAGTGTTTGGGGAGGTGGTGTGGAGAGGATGGCCAGCCTGGCTGGTCAGGAGGGATGAGCAGCACGCAGGTGCTAAAGCTCAGTTCTGCGGACGGCTCTGGTCAACCGAGTGAGCCAGGGCCCACGCAACGGCTCAGGGTCTTCTGTGAGCATCATAGCAAGGATTCCCTGAACTCCGTTGAGGTCCCTCCGAAGAACTATTTCCCGACCCTTTGGGACTCAGCCCTGCGTCTCCCATCGCTCCTTTTCTCTCCTGCCTAGGAGCGTTCCCTGGAGTCCGCTACCCCTCCGTCTCCGCCCCCCGAGGCCGGCTGTCTCTGACTCGGAAGCGCTATCTGACCCTTCCCTCGTGGAAGCTGGAAGCCAGGCGGACGGTGCGAGGACAGGAGTGAGTGTCAGCCTCCAGCTGCGGCTGCTGGGGAGACGGATGCAGCCGGAGGGGCCGAGTGGCTTCCGCAGGCCGCCGGGGACTCTCGCTCGCTCGCAGGCCTCGGGGTCCCGCTGCGGCCGGCCGGGGAGGGGGGCCGGCTGGGGGCGGGGCGCGGGCGGGGCAGGCCGGGCCAGGCGCCCGGGCAGGAGGCAGCTGCATATCTGCGGTCCCGACCACAATTGCTGGGAGTCGCGTCCCGGAGACTGGCGGCGCTGACTCTGCCCGCTGCGGCCGCCGCGCCGATTAGAGCCCGAGAGGCAGCGCCAACCCGGGAGGGGGAGCTGGGGGGCGCCGTGCCCCCTCCCCTCCGTCCTAGCCAGCACCCCCAGGTGCCCGCCCAGCCCTTCTAGAAGTCCAGCCTCCCAGCCTCGGCTCTCTCCAACCTGGATCTAAATCTGGTACTTGGGGATTCTGCAGCAACCTGACGGTGTTGACATCCTGTTGACCCGGGACTGACTGACTGACTGCCTGCCGGCCTCTCCCTTTTCCCCGGCACCCAAAAGACAGGACAGAAGCTCAGGGCTCCAGATGCTCTGATCCCACTGTCCTCAGAAGCGCTCCCGGCAAAAGCAGATCCAAGGAGGAGCCAGAGGCACCAAAGGACGAGCGTCCCGAGGCCAGAGCACCCCCTGCTGGCTGGCTCTAAGCCCCTGCCCCCCACCCCAGCTGTGACCTCCAGCTGTGGTGGTTGGGAAGAGCTGGCCTCTTTGATCTAGGAGCGTGGCCACCCCTCCAGGCGCCCCATTAACCTCCATTATCCCAATTAGGCATCCCTCCCAGTCCTGGACATGAGCTTCAAAGCCCCTTCAGTGTGGAAAGGAGAGGGGGCTGACTCTCTTGCCCCCCACCAAGCCAAGTCATCTTCAGGCAAGACCCAGGTATGCTGGTCCCCAGCATGTGTTCATGGTAACAGAGCTATAAAAAGGATCTCGAGAGAAAAAGTAGGGAAGGGAACCCTTGTTTCCCTCGTTCCCAGTTCCTCTGTATTAAACAATTGAGGTAGTAGCATCCAGGATCCTGGCTGACCTGAGCTTCCTGTCAGCTTCTTATCCAGCTTTATCCCATCCAAAGGGAAGCCAAGAGCTACCCTCCTCCATCTTTAATCCTATCTCAACACTCCCTCCCCTCCTCCCTCCTGGAACAATTTCCGCTGGGGGAGCCCAAGCAGGGCTCAGCACAGTGGCCGCTTCCTGGAACATTTTCCTGTATCCGAAACCGCGGCTCCCTCCCCAGGGACCCGCTGATCAAGGCCAGATGGGAGCAGGGATGGGGGTGGAGGCAAAGGAGCTAGGCTCTCACCATCACCCCCTCCCATCGCATATGCACACCACAGGGAGTCCCTGCCCTGACACACAGACTGACATAGACACGCACCACAGCCCTACACCCATGGGCATTCATGGCGACACAGGAACCACAGGATTGAGTCTTAGAAAGTCAACACACCCATAGATATCACCAAATGCTACCTTTACCCTGCCCCACACCCTTCCAACGTCCCCTTAGACCTTCCTTGCCTCATAAGGAGACCTTAGGGATTCAAAAATACTGGGATAGTACCACAGGAAGGCAGTAGATTACCAAGGGGATATATTGGGACATCTAAGTGCCCTACTACACAATAGCTGGTATCCCATTCCTCTTCTGGGTGGCTGTTAGGCTGTTAGGCCTGACCCATCTCTCCTGGACCCTGAGAAATAAGATGCTGTCTAAGAAGCTTCCCCTTGGGCGCTACTCTCAGAACCCCTTCTAGTTGTTTCCATTCCTACAGAAATGCAGGGTATCCACAAGGTTTACTTACAACAACTGGGGTCAAAGAAAGAACAAAAACGGGCAGCTGCAGGAATTCTAGGGGACTGCGGGAGAACTCTAGGCTGACTCTCAAGGACAGACAGGAAATCAAGAAACCTCCCTGGTGACAGACCATTCCTCCATCTTGCTGTTCCTGTGATGTTTATTTATAGGATTTCATTATGTAGCCTAGGCTGGCCTTAAACTCACCGAGATTGGCTGCTGAGTGCTGACATTAAAGGCGTGGACCACCTGGGGCTGGAGAGATGGCTCACCAGGGAAGAGCACCAACTGCTCTTCCAGAGGACCCAGGTTCAATTCCCAGCACCCACATGGCAGCCCGCAATTGTCTGTAACTCCAGCTCCAGGGAGTCTGACACCCTCACATAGACATACATGCAGCAAAACACTAATGCAAACAGAATGCAAATAAATAAATTATAAAAAAAGAAAAGGCGTGGACCGCCATGTGACATCCCGTTGTTTTGTTATTGTTCGTTTGTTTTGAGACAGAGCCTCTCTATTATGTAGCTCTGGCTGTCCTAGAACTCACTCTGTAGACCAGACTGGCTTCAAACTCACAGAGATCCACCTGCCTCTGCCTCCCGAGTGAAGGGATTAAATGTGTGCACCACATGCCATCCAGGTGTCTTGCTTTTGAGGGGCTTTGTTTTCTTTTGTTTTGACACATGATCTCCTGTATACTCATTATATGGGGAAGGATGACCTTAAACTTCTAACCTTCCTGCTTCCGCCTCTCACGTGCTGGGAGTACAGGTGTTTATCACTATGCCTTTCCTCTGTTTGTCTCTTACAGTTTGACCTGTGGATAGAGTCTGGAACAGAGATACAGAAAAGCTGGGGACGGAGATACACAGCCTGTGTTTCTGGAAACATCTTATTGGTTCAGAGGAAGTATGTGAAAGTGGAAAGTTCCAAAAGTCTTGGCTCTACATGTTACTGTGTAAGGATCAGGGAATATATGGTCACAAGAAAAACTGAAAAACTAGTCAACCTGCCCAAAACTCATTACACTCTTCTGTTTTGGTTTGTGCTGGGTTTATTAATACGTTGAATAAGAAAAAAAAATCACATCAATTCAGTAGATGTTACAAAGGGATTCAATTCAATTCAAGGTGGTTATTCTTCATAAACTACATTTAAAAAAACAGGATTCAACAAATGGTAGAGACTGTAACTCTGAGATCTTTGATAGAGTTGAAGTCATTTTCTTGGCGCTGGGGATACATTCTAATTTACAAAGAGGGGAAAAAGTTACAGAGACACAGGTCAGCACTCAGGAGATAGAGGTGGAGGATCAGGAATTCAGGGTCATCCCAGGCTCAAGGCAGACCTGAGCTGTGTGAGAGAATGTTTGAAAAAAACAAGACCAAGAAGAAAGCTGGGCATGGGCCCATGCCTCCAATCCCAGCACTCAGGAGACAGGCAGGCGGATCTGTTTAAGGACAGCCGGGGCAGTCTTGTCTCAAAAAAACTAGTAAAATAAAATAAAAAGAAGAAGGAAGAAAGGAAACTATGGGGCTGGAGAGATGGCCCAGGGGTTAGTGGCACAGACTGCTCTTCCAGAGATCACGAGTTCAATTCCCAGCAACCACTCGATGGCTCACAACCATCTGTAATGGGATCAGATGCCCTCTACTGGCACGCAGGTGTACATGCAAAGAGAGCACTCATACAAATAAATAAAATTAATAAATAAATGAAAGGTACTATGACAAGGTAGAGAGGGGTTACCAACCATCCTGACTCGCCATCCGCCCTCCCTGTCAGGTAAGATGGGAACACCATTACTCTGGTATGGCACGTGTCTGTAACTCCAGTACTCATGAGGCTGAGGCAAGAGGATTTTGAGTTGAGGCCAGTCTGAGATACAAGATGAGATCCTATCTCAACAACAAGAAGCCAGGTTTGGGAGGCACAGGCCTTTAATCCCAACACCATAGAGGCAGAGGCTGGGCGATCTCTGTAAGTTTGAGTGCATAGTAAGTTCCAGGCCAGTGAGGGCTACAGTGTGAGCCCCTGTGTCAAAAAGCAGAATAAAACCCAAACTAAAACAACAACAAGCAAACAAATAGAAACCAAAAAAGAAGTAGGGTTTGGTGGTATATATCTGTAATCCCAGCATTTGTGAGACAGGAAGATCGCCACAATTTCAAGGCCAGGATAGACTACATAGTGAGACTCTGTTTGAAAAACAATGGTTATCATCTTTTGTTGTACTGTAGACTCCTGCGCAAGACCAACTCATATAATACAGCAATTCACGGATGAGACAGAGCCTGTAGGCTTGCATTAGGAAGATTCTTTGCTCCTGGGTGGGGGGCAGCTGTATTGTTGTACCCCCCTCCATTGTTCCCAGTGGCACCCACCGTTAAACAGCACAGCAAGGGTAATAAAACCACAGCAACTTTAATAAAATTGATTTTTCTTTTTAGAAAAAGGATTTTCATTTAATTTGTTTAGTGTGCGTTTAAGCCATGATGCACGTGTGAACTCAGGGTTCAGTGGCTGCTCTCTCCTTCCACTAGGGCTCTAACTCAGATCCTCAGACCCGGTGGCAAATATGCACGTACACACTCACAGTACACAAATAAATGTTTTCAAAAAAATCACTTGGTCCATATCAGCTCAGTTTGTTGGAACATCAGGAATGCCAAAGTATTCTGTGAATAAGAATGCCTCAGGACAAAGAAATCCTAGGGAACAGGGCAGTGCGCAAAGATCTTTCTCCAGAAGAGATCTATCTAGAGCCGGGGTGAGAAGAGTACCAGCAATGTCGTTTTGCACCACCAGGTGGAAGCAGTGAGCCGCTCAGAAGCTCACCCTCTGAGCCTCCTGACTTAGGGGCAGCAAACTGCGGCTTTTCTGTAGGGGAGTTGTCAGTTGTCAGGCGGGGGTGGGGAAATATATGGTGATGGTTCTAGTCCTTCTCACAGTCTTAGCTGAGAGAGGCACTTGACAAAGGTCCGAAGGTGTCTTGTTCCCTAGGCCAGAACCCAAAGTTTCCTATCTACTTCCTACCCACCTGTATTTCTTCCTTTAATGACATTTCCAGAAGCCTTTATGGTGTGCCAGGGTTGTCCTACAAGTGTGTGTGTGTGGGGACTATGTAAACTACTGGAAGACACCCTGGTAAACTTGGGTGATGACTCTGGAAGTCTGTTTGAATAATGAGTGAGCACACCTTGGGAGTCAGATAACTAGGGAGTTACTTGACTCTGTCCGGTGGCCTGCAGCTCAGTGGCAGAGCAACACTTGCTTAGCATGCGTAAGGCACTGGATTCCCCTCCTAGAACATGGAAGCAGCACTGCATAGAGATTTGAAAATTGGATATACTAAAGTTGAGGCCAAGCTCTCAGTTCTCAGACAGATCTCTGTGAACTTAAGGCCAGCCTTGTCCAGTACCAGGACAGCCAGGGCCATGACTATATAATACAGAGACCCTATTTGGGTGGGGAGAGAGCGAGAGAGAGAGCTAGGGAAAGTGGTTCAGGAAGGAATGAAGCAGATAAGTTCAGAGAACACAGATAAACACTCCCTGCTTTGCTATCAAATGGGACGAGGACGAGACTGGCTTCCCCAGTTGGAGCCAACATGGTCTGGATCCTTCCCACACATCCACAGGCATTACTGAGCATCTCGAGTTTCTTTCAAGAGTTGTAAGAAGTTGGGGCTGGGGACGAAGCTCTGCTGGTAGAAGGATGAGCCTAGCATGCAGGGAGCTCTGGGTTCCATCCCTAGGGCCGATAAAACTTTAAGGGATAGCACTGTCTCTTAATCCCAGCATGCAGAGGGAGTCAGGAGGGTCAGGAGTTCAGTCATCTTGGGTACAAGTCGAGTTAGAGGCCATACTGGGCTACAAGAGACCCTGTTCTAAAAAAAAACTACATAAAGCTGGGTGTGGTGGTACACACCTTTAATTCCAGCATTCCAGAAGCAGAGGAAGGTGGATCTCTGCAAATTCAAGATCAGCCTGGCCTATAGAGCAAGTTCCAGGCCACTCAGAGCTACATGGTGGGAAATTGGAGAAGAAAAAATACATTTCCCAGAGACAATCCCGCACCATGCTCTTGGTGTGGCTCTCTTTGGAATGCCTCTCTCATTTTTAACTATTGAGTTTCAAGGTCATATTAAGCTATCTTTATTAGACCTCAACTTGGCTTTAAAAAAAAGCATGACATAAGAAAACGTAGATCAAACTGGGTGTGGTGGCCTAAGCCTAAAATCCAGGAGAGGGTGGAGGGAGGAGGGTGGGGGATGAAGAGCATCCTAGTGAGTTTGAGGTCAACCTGAGATACACCAGGCTTTGTTTCAAAAACAAATTAATATAGTTGGGCATTTAATCCCAGTACTTGGACGATAGGGGGATCTTTGTGAATCCGAGGCCAACCTGATCTACAGAGTGAGTTCTAGGACAGCCAGAGCAACACAATGAGACCCAGTCTCAAAAGCAAACAAAATTAATATTTTTAGCAAGGAGGAAGCCAGGGAGATCTGCCCTGCCAGGAAGGTGAGAGCTTGACCTCTTCATCCCCCCCCACCTTCACACCTCTGAATAAAGTCCTTTGATCACTAAATAAATAAGACAAACAAGAAAAATGAGGATATTTCTGACTGCTTGCACTGTCAGGAAACTAGTTCTCCATCTCTAAGGGAATTACATTTCAATGATATATTTGCATATATCTGAATAAACCCTTTGTCTTATTTTATGAGTATGGGTGTTTTGACTGCATGTGTGCTTGGTGCCCATGAGGCCAGACTGGAGTTGTGAGCACTCATGTGGGTGCAGGGAATCAAACCCAAGCCCTCAAGAAGAATAACCAGTGCTCCTAACGGCTGAGCCATCTCTTCAACTCCTAGATAAATATTAAAGAATGTAATATGAAAAGTAAAACAATTAAACCCACTGGACGAGAATAAAACCTTGTTGGGTGGTGGTGGCGGCTGCAGGGTGGCGCACGCCTTTAATCCCAACACTCAGGAGGCAGAGGCAGAGGATCTCTGTGAGTTTGAGGCCAGCCTGGCCTACAGAGTGAGTTCCAGGACAGCCAGAGAAACCCTGTCTCGAAAAGCCAAAAGAATAAAAGAGAGAGACAGAGAGAGATCCCTCACAGGCTGAGGCCGATGAACTCTTGGTCCTCAGTTGGTGGTGGTGTTTGGGGAGGTAGGTCATGGGGTGTGGGGGAAAGGTGGGGACGGCTTTAGGAGTTTATAGCCTCACCTGCTTATATTTTGCTTTCTCTCACTTTTTGCTTTCATGAAAGGATGTGAGCTCTCAGCTTCCTGCTCTGGGCACCATGCCTGCCTGGTTGCCATAATAGACTTCTCGTATCCCTCTGAATACATAAGCCAAACTTTTTCTTAGGTGTCTTTGGTCATGGTGTTTGACAGCAACAGAAAAAGTAATCAATATAAACCATCACTACAAACAAACCAAAAACAAAACCAACAACAGCAACAACCAAAAAAAAGGTTAAAAAAAAAAATTACACTAAGACAAGTCCCACAACACTGAATTCATACAAAGACAAACGAGTGGAGGCCAGAGAGCTAGGGATTTTCTAAGAATATCTTTTATTTCTTTGACAATTCCGTAATGTATATCATCTATCTTGATCACATTTACCTCCAACTCCTCTCTCCTCCCCCCTCCAGACACCCACAAACAAAAACAAAACCAAGAATAAAAAACAAGCGAAACTATCAATGGAGAAGAGGCTTTAGTCTGAGGTAGAAGTGTAAACAATAACCTAGGTCGGAAGGCAGGGTTGTTGGCACAGGCCTGTAATCCAAGCACTTGGAACCAGGAGGAGCAAGGAGCTCAAGACCAGCCTTAGCACGGATCAAGCTTGAAGCGGGCCTGAGCAAAGGAGGCCCAAAAGAGCCATCAACAGAAAGATGAGATTAGAAATCCTCTGGCCTGCCACCTTAGCCTCCGTCTGAAGTCTGTCCTAGGGAGGCTGTTTATTTCCTGAGTCTTCCTTCTCCAGGTTGGCCACAGTGCGTGCGAGGGTACTATCTGGACTGTGAGGGAAGGGTCTTACCCACATCCTGCCCTACCTAGACACAGCGTAAGGACACTGTGTCAGAGGCTTCCCACTTCTGCTTCTCTCCTCAAATCACCAAACCTTGAGGTGGATGGCAAGAGGAGGCATGCCTTTGGGAAGACACCTAAGGCTGAGGTGACAACAGAAGAGCCCGCTTTAAAGGGGCTGAGCTCCTGCACAGAGAGAAACAGGCCAGAGGCAGACTGTGGCTGCAAGAGGAGGGGGAGCTAGGGAGAGTCTTAATTATTATCACTCTGTCCAAAACTTCTAACCGTTTCTTGCCTCTTGGTGTGTATGCACATCATCCTGGCCTGAGGGTGGGGGCTGGAGGTAGCTCCAGCAGGAGGATTGAGGTGTCCAGGCCATTCTAGGTTATGTAACAAGATCTAGGCTGCCTCAAAAAAGGGAGCCTGTTAGGTGTGGCAGCCTGTAACCCTATCACTTGGGAGGTAGAGGCAGCCTTTAAGGTTACCTTCCCTTAATTTTGAATTCAAGTCTGGCTTCGGATACAGAAGATCCTGTCTCAAGCAAACCAAAACAAATAAATAAGAAAGTGAACTTAAAACTGTGCCAACTTATTCACGAGCCACAGTCTTACCACGTACACCGGACCAGCCTCAAACTCACAGATCTCCCTGTCTCTGCCTTCCTAGCAATGGGATTAAAGGTGTAAATGCATGCACTGCCAGACTTGGAGAATGTTTTCTTTGTACTCCTAGCTATCCTGAAATTCATTATATAGATGAAGTTGCCTTCAAACTCACAGAGATCCACCTGCTTCTGCCTCCCAGGTGGCTCCTGGTTGTTTTCTTAAAACCTGGGATTCAAACCCTGGGCTGGCAATCTACTACTGAGTTGTACTTAACAGCTTTTTCTTTCTCCTGCTTTCTATTTTTTTGGAAGTTTTAAGATTTATTTGAGATTTATTTTTATGTGTATGAGTGTTCTCCTGCTTGTATGCACACCACGTGTCTTCCACAAAGATCAGAAGAGGCCACTGAATCCCCTGGAGCAGAAGTTATAGATAGCCATCTATATGAGCCATCATGTGGGTGCTGGGAATGGAACCCAGGTCCTCGGCAAGAGCAACAGGCACCCTTAACTGCTAAGTCATTTCTTGAGCCCCACCCCCCAACTTGTTTTTAACTAAAAAAAACTAAAATAATAATAATAATAATATTTTTTTAAAGAGCCTGGCATGGTGGTACATGACTTTAATCCCAGCACTTGGGCAGCAGAGGCAGGCAGATCTCTGTGAGTTCCAGGCCAGCCTGGGCTACAGAGTGAGTTCCAGGCCAGCCTGGGCTACATACTGAGACCCTGTCTCAATAACAACAACAAATGTTTATGTGTAGGCTGAGTGTCTGTGTGAGTAGAGTTCCAGGATGTTGGAGTGCTGGGAAGCAAACCTGGGTTTGTATAAACCCTAACTACTGAGCATCTCTCTAGCCCCATATTTTATTTTTATTTTTATAAGATAAAGATTTTATTTTTATGGATGAGTACGTAAATCTCACTGGTGGAGAATAAGACCATCACCACAATTGAGTCTAATTTGAAGCAAGCTTTAATTAAATTAATTAAATACCGGTCAGGAAGATGAACTCTGACCAGGACCACTCCAAGGTTCTCCACTCCAGGGTTCTTAAGAAACGGTGCCCAGTCACATGGAACAGATGCATAAGGCTAAATACTTCCCACCGTATCCAATCATTGTGAAGCATCTATCCTGACGGACTTCCAATCATCAATTATCTCCCGCCTACAAGTGACTAAGTATATCTGGCGCATTTGGAGGAAATCAGGTGCAGTTGGATTAACCACATGGAACCTATAAAGTCCCCACTCCACATTCTAGGAGGTTATCTGACCTTGGGCTAGCTGGATTACAAGATTATGTCTTTCTGTATCTCACATGAACAGCCCCACCCAGCACTCCAGGAAGTTAACTGTCCTTGTTCTATAGATCTTAGGCACAGTAATTAAAATTTAAAACTTAACTTTTGCTCTGACAAGCTTGAATCTGAGCCAGCAGTGGTGGCGCACGCCTTTAATCCCAGCACTCCTAAAACAGAGGCAGGTGGATCTCTGTGAGTTCGAGGCCAGTCTGGTTTACAGAATGAATTCGAGGCCAGCCAGATTTACAAGAGAGAAACCCTGTCTCAAAAAAAAAAAGAAGAAAAAGTCTATGTGTTTGTATGTATACAATGGGTATGCCTGGGTACCTGCAGTGGTCAGAGTTGAGTCCCCTGAAACTGGAGTTACAGAGGGTTGGTTGTGAGTCACCATGTGGGCGTTGGGATCTGAATCCAGGTCTGACGAAAGTGTAGCAAGTGCTCTTAACTGCTGAGCGATCTCTCTTCAGCACCACCATTTATTTTTATTAATTATGTATTTACTTACTTTTGAGGGAGGGTCTCACTATTTAGTTCTGCCTGTCTTGGAACTCACTCATGCTGGCCGTGAATTTATAGAGATCCTTCCTCTGTCTCTCAAGTGCTGGGCCTTTAATAGGCCTATGACATCATGCCTGCTCTGATTTAAATCATGTATGTGTGTGTCATGTGTGTTCAGATGCAGGAGTAGGCCGGAAGAGGGCATTGGATCCCCTGGAGCCAGAGTTACAGACTGTGAGCCTCCACACAGGGGTTCTGGGAACTGAGCTCAGGCCCTCTGGAAGAGCAGTAAGCGCTCTTAACCGCTGAGCCATCTCTCCAGCCTGCTTTCTTCCCTCTCTTTTTAAATAGTTACGTTAGCTTGCTGTCTTTACCCAGATCAGGAGTTGCGGACCTCAGGCTTGTCTCAGTCGCTGTGTGGCTAGGGGTGACCTTGGTCCTGATCGAGATGACAGCCAATGTTCCATTCTCTTTTCCTTTGTTGTTGAGACAGAGCCTCCGTAAGTATCCTGGAATGTGCTACTCAGACCAATTTGGCCTCAAACTGATGAGAACAGAAGACAGAACCTGGCAAACAGTTTAGGGACGGGGACCTCAATTCTTGTCCTTGGCCAGTAGTTGGAAATTGGAGAACTGTTTAGGGGTTCTAGTTTCTCCTTCTCTTTCTTCTCCTTTTATATAGTTGTCTGATATTCCTCAGGTGGGAGCACAACTCCAGTGCAGACACCCATTCCTTTGTATGGACAGCAATCAGATTGGGTCTCTGGATTTTCATGGTGGGAATGTTATATTATTCTTAGTAGCAATGCTATAGATTTTTGGGTCTTCACTCAATTGCTGTCTTAATTTTATCTCTTTTTTTACAGTCATTCCTACTCAGATGGTCTTGCAACTATTTAACTCTACCCTCTATTACCCTCCAAGGCCTGAAAGTCAGCCAGAGTGGATACCAGGAGCCTTTTATGCCTCGTTTTCAGCCATTAGCAAATAGATCAACTCAATACCCAGCTTCTAAAGTGATTTTAGGGTACCAACTGTTGGGGGATAGATGTTAGGCAGCTAGACAGTGATTAGTAGTCTTGTCTATTGAGGATGGGTACTACTCCTTGTTCTAGTGTTACTTCCCAGTAACACTAGAAAGGGAAACATCACAGCTGCCTGCCTGTAGGATTTAAATACCAGATAAAAAGCCCAAGGGAAAGCTATTTCCTCCTGGTCAAAAGAATGGAATCTGAGTTTGACCTCTAGCCCCGGGTGGAGACGTGACATTCTGATCTGCTTCAAAGATTATTACATTACAAAGGATCATCTCCTCCCTTAGAGTTAATCTAGCTGGGCCTGTCAATCACCTGGTCAGGAGACCCACGTTAAGGAAAGCTGATTCACCTAAAGACAATCTAGGAAGCGGAAGGAGTAATTATCCTCTTAATGAATGACGCGCCTATACTTCCCAGAAGCCCCGCCCTCACGCAGTTGCTTACAGAGCTTCTGAGAGGAAGCACTGCTGAACCTGCTCATTTTTCTGAATTCTAACTCAAAAGCTGTGGTTTGGGCGGGCAAGATGGCTCAGTGGTAAAGGCTCTTGCCACCAAAGCCTGTGATGATCAAGCCAAGAACTACCATTGTAGGAGAGCTTCAACTCTCAAAATCCCTTCTCTGAGCTCCACACACGTACTGTGGTACTTGTGTATCCAGCCTCTCCCCAATAAATAAACAGTAGGACTGGAGATGGAGGGACGGCTCAGAGTGTAACAGTACTTCCCACTCTTGCAGAAGACATAGTCAGGCTCCCGGTACCAACACGGGAACATGTTGTCAGAGCAAAAGTTATGTTTTAAATTTTAATTACTGTGCTTAAGAGATCTATAGAACAAGGACATAACTTCCTGGAGTGCTGGATGGGGCTGTTCAAGTGAGTTACAGAAAGACATAATTCTGTAATCTCCTGGAATGTTGGGTGGGGACTGTCTAGATCCCATTTAGTTGACCCTATTGCACCAGATGTGGTCCAAATGCACTGGATGTGCTTGGTCCCTTGTAGGCAGGAGATAACCCAGACAGGAAGTACATCAGGATAGATGCTTGCCACTGATTGGACCTGGTGGGAAGTGTGTAGCCTTATGAGTTCTGCCTTTTTAAGCACCTGTGTCACAAGTCTCATTGCCAATCTGTGGGAGCTCAGGAGGTGACAGGTTCACTCCATGAGAACCTCAGAATGGACCTGGTCAGAGTCCATCTTCCTGGCCAGTATTTAATTAATTTACTTAAAACTCGCTTGCTTCAGATTTGGCTCAATTGTGGTGGTCTTATTCTCGACTGGATTTGGGACTTACAATATATAATATCTGTCATTTCCAGGGGTCCAACACCCTTTTCTGGCCTCCCTGGGCACCAGAGACCTATCTGGTATACACACATAGATGTAGGTGGACACTCATTCACATAAAATAAGAAATAAATCTCTAAAGCTATGTGTAGTTGTACATACCTTTATTCCCACTACTTCAGAGGCAGTAGTAGGCAGATCTCTGTGAGTTCAAGGTCAGCCTTGGGAGTTCCGAGACAGCCAGGGCTACATAGAGAGACCTTGTCTCAAAAAATAAAAACAAACAGAAACCCTTTAGTAACATTTTTTTTTCGGACAGGGTTTTCCTCTGTACTCCTCGCTGACTCTGTAGACCACTGTAGGTCTCTCTGCAGACCATGGCCTCGAACTCACAGAGATCCCCCGCCTCTGCCTCCCCAGTCCTGGGATTAAAGGCGTGCGCCACCACCGCCCGGCTGGTAGCAACCTTGTAAAGTGTTACCGTTCCCATCAGATCCCTGACACTCTAGAATTCCCTGCTGCTCTTCTGAAGACCATGGCCCCCATGTCCACTTAAGAAGTTGTGGTTTCTCTCTTCTCCATCGCCCTCTCCCCAGAAGTTTTCAGCTTCTCAGCCTCGGTTCTTGAGCATCTTTCTGAATACGTTTTTTAAGTTCTCTAGTATTTTACTCAGGATCCTCGCACACGTGTGTGTGTGATGTGGCACCTGCGTGGCTCCTTCTGTTTGAGCCCCCGGGATCAAACCATCTGTAGATCCTTGTATCAAAGAGACTAGGACCCGCAAAGGAACCCTGGTTGTCCCTGGTAACGAGTCTAGCCGAGTTCCTTCCCTCTCTGTCCTCTCAACCAAGGACTAGGATTTCGGTGGTGCCACCGCCTCAGCCACGGCGTTGCTGTAAATGAGCCTAAAGCCTCGCTATGCTAGGCAGACGCTCCGCCCTGAGCCACATCGCCAGCCCTTTCTTTATTTTCAGTGACCTTACTATGTTGGCCTCCATATTTGCTGCAAACTGGACATTAATCTAAATTCTCGCCTACATTAAGCTTAATATTCTGAAAAGAGCGTTTGTTAGGCAAGGCGGTGTTCTTCCAATTGCATCATACCAGGGCCACGTCAGACACAAGTGAGTCAGTTTCTCAAGCAGCTGAAGGAGGCTTAGCCTGAGGGGTGTCTGTAGCCAACCATCGATGAGCCAGGATCTGGGCCCTGACTGTTCACTGACCTCACCGGCCTCTGCCGCCACTGGCCTGTGTGGGCATATGTGGGTTAAGGTCAGGGCTGATGTCACTGCCTGTGTTAACCAACTAGGCTCTGTCCCTAGCAGGGATGAGGAGACCAAATCAAACACCATTTCCCAGGATAGGTGGGGACATTGCAAATATGTTCAGAAAGTCTGTCTTGCACTCTCCGCAGCCGAAGCAGATGGCTTCCTCTTTAGTTCTGGATTCTTAAGTGTGGGGTTTCTGGTATGACCCACCTGACAGCTGGCTTAATTTCTATTTTATTTTAAAGGCACTGGTGATTATGCTTCTGGCCTCCAGTATGCTAAGAAAGCATTTCACAGAACCATACTCTCGTCTCAAACAAAAAAGAAAAGAATGCCGGGTGGTGGTGCGCGCCTTTAATCCCAGCACTCAGCAGGCAGAGGCAGGGGGATCTCTGTGAGTTCCAGGACAGCCAGAGCAACCCTGTCTCAAAGAACCACAAAACAAAACAAAATGAAAACAAGAATGAAGAAGATAAAAGGTCTCCACGTATCCTACACTGGCCTTGGACGCAAGTTTTTTTTAGACAGGGTCTCACTGCATAGGCTCGGCTGTTCTCAAACTCACTGAGCTCTGTCTGGCTCCGCCTCCTGAGCGCTGCATGAAAGGCCTCCGCTTTTGAACCCGCAAGGGTCAGTGCTGGAGGTAATTTAAAGGATCACCTAAGGATGGCAAGACAGCTCAGTAGGTACATCAGCCACCAAGCCTGACAAGGGAGTCTGATCCTCAGGACCTCCTCGATAGAGAGAAACGGCTCCTGCAGGTTGTCCTCAGGCCTCCACGCACATCGCTGCACGCGTACGCTGGAAAGCACACACAGGAACACACAACAAATGTGAAACAAAGCACAAAAAGGATGTTAAGGTTAGCCCGCCCCCCTGGACTTAATACCCCTCATCCTTAGCCCCGTGGACAACTGCAGAGGTTCCCTAGACTCTACATTTACATCCTGCCTCATAATTTCCACCGTAATTAGGCCCAGCTTGTTCTATAGTGCACTATTATTTCCCTTCATGTTGACAATGATCTCCTGTGAGATGATGGGTTTGATGTACAGTTCTTCCTTTTCCTTAGTCACTGAATAAGCAAACACACATTCCTGGCGAAGTGTCTAGAGTTACAGCTAGGAGAGTGAGTGATTGAGTTCAGGAGTTTTAGGCTAGCCCGGGGAACGAGAATATCACATCTCAAGAAGAAGAGAGGCACAAAAGACAGCCCAGTGGGTAGAGCTGCCTTCCAGCAAGCCTCGGCTGGACCCTGGAACCCACGTGGCAGGCGAGAGCCCACTCTACCCGGGAGCCTCGGCACACTGATGCAGTCACACATACTCTGAACAAGTAAAGGCCGTTGAAGAGCCAGTCCTGGGGGTCCAAACTGTGTATTCTCAGCATTCATGGGGCTAGAGAATCCAGACCTGCTCAAGGTAATCCCTTGATACGTACACAAAAAAGGCCAGCCAGAATGTATCAGACTGGTTCTCATGTACCCCAAAATAAATGTTTGTGAGTACACTCGGCAAACACCATGTTTTTCTTTTTACAATGTTGAAATTTATTGCATAACAACAAATTCACAAGTTGCCATGGCAACACCTTGCCAAATAATTCCCACCACCTACTTTCTTGCCTGGTACTTGCTATATGGGCCAGGAAGGCTAGAATGAAAATCTTTAACGATGCTGCCGTTGCAGAATCAGGCCAGAGGAGGGTCTGGGTTGAGAGAAAAGATGTAGCTGTCAGTCACAGGGATGGATGGGCAGGGATAGGCCGGCGATAGTAAGGCCAGTGCCAGGCTCAAGGTGAGCAGGCTCCATCAACAGAGGGGCTGGAGGGAGAATAGGAAGTTCAGTCCTTGACTCCCACACTTGTGGCAGATGGTTTGTGGGTTATCCACTACTTTATGGGCCTCAGGTGAGGGAATGACACCCTCTCTGGAAAAACAAAACCCCAAGCAAAACAGTAAACAAAAGTAAGTCTTAGTTAAAAACAAGGACAGTGGAAGGCAGTCGAACTGAGGATCAGTTCAAAGCCACCCAGCACTGCCCTCTCCCACCAAAAAAAATTAAAAATTTTTTAAAAAGGGGTTGGAAGGTGTAGCTAACTTGCAGAGCACGTGGAAGGGTTCCAGCCCCTTCCAGTATCAAAAAGTAAGCCAACACCCTCCCACCCACCATCCTCCGCTGCATGCAAAACCCGACAGATAGTTAGATTCTATATCCCCGCAGTGGAAGTACCCACGGTTTAGGGTTTGCCACTGACGCCTGTAGACTAAAGCGAGGGAGTCTGGAGACCTTGCAAAGACTTGGGCTTCTCAACGGCCCGCATCTCTTTCATACTCTGGTTTTATTTTTCGAAAGGTCTTGCTACGTAGCTCTGCCCGGCCTGGAACGATGTAGAGCAAGCTGGCCTCGAACCCACCGAGAACCCCTGGCTCCGCCTCCCCAGTGCTGGGCTTAAAGGCGTCCGGGTCTTCCATCCTCGAAAGAAGATGACGAAGCCTCCGGGGCGGGATCCCTGTCCTCGCGCAGGGTGGCCTCCCCGCCAGGGGCGGGGTCCGTGGAGCCCACACCCCGCAGGCTGGCAGTGCGAACCGCTCCTGCGGGCCATCGTCTCCAAGGCCTTCAGCCCGAGATCGACGAGCTCACGTGGTGTTCAGGGCCTTCCCCTACCGGACCCGCCCCCGGTCCCGCCGGGCTCCCGGGGTGCGGACGGACCCGCCCCCGGTCCCGCCGGGCTCCCGGGGTGCGGACGGACCCGCCCCGGTCCCGCTCGGCTCCCGGGGTGCGGACGGACCCGCCCTCGGTCCCGCTCGGCTCCCGGGGTGCGGACGGACCCGCCCTCGGTCCCGCCGGGCTCCCGGGGTGCGGACGGACCCGCCCTCGGTCCCGCTCGGCTCCCGGGGTGCGGACGGACCCGCCCTCGGTCCCGCCGGGCTCCCGGGGTGCGGACGGACCCGCCCTCGGTCCCGCTCGGCTCCCGGGGTGCGGACGGACCCGCCCTCGGTCCCGCTCGGCTCCCGGGGTGCGGACGGACCCGCCCTCGGTCCCGCTCGGCTCCCGGGGTGCGGACGGACCCGCCCTCGGTCCCGCTCGGCTCCCGGGGTGCGGACTCTTCCGGGACAGGATCCCAGGAAGGCAGGTGTCCAGCCTCCGCGGACCGGAGCGCTGCGGGCCCCGCCCCGCCCCGCCCCGGGCGCCGGACCCGGCCGCAAACCCCACCCCGCCGCTCTGACAGTTCGCGGCCCGGCGGCTGTGTTCGCAGCCTGGGGAACCGCGTCAGCCCTGGATTTCTGGCTAGGACTCCGGGCACGTTGCCCCAGGAGAGGAAGGAGAAAGGAGCGGCTGCTCCGATTTTGGTTAAGGTGGAATAAACATAAAAAGGGCTTTCAGGCAGGACCCCACCGCCTTCCGGTGCAGGCCGCGACCGGAGACTTCGCTCGCTGTCTCGTCCTAGGTGTGGGCTCGGTATTTGGGGAACTAAAACGCTTTGATTGCGTAACGGCCCAAATTAGACTCTCTGAGGGGGGGCGGGGGAAAGCAGTATTTGCTTAGTTCCCGGTTTAGGCCATCTCTTACCATTCTCCCCAATTCCCAGTCTTGTGTAGCCCAGGTTATCCACTCCCTCATTCGAGTGCAGGAATTTTGCTTGATTTTTCAAGTTCTCAAGAATGCAGAGAGGAGCCGGGTTGGTGTGCGTGCCTTTAAATTCCAGCCGGCAGGAGGCAGGCAGGAGGATCTCTGTGAGTTCAAGGCCAGACTGGTGTAGACAGCTAGCTTTAGGACAGCCAAGACTACATAGACACCCGCCCCCCCCATAAAAAAGGAGGGGGCAGATGAACTGTGGAATTGAAAGCAACTATCTTCCCTACCAAGTCTCAATAGGGAGCGATTTGGTTTTAGTAACAAGGTCTTTTTATGTAACCTATGCTACCAGCCAACTTTCTGTTCTCCTGCCCTGACCTCCCACCACTGAGCTGAGATGCCTGCTGTGCCTACCATTAGTCACCTCTTACCTTGTGGTTGCGTTTTTAGACAGGGTCTCACATACCCAGTCCCTGTTCTCACTTTCATTTGTTAAAGGTCTCTGGTTTCAGAGACCATCTGCGGGTTGACATCAGGTCAGCCTTTTTACTGCTCTTCCCAGAAGAGGGAATATTTGTTTGTGGTTAGACCAGAGTTCAGCTCCAGAAAGCAGGAACACCGTTCGTGGTTGTTTTTGCTTCCTTATGTATACTTAGCTGGCCTGGAACTTGCAATGTAGACCAGGCTGGCCTTGAATTTATTGAGATCAGTTTACCTCTGCTTCCTAGTGCAGGGATTACAAGATTAAAGGTGTGGGACACCTCCCCAGTCCTGGGTTTTTTTTTTGTTTTGTTTTGTTTTTTGTTTTTTTAAGACAAGCTCCCAGGTACCTCAGGCTGGCCTGGATCCAGGCAGAATATCTATGAACTGCGTATCTTCCTACCTCAGACTTCCAGGCTTGGAATTACAGGCAAACACCACCATAACCCATTTATCCAGTGCTGTGGCTGTATCCCAGGGCTTTGTGAATTTAGGGAAAGCACTCTACTGACCAACTGAGCTGATTCCCCTAAATTTCTCCTTGTTTTTATGGAGCTGGGGCTTTCATTACATAACATTGATTGGGTTGGAGCTTGCTTTGTAGATCAGGCTGGCCTTGAACAGTCAGTCCCAGTTACCTCTGCCTCTAAGAATAAAGGGCTGTGTTATCGTGATGGGCCTTAAATTGTTTACTTGATCTTGGCTCTCAACCCTTCCTGCCCCTAATCGTTCTTCCTCAGAGAGAGACCAGCAATACCACCGGGGCCACCAGCTAACCAACTCCAGGACTGAAAGCCTGCTTAGTACTAGGTACTAAGCCCTGTCTAGGCTCGCATGAGTCACAGTGCTTCTCTGTAAAGAATTAAAGACAGCAAATGCACAGAATGGGTCCATTTAAAATAACAAATGATTACAAAGACTGTCTGCAGCCAGTTCTGGGGTTCTCATAAGTTCCTGTGACTCCCAAACTGAAAAGTCTGGTTTGCTACAGTTCTTTCTTCTTTTAAAGATTTATTTTCATTTTATGTGCATTGGCGGTTTGCCTGGTGGTTTGTATGTCTGTGTAAGGGTGTCAGATCCCCTGGAACTGAAGTTACAGACAGTTGTGAGCTGCTATGTAGGTGCTGGAAATTGAACCCGAGTCTTCTGGAAGAGCAGCCAGTGCTCTTAACCGCTGAACCATCTCTCCAGCCCCCTTTGGTTTGTTTGCTACTCAATTTTTGCTTTAACGGGGCTTTATCTTTTTTTTCTTTTCTTCCTTTCTTTTTCTGTTGTTGGTCTAGAAACAGGGTTTCATTAGCCTAGATTTGCTTTAAGCATAAGGTGTAGCCCAGGTTGGCCTCCTACTCTTTGTCTCTGTTGGTTTTTGGAGACAGTTTCCCTGTGAAGCTTTATATGGCCTAGAATCAGCAATGTAGGTCAGTCTGGCTTTGAACTTGCAGCACACTACCTGCCTCTCTGTCTCTGCCCCGCAAGTGTTAGCATCACAAGGATTCATCACCACCTGGCCTCCAAAGTTCTTTTAAAAATGTGGGGGTGGGGGGGTGGGGGGGGGTAATTCTAGCACTCCAGAGGCAGAAGCAGGTAGGCCTGGGGTAAAGACCTCTAACCCTAGCACTCTGGAGACAAAAAGTAGGATCACCACAAATTCTAGGAAAGTCTGGGCTACAGAGTGAGACCCTTGTCTTAAAAAGAAAGGATGAAGTTAAAATACTGACCAACAGCACTAGTTTCCCTCCACCCTTCAGGTGTGGTCTGGTGCTGAGTACCCTGCACAGCTGTCAGAATTCTCAGAGCTTGCTTTACAAGGATGAGTAATGTAGTCTCTTCCTTCCAGGAAGTTTCTTCCGTCCTGTAGCTTTTTTTCTCTTCAGTCTCTTCCCTTTATTTTTTTCCCTTTAAATTACATTTATTTTGGGGAGACACAAGCTACTGTATATAGGTCAGAGGGCAGATTTGAGCATTGGGAGTTCTCTTACTGAGTAGATTCCTGTTATAGCTCATGTGTTCAGGCTGGGTTGGCAAGGGTTACCCTTATAACTACCTCCTCTGTCCAGATTTTGTTATTTCCAGCACCTGCCTGTAATTCCAACACTTGGGAGACGTGACCTCTGTGAGTTCAAGACCAGACTGATCTACAAAATAAGTTCCAGGCCAGCTAGGGCTACATCGGGAGACTCTGATAAAAATAAATTAATTAAATTTTATTGTATTTGTGTGTATATTACATGCATTTATTTTGGAGACAAATTATTTGTAGTTCAGGTTAACTTTGAACTTAAGATCCTCCAATTTAAGCCACTATCCAGTATAACGTTGGGGTCGCACTGTGCTCTACCAAACTGGTCCTGCTTTAAGAAACAAACAGCAACATGTCACAGGCCAGCCTGAGATGACTGCAGGTGTTTAGTGCAGCATAAAGGAGAGAGCTGACTCCACACCCCCTCCAACAGGAATAGAAGCGAGCACCCTCAGTCAGGTGTGGCAAGTACTTGGAATTCCCATCGTTCGTAAGGGAGATTGCTGATTGTAGGCCAACCTGGGCTACATAGTAAGACTCTGTTCCCAAAAGACAAGGTAAAAGAAGAAAAAAGGATTTTGTAGAGAATTTTTATTATTGCCTGTAGCTCAGGCTAGTCTCAATCTTTCAGCAACCCAAAAGACTGCCTCAGCCTCTCAAGTACAGAATAACAGGAAGAGTCACCCTGTGGTTATAGAGTACTTTCCCCTGGCAGGGTGGCCGTAATCCACACCTTTAATCCCAGCACTGTGGAGGCAGAGGCAGGTGGATCTCTGTGAGTTCGAGGCCAGCCTGGTCTACAGAGTGAGTTCCAGGACAGCCAGAGTTACAACAGAGAAACCCTGACTCACCAAAAAAAAAAAAAAAAGGAAAAAAAATTCCCCTAAAATACATATTTGTGATGATTTTTGTGATGGTTAATATTTTTCTTTTTTAAATTTTAATTGTTCTGAGACAGTATTTCTGCATTGCCTGGTCGTTTTGGAACTCTGCCTGCCACGGCCTTCCAAGCGCTGTAATTCAAGGTACACGCCACCACGCCCGGCAATAATTTTCTTGTAAGCTTGTCGTGAGCCTGGCTAAATGCCTATCTAACTGGGACATCCAGTACAGGTAAGGTAGCTGACATGTCACGTTTCCCAGGCCATTTCCGAAGTTACAGAGCCCTCAGTTGCTATCTTCAAAGTAATTTTTTTTTTGGCCAGGCAGTGGTGGCGCAAGCCTTTGATCCAATCCCAGCACTGGGTAGGCAGAGGCAGGCGGCTCTCTGTGAGTTCGAGGCCAGCCTGGTCTACAGAGTGAGTTCCAGGACAGCCAGTTACAACAGAGAAACCCTGACTCAAAATAAATAGTAAATAAATATAAAACAAAAGTTTTTTTTTTTTGGCTTAAAATGTTTTAAGGAGGCTCCAGCTCGTATTACAGGACACACGACGAATTGCCGGATTGTAGGTAATACGGTGACGCCTTTGACAAAACTATCAAGGCCGCCTCCACTTCAACAAGGATGAAGGAGGCAAAATGGAGGCCGGGGATCCAGGTACCTCCGGCGAAACCTTTAACCCTCGTGATTGCAAAAGGCAGGAGGAACGAGCTTCCGGTGCTTTCTGCCTCGCTCCGGGAAGCTGCGCACGTCCACCTCAAAGACGAGCTCTGGGAAGCTGAGCCCGGCCCTCGACGCCGTGCCTGGGGACGCTGAGGAAAATGGCGTTCGCCAGCGTTCCCAGAGAGCCTTGCACATTGGTCAGCTAGGCTGACTGCGCTCGAGTGCCGTCACGGGCTCTCGTCCCGCCCGCCGCCGCAGGCCTTCCACCCACGGCCAGGGGGAGCCGCCCGCCCAGCCGGCGGGTGAGGGGCGCTGCGTAGGCGCGGGGAGGGGAACTCGGACGAGCCCGGGCTGGCGCGACCCCCCGCGCCCGGGGGGGCTCGGCTCGGACACTTGTGGCGCTGCGGGGTCCGCCGAAGCGGGCCACCTCGGGACGTCAAGAAGGCTCCCGAGGAGGGCAAACATGGCGGCCAGCTCCGTTTGGCACAGCCCGGTTCCCTCTCACGATGGGCGGCCCTAGTAACAACCATTGGCCAAGCTAGAGGCGGTGCCGGGCCCCTTTCGCTTCCTCATTGGCCTGCGTGTGTGAGGGGGAAGCCAGGTCTCCTCTCCCCACTCCGAGTTCCAGCCTTCACTTTCTATTCGGCGTTTAATTGGCTGTTGGATCATGTCAATATGCGTCCTGTTCCGGCTCTTCTCAGTTCTAGTCCAATCCTAACTTTCTTAACTGCCCGCCTGAATTCTGATTGGCTTACACAGCTTGATCCTATCCCATTCCGGCCTGTTTCGCACTCTCCTCCTAAACGAACTTTGCCCAGGCATGCCCAAGATTCTGATTGGTCATCGTCCTGTCATTCCTAGCTAAGCTCTTCCTATCCCCACCGCTCACGGAGCCCGCCTGGCGGTTGACTGGTTCCGCTCCAAGTCGATCGTCGTCACATCCCGCCCTTCCTCACTTCCTGAATCTTTCATTCGCTGTTAAACCCGAGAGGGCGGTCTTCTTGGGCGGACACCGGGCACGCAGCTCGGTCTTACACGCCTTAGCGAGGAAACGAGTCCTGCCATTGGGCAGGCTGCCTGCCTGTCTTCTGCAAGTCCCGCCTTTCTCCCTCCCTCATTGGGCGGGGCAGCAGATAAGGGGCGGGGACTAGGCCGGGCTTGTGGCGCGCTGCTCCCTCCTCCTTACCCCCCCCTCCCTGTCCGGTCCGGGTTCGCTTGCCTCGTCAGCGTCCGCGTTTTCCCCGGCCCCCCCCAACCCCCCCGGACAGGACCCCCTTGAGCTCGCCCCTCGGCTGCCACCATGAGCGGTAAGGATGAGTCCACTCCGAGCCTAGGGGTGGGAGGGAAGTGAGGGGGCGCGCGCGAGGGCCGACCGGGCGGTCCCCGCTGTGAGGGGGGGCGGGCGGGAGGCGGCAGCCGCGGCCTTGGTCCCGCCCGGGGCGGAGGGAAGGGAGGGAGAAGGGGCAGTGGCGGGGCCTCGGAGGAGGAGGGGGATGGGCCACCCGCCCCGGGGGAGGGGGCAGCGCGGCCTCGCCCGCCCCCTGCCCGCCCCGGCCACGGGGGACGGGCCTCACCCCCCACTACTCGGCCGGCCGCCTGAGGCTCCACCCGTCGGGGGCTGGCGCCGCGGGGGCGGCCCGACCAGGGCAGGCCCCGCCTGGGCCAACCGCCTCCCCGGTCCGCCCTCCGGTCGCCGCCCGCCCCCAGCCCTCCCCCGCACCCCCGCACCTCTCCCTTCCCCCATCCGACCCGCCCTCTCCACGCCCCTCACCCCGAAACCGCCCCTTCCTTCGAGGTCCCTCCTTCTCGGCCCCAGTCCTCGGTTCCAAACCCTAGACCACGTTAGCGCCTTACCTGTGTTCGCAGAGGTGGCCCCCTCGCGCTTAAGACCGACCCTGCCCTGCCTGTCCTCACTTGTACACTTGATCCTTCTCCATCTCTTTAATTTCAGCATACCTCCCGTCCACCCACGTGCTGGGTCCCCTTTTCTCCCCCTGGATGCGTTTTTTTCATTCTTTGAGAATGGGTGTGTGTGGTGCTCGTTGGCTAGGCTGGCCTCAGACTTTCAGCTCTCCTCCTTCCTCTTCCTCCTGAGTGCTGGGATTTCAGGGTGTGCCAACACTAGAGGCAACTTTTTATTACTTGTGAAACACTTCCCTCAAATTCCCTTTCCCAAAAGTGCTGTTTGTCTCGTTTGAGACCAGGTCTCCCTCTCTAGCCCAGACAGACCTAGAACTGGTGAACCAACTGCTTCATCCTTCCAAGTGCTGGGATTACAGGTGTGAGTCACCATACCTGGCTTCCAGAGCTCTTTTTGAGTGATGTCTGGGTTTAGTTTTGTGCCTGGGAAAATAGTGGCCCGCTTTGGACACCATTGAGCCAACTGCGTGCTAGGGTCTGGCATCCCATCGCACAATGTAGCTGAGAATTACTTTGTAATTCCTTATTCCTCTTGTCTCCACTTCCAGATTTTGAGATTTCAGGCCTACCACCACATCTGGCCCTATTTCCTTTAGGCTGACACCTTTCAACCACACTATTGGCCATTGCTGCTTATCTCAAATGATAGAGTGGTTTTTATTTACTCCACCTTAAGTTATTTGTCTTGTAATTATTTTTAGACCAAGATCACTCCATGGATGAAGTGACAGCTGTGGTGAAGATTGAAAAAGGTGTTGGTGGCAATAATGGGGGTAACGGTAATGGTGGCGGTTCCGCCTTTTCTCAGCCTCGGAGCAGCAGCACGGGCAGCAGCAGCAGCGGTGGTGGCGGAGGAGGGCAGGTGAGTGATAATCAAAGATGGGGAAGGGAAGGTGTTGAGAGGGTGTAAACATTCTTAGAAACTTCCTTAACCAAAAACTCTTGGGTGGGGGACCTACAGTAGGGAAGTTCACACAGAAAGATAGGCGATCTAGAGGGTCCCCAAATATGAAAATTGGAGCAATACACAAACGTCAGCATTTTGTTTCTGGTTTTTGCTCTTCATATGCCTGCATTGTTGCTGTTTGTCTGTTGAATACTGCCCCCTAGGCTGGCTGTTGGGTGCCACTAACTCCTTTCCTCTCTTCTGGCCAGGAATCCCAGCCATCTCCTTTGGCTCTGCTGGCAGCAACCTGCAGCAGAATTGAGTCACCCAATGAGAACAGCAACAACTCCCAGGGTCCGAGTCAGTCAGGGGGCACAGGTGAACTTGACCTCACAGCCACACAACTTTCACAGGGTGCCAATGGCTGGCAGATCATCTCTTCCTCCTCTGGGGCTACCCCTACCTCAAAGGAACAGAGTGGCAACAGTACCAATGGCAGCAATGGCAGTGAGTCTTCCAAGAATCGCACAGTCTCTGGTGGGCAGTATGTTGTGGCTGCTACCCCCAACTTACAGAACCAGCAAGTTCTGACAGGTCTACCTGGAGTGATGCCTAATATTCAGTATCAAGTAATCCCGCAGTTCCAGACTGTTGATGGGCAGCAGCTGCAGTTTGCTGCCACTGGGGCCCAAGTGCAGCAGGATGGTTCTGGTCAAATACAGATCATACCAGGTGCAAACCAACAGATCATCACAAATCGAGGAAGTGGGGGCAACATCATTGCTGCTATGCCAAATCTACTCCAGCAGGCTGTGCCCCTCCAAGGCCTTGCTAACAATGTGCTCTCAGGACAGACTCAGTATGTGACCAATGTACCAGTGGCCCTGAATGGGAACATCACCTTGCTACCTGTCAACAGCGTTTCTGCAGCTACCTTGACTCCCAGCTCTCAGGCAGTCACGATCAGCAGCTCTGGATCCCAGGAGAGTGGCTCACAGCCCGTCACCTCAGGGACTGCCATCAGTTCTGCCAGCTTGGTGTCATCACAAGCTAGTTCCAGCTCCTTTTTCACCAATGCCAATAGTTACTCCACAACTACTACCACCAGCAACATGGGAATTATGAACTTTACCACCAGTGGATCATCAGGGACCAGTTCTCAAGGCCAGACACCCCAGAGGGTCAGTGGGCTACAAGGGTCTGATTCTCTGAACATCCAGCAAAACCAGACATCAGGAGGCTCACTGCAAGGAAGTCAGCAAAAAGAGGGAGAACAGAGTCAGCAGGCACAACAACAGATTCTTATTCAGCCTCAGCTAGTTCAAGGGGGTCAAGCTCTTCAGGCCCTCCAGTCACCATTGTCAGGGCAGACCTTCACAACTCAAGCTATTTCCCAGGAAACCCTCCAGAACCTCCAGCTTCAGGCTGTTCAGAACTCTGGTCCTATCATCATTCGGACACCGACAGTGGGGCCCAATGGACAGGTCAGTTGGCAGACTCTTCAGCTGCAGAATCTTCAAGTTCAGAACCCACAAGCCCAGACAATCACCTTGGCCCCTATGCAGGGTGTTTCCCTGGGGCAGACTAGCAGCAGCAATACCACACTTACACCCATTGCATCGGCTGCCTCCATTCCTGCTGGCACAGTCACTGTGAATGCTGCTCAGCTCTCCTCCATGCCAGGCCTCCAGACCATTAACCTCAGTGCATTGGGTACTTCAGGGATCCAGGTGCATCAGCTTCCTGGCCTGCCTTTGGCTATAGCAAATGCTCCAGGTAAGACATCCTTTCATTTGCATTTATTACAAACTAACTTTTATTCTTCCCTGAAATTTTTCAATCTAAAGGGGAAAATAGAACCTTCTGAGGAGATGTTTCCTCAAGGACCAATCACTCAGGCAAGAGTATTAGTAAAATGTTATTTAAGGCTTTTGGAGCTGAAACAGTAGAAACTTAAGTTATTCTGATGAGAAAGGAGCATTTCTGGGTAGTGTCCTGTGGTCTCTACTTCCCAGTGTCTTGGTGCTACAAAATAACACTTGGTGAATTTTGTGCAAAGAGTCAGATAGTAAATAGTTTAGGCCTTGAGATCCATATGTATTCTCAGTCATATATCATATTCTTTTTGGTTTTCCCCTTATCCAGCAGTGATAGAGATTGAACCTATGGCCTTCTGCATTTTCTGCACTGATATATTCCCCAGCCCCTTGGTTCGTAATTTGTTACTTTTTTTCCCCGAGACAAGG
This sequence comes from Cricetomys ansorgei, assembly GCA_026225945.1. Classification (NCBI taxonomy): domain Eukaryota; kingdom Metazoa; phylum Chordata; class Mammalia; order Rodentia; family Nesomyidae; genus Cricetomys; species Cricetomys ansorgei. The sequence continues at coordinate 1,266,896 of JAMJFZ010002087.1, read as the reverse complement.
TTTCTCTCGTATCTTTGGCTGTCCTGAAACTTGATCTGTAGACCAGGTTGGCCTCAAACTCAAGTGATCTGCCTACCTCTGTCTCAAGGTGCAATTTGATTTTCAAAACACCCTTTTAAAAATGTAAAACTGGCTGGGCCGCAGCGGTGGTGAGGCAGAGGCAGGCTGATCTCTGTGAGTTCAAGGCCAGCCTAATCTACAGAGTGAGTTCCAGGACAGCCAGGGTTACAACAGAGAAACCCTGTCTTGAAAAAAGAAAAGAAAAAGAAACTCCTTGAGAGGCACTCAAGAGGCAGAGGCAGGTGATCTCTGTGAGCTCAAGGCTAGCCTGATCTACATAGTTCGAGTAGACAGCCTGGGCTATGGAGAGATGGATGGTTCCGCAGTTAAAACCACTGACTGCTCTTCCAAAGGACCTGGGTTCAATTCCCAGCACAAACAGCTGTTTGTGACTCAAGTCCCAAAGGATCCAAGTCCCCCCTCTTCTGGCCCACTTGGGCGCTCTATGAATGTGATGCACAGAAGTATATTTAGGCAAACACTGATACACATAAAATAAATTTAAATCTAAAAACGAATATGAAACTCAGACTAGGGACTGCTGTTCAGTGGTAGAATGCTTGTCTAGACTGTGTAGACCCTGGATTCATCTCCACCATACAGAAAAAAAAAATGGCTTGTCTTTTGCTGTTGTTTGTTTTTAATAGGATAGAGTTTCAGCTGTGTAACCTAGTTTGATCTGGAACTTGGTTAGTCCTGAGCACTGGGATCATAGGAAGGTGCTACCATGACCAATCTCACCACAAAGTTAAAAAATAAAAATTGTAAAACCACTCTTTAACTCTAGGGTTTCCCTCATCTTCATTCTCGTTTTCTTTGTTTTTTGTTTTGTTTTGTTTTGCTTTTTGTTTTTTAACTCTCTTTTATGTATATTGGTGTTTTGCCTGCTTGTCTATGTACCATGTATATGTGTGGTGGTGCCCTTGGAGGCCAGAATAGGGAGTCATCAAATTCCCTTAGTTGGTAGCTTGTTAGGTGGGTTCTGGGAATCAAACCTAGGTCCTTTGGAAGAGCAGTCAGTGTCCTGTTCCTTTGTCCCAGTCTTCCCCCGTCTCCCCTCTTCCCCCCTCCCCACCAGACAGGATTTCTCTGTGTAATATAGCCTTGGCTGTCGTGGAAGTACATGTTACCATGTACACTCAGCTGGCCTTGCACTCACAGAGATCCTCCCTCCCGCCTCTGCCTCCTTGTGCTGGATCGTGTGCACCGATGTACCCTGCTTTTTCTCATTGTCCTTTAAGGAAGAGTTATTTTATTTGACAGTTTAATGTAGTTAACTGTGTTGAATATACTCCATCTTGGTGGAGAAAGCGTGGCAACTGGGTAGCACCTCCTTCCTGTCGTGACAGGAGCCAGAGGCAGCAGCTCCTCACATCTTACTTCAGGAAACTAGCTCTATGGCTTTCTTTTGGCCTTCAGGCCGCATGGGGTGCAGATTGTGATGACTCAACTTGAACAGTTTTTTATGAGTTGTAACTCATAATTGAGGGGGAAATGACTTAATGAATTCCAGAAAGACTTTTCTTTTTTTAGTTTCTAAAATTTTCTTTATGTGTTTATGCAGTTTGGGTGGGTGGATGCTCCAGGAGGCTGGAAGAGATCAAGAGTTCTTGGGGCTGGAGTTCCAGGTGTTTGTGAGCAACCTGATATGAGTGCTGGGAACACAACTGTTCTCCTCTGGAAGAGCAGCCAGTGCCCTTAACCAGCCCCAGAAATTTTCAAGATGAGTTTCTGGTTTTTGTTTGTATGTTTTGTTTCATTTTGTTTGTTCATTTGTTGGAGGCAGGCTCTTACTAAGTAGTCCTGGCTGTCCTTGAACTCTATGTAGGCCAGGCTGGCCTTGTACTCACAGAGATCTGCTTGCCTCTGTCTCCTAGTGCTGGGATTAGCATGTTAGCACACATGACTTTCCAGATTAGTCTTTAACACCCTAAGAAATGTGCAAACTGAGTAACCATTGGTCACATAGATATGGTGACCCATGCTTGTAATCCCACTTCTTGGGAGGTGAAGTAGGAGAATCATGAGTTCAAATGCCAGCTAGTTACCAGGCAGTAGCAGTGCATACCTTTAATTCCAGCACTCCACCTGCCTCTGCCTCCTGAGCTCTGGGATTAAAGGTGTGCACCACCACCGCCCAGCCTTGTATTTGGGATTTAATTAGGAGTTCTTATATTTAGAGGAGAGCAATACTGTAGAATTGTTCCAGCTAGTAATTTGGATTTTTGCAGTTTCTAAAAGGTTTGTAATTTAGGCTCTAGAGAACAGTTATGAAGGATTTCCATTGCTCAGTCATGCTTTGGGGGAAGTTGCCATTTAATATGTCATAGGTTAGAACTATCTAGTTGTTTGTTACTGAGACCTCAAGAAAATGCGTGATTGATGTCCCACATCAAGTTTGAAATTACAAATGAAAGAATGAGACACTGAAACATTTAAAAAGGGTATGTGCGTGCAGATGATTGTGGAGGTCAGGACAACTTTGTGGAACGGATTCTCTTCCGCCTTTAAGTAAGCGCTAGGTGTTGGACTCAGGTGGCCGGCCAGCCTTGCTCCACAAGCATCTTTACCGAGGAGCCATCTTGTTGACCGGGAAAGGTCATTTTTCATTTATGATTGTTTCTTTGTAAACATGCTTTTGAAGAAACATGTTCTTTTTAAAGACCTAATCTCACCTTGAACTTGTGATCGTCCTGACTGCACCTCCAGGTGTGCAGCATACTGATTTTATTAGGTGCTGTTGGCCTTGAACCCAGGGGCTCATGAATGTTTGGGCAAGCACTCTAACAACTGAGCTACATTCCTCACTCCTAAGTCTCCTTTTTTAGTTAAACTGGTCATAATTTTGTAAAGCTTCCCTCTTTCTTTAATTGCTCCGATTTTATCTTTAATGAAAGAGACTAGACTTCCAGCTGTTTAGTTGTCACAGATTATTTTACCCTTTTTTTCTGATACAGTATTACTTGTATTCTAGGAAACTCAAATATTAATATTTCAACCTCTTCACAATACAGTAGAAAGCCCATTGAATGTTAAACCGTCTTCTGATTTCTGTTTTAAGATGAGGTTAGGAACTACAGCTTTGGGCCAAGTTTGGTGGCTCATTCCTTTAATTACAGTACTTTGGAGGCAGAGGCAGGCATATTTCTTAGTTGGAGGCCAACCTGAATCGATAAACCCAGGCCAGCAAGCCAGCCAGGAGAGACAGAGACAGACGAGAAAGAGACACAGAGAGGGCTGTAGTAACCCTCATTCATTCACTCAGTCTGTTTGCATTATTTTTAAAATGCTTGCTTAAGGCTTCCTGTTGATTTTTACCCTTCACTTTCATGCTGAATACACAAGCAAAGGCATAAGTTTAGAACCAAGATAAACACTCTACTTCTGTGTCCTGTGTTTTTCGGCCTTTGCTCTTGGTGGGTGGTAGTGAGGGAAGGGACCACCCTGTTAACTGAGGTTAGTTTCCAAAGGTGAAATGATACATGAGTTCCTATAGTTGGTTTGTTTTGTTTCATTTATTTTGTTTTTTTGTTTTTTGTTTATTTTGTTTTAAAATAATCCATAACTTTTTTTTAATCAACACCATTTTCCTTTTTATCAGCAACCTTTTCTCTAATTTTGTAGTCTTCTGCATCTCTGCCCCCTTAACCTCTTTCAGACACTGAAAACTTGCCTTGGGTGTACATGGGCACAGCTTTGATAATTGAGTTTGGTTGATTTCTTGAGAATGCAAATAGGGAATGCAGGGCTGGGCTTTGGCATGAAAATAGAACAGATTATCTTGATGTCTATAATTCACTCATGAGAAAATTTCAGGCACTAAAAATAAAAATTGTACATCTGCTAAATTTTATTGGGGTCAGGAAAATGTTTTATCTTACAGTTAAGTTGAATGTGATACTGGGATTGGTTTGCCAGCAGTCTCACTCAGGTTGGGGTCAGATTGCTGAGACTTAATTTTTTTTTTTTTAAAAAGTTATGCTATAGACTAGCGCATGTGAATATTAGAAATCATTAAGCTTAGATTGTAAAAATGTTTTCAAAAAGGTTTTTTTCTTAGATTGAGTCTTATTTTGTTGCTTAAATGGGCTTCAGACTCACTGTGATCCAGGCTGGCAGGGGCTGGAGAGTTGGCTCAGCAGTTAAGAGCACTGGCTGCTCTTCCAGAGGACTTGAGTTAAATTCCCAGCACCCACATGGCAGCTCACAACTGTCTGTGACTCCAGTTCCAGGAGAACCGACGCCTTCACACAGACAGACATGCAGGCAAAACACTAATGCACATGGGGAAAAAAATCCATGCTGGCTTCAGACTCTGGCAGTCCTCTCGAGCCAGCCAGTGGTTTTGGGATTACAGCTATGAGCATCCCCCAGCCAGCCAGAATTAGCGTTTTTGTACAAAAGGTCATATGGGAAACTTTTCTATTTTAAAATAATATAGTTTATCAAATTAAACATGTTTCTGAATCTTGTCTTCTATATAGTACAGTTGTTTATTAGCGTGATGGTAGTGCTTTTTAAATGGTGATTTCTGTTTAAAGAGATAGGTCTTTAAATCTAAGTACTTCCATTGCTTTGAAACTCAGTGGGATATGAGAAGACAGAGTCTTTGGTTTCCGTTGTCCCTATCCGTTCCAGTGGCTTTGTCTAAGTGACATCATTGTTAAGTCATGTTGCCTTATGCATGTACCGTGGCCATTTTAACTCAGTTAAAGTAACTGAGCAGAGATATGGTAGCACAGCTTTCAATCCAAAGCACCTGGGAGACAGGAGGATTTGGTGTTCAAAATCTTCTTCAGCTGTGTTGTTAATGAGTTGAAGACCTGAAGATGTCTAGTTTTTCTATTCTCTCCTCCTGCTTGTTCCATAGTTTCCAGGTTGACCTCTAGCTGAGTAGTTGAGGCTGACTTTCAACTTTTGATCTTGCTGCCTCCACTTCTCAAGTTGCTGGGATTATGGGTAACTGAAAACTGTTTCTGTAGAAAGCTTTAAGGAATCTTGGAGAATTGGTTGCAGATCTCGATTATAATTTGAATTTTTACATGAGCTTCCACCTTTTTTTTTTTTTTTTTTTTTAAAGGCTTTGAGTTGTTTATGGAAACTGGGCAGTATTACTTGTTATACAAGTTTGGATTTGCATATCTGGTTTTTGTGCACCTGCCTTCTCACCTATGTGCAAAATAAATGATAGAACTATGAAACTTTTAAAACAGGAAATACATAGATCACAACAAAGATTCACTTTTTTTTAAAAGCTTTATTTTTGTTATTTTATGTGTATAAGTGTTTTATCTGCATGTGTGTCTATGTATCACCTGTGTGCTTGGTGCTCAAGGAGGTGATGAACCTCCAGGTGGGTTCTGGTAATGGGACCTGGGGCTTTTGAAACAATAAGTGCCCTTAACCACTGAGCCCCCAAAGATTTGCTTTTTAAGATATGAGGGAACTTGTTTTAAGTTCCTACCTTTCTTCCCTTAGCACTCTTCTCCCTACACACTATTGAACATGAAAACCCAGTGGTAGGTCTCATGTAGTCCAGACTAGCCTCGACTCGCTGTGTAGCTGATAAAGACCTTGAATTTGTGTGCGCGCGCGCGCGTGTGTGTGTGTGTGTGTGTGTGTGTGTTACATGGAACGTGCAAGTAAGTATACACACGTGCTCATGTGCCTGTATATAGAGATTCTAACAAGACCTCAGGTGTCTTTATCTCTGTCAGCCCTGTTGCCTTGAGACAGGGTCTCCCTCTGAGCTGGAGGCTCACATTTTTGGCTTGACTGACTGGCTGGCCATTGAATTTCCAGGATTTGCTTATCTGCCCTTCCAGTGCTGGGGCTATGAGCACGTGTAGTCACGTATAGCTTTTCATGTGGGTGCTGAGGGTTTGAACTCAAGTATTCATGTTTACATAACAATCTCTTTTACCTAGTGATCTGTCTCCCTAGTCCTAGGACCTTAAATTTCTGATATTCTTCTACCACCTCCCCAGTGCGGAGTTTATAAGCACCCACTGTGGTGCCCAATTTATGCAGTACTGAGAATCAATTCAAGACTTCATGTATGCTAAGTAAGCACTCTACAAACCAACTTCTGACTATCCTTCTTATTTTCTCCCCGAGAAGCTATTGTACAACAAACTATCTCATTCTTTATTTTCCATTCGATTCTGGATATTGCCTTCAGGTCTCCCTTTTCCTAACCCGTTTCTAATTTATTTTTATTTTCTTGAAGCTGTCTCATAGCCTAATCTTGAGAGGTAGCAAAAGAAGACCTTGAACTCCGGATCCTCCTGCTCCTGTCTCCCAAGCGTATATCACTACAGCTTATAGGTGTATATAGCCACATTTAGCAATTACGGTGGTTTTTGAGATTGGATCTCATGTCCAAGCTGACTTGTAATTAATTTATTTTACCCTCCTGAGTCCCGGAAACAGAAGCATGAGCCACCGTATGAAACAGCTTCCAATTCACTTTTTTTTTTTTTAATTTTTTTAATTTTTGAGACAGGGAGTTACTATGTAGTACTTTCTGGCCTGGAACTCATTATATAAACCAGACTGGCTAGGAACTCACAGGGATCTTCCAGCCTCTGATGAGATTAAAGGCATGCTCCACCAGGCCGGACTTAATTTGTTTATTTTTATTTTTAGTTATGTGTAGGTGCAGGTGTCTGCATGTAGCTAGCTATATGCATGTGAGTGCAGGTCCCCTTGGAGTCCAGAGGCATCAACCCCATGGAGGTGGTGTTAACAAATTTTTTTTGGGGGGGGGAAGTGGAGACAGGGCTTCTGTGTAACCCTGACTATCTTAGAACTCACTAAGTAGACAAAGGTAGCCTTTTGAACTCAGAGCTGCCTGCCTGCCTTTGAATCCAGAGTACTACCATGCTACACTTGGCCTCTTTTCTTCTTTAATGCTTGAGTGTATAAGCCTTACACGTGCCTATGTGAGTGTGCATGCAAATTCACTGAAGCCAGAGTAGTAGGTGCTGAGTGTTCTCTGTTACTGTCTATTCCTTTGGGATAGGTCTCTTCCCCAAACTTGGAACTTGTATTTGTTCTGTCAGGTAGTCTGGAAGTGAGAAAACTATCCTCTGTCTCTGTCCCCTAAGAGCTGGAGTTAAAGGCATGCACAGGACACTCTTCTGGTTATGTGGGTTCTGGGATCTGCATGCCAGTCCTCAGGATTAAACAGCAAGCATTCTTTAGCTGTATAACCGTCTCTCCAGCACACTTCCATTCTCCTTTGGTGTGTAGGAATGAATGTGCAGAAGCCAGAGGTTAATAACATCAGGTAACTTCTTCATTTGCTTCACTGTAATTGTTATTTATTTATTAGGATTTATTTATTGATTGTGTGTGAGTGTCTTAACTGTATGTGTGTGCACACCATATTCATGCCTGGTGCCTGAGGTCAGAAGAGGATTTCAGATCCCCTGGAACTGGAGTTTCAGATGATTTCTGAGCTGCCTGTGGGCGCTGGAAATCAAACCTGGTTCTTGTACAAGAGTGGCAAGTGCTCTTGACTGCTGAGCTATTTCTCCAGCCCCCCTTTTAAAAAGTTTTAAATAACATTTATGTATTTAATCCCCCCTCCCCCATGTCTATGAGTGTTTTGCCTGCGTGTATGCAGACCCTTGGAGGCCATAAGAGATTGTGGACTCCTCTGGAACTGGAGTGATAGACATTTATGATATGAGTGGCCATGTGGGTGCTGAGAATTGAATGCACGTTCTCGGTTTCTCTTGAAGACGAGTATGTCCCTAAAACCATCTGTAACGCCAATTCCAGAGGTAACCAACTCCTCTCTGGTCTGTGGTAATGAAACACATAATTAAAAATAATAACTAGAAAAGGAAATCTTTCTTTTTCTCCTCTAAGGCTCTAATCTTATAGGTAGCATTATATCAAATGCTTCTCTAGGAGGAGTGTATGTGTGTGTGTGTGTGTGTGTGTGTGTGTGTGTGTGTGTGAGAGAGAGAGAGAGGGAGAGAGGGAGAGAGGGAGAAAGAAAGATACCAAACCATTTTATTCAGAGGTTTGAAGATAGAGTTTAATTTGATATCCATGGCAGGTCAGATCTCTGGCCCTCTGTCCACTAAAAGCCTCTAATCAGATTTTTACTGAAGGACTATTAATGATGTGTCATGATGTCTCTAATGAAAGCAAGATATTCCAAGAACCAATGAAATATTGTTCGGGGATACTGTGCTTAGCATGCCTAAGATTGTACCTAGAGAAAAAAATTATAGAGGGTAGCTTGGGAAAATGGCAGTAGTTTTTTCTGTTTAGAATTTTTCTTTAGAAGTGTTTTGTTGTTTGGTGGTGGTGGTAGTGGTAGTGGTGGTTTTTTGGTTGTTTGTTTTGTTGTTTTTTGGTATTTTTTTGGTATCTCTGTATCCATGGCTGTCTTGGAACTTGCTCTGTAGATCAAGCTGGCCTCAAACTCACAGAGATTTGCCTGCCTTTGCCTCCCAAGTGCTGAGATTAAGGCATTTGCCCCCATCCTCAGCTTTGAGTACTATTTCTAGTGTTCACTGTTGTGAGAGAGAATGAGTTTGATACTGAAAGTACACAATATCAGGGATGGTGGCACATGCCTATATATAATGCTGGCAGTTAGAAGGTGTCGCAGATCTCTACTTTGTTTTATTCTGTTTGGTTTAGGACACTATCTGTATAGCTCAAGCTGACATCAAATTTATTATGTGGCAAAGATCTCAGACCATATTCATGCTCCTGCACTTTGTGAGTGTTAGAATTACAGGGATTCAGTTTCATGACCCATGTTATCTAATCTGTACCCTTAGATTCATAATGGCTTACAAAACTTGAGCCTTAGGAAACATTACTGAAACTGAAATTAATATTTAGATTTGATGGAGAGACTTCCAAAATATTTTCTTTGGAGCTGGAGATGGCTCAGCAGTTAAGAGCACTGACCGCTCTTCCAGAGGTCCTGAGTTCAGTTCCCAGCAAATGGTGGGTCATGACCATGTATAATGCTGTCTGATGCCCTCTTCTGGCATATGGTTTTACATGCAGATAGAGCACTCATGTACATAAATAAATAAATCTTTAAAACGAAAAAATATCTTCTATGTTCCTAAAATTCCTGCAGTCCCCCTTTTCCTTTTTGTCTTACACCTCCTGTGGAGAAGGGTAGTAGGTTAAAATTCCATCTACTACTTAGTTACAGTGACATCTACTGGTGACAGCCTTTAGCACCATTTTGCTGATTACTTAGCTCAAGGCAGTTTTTAAGTCTACCAAAAAATAAAGTAACATACCAGAGGGAGAGAGTCTAAACTTTGGTTCTGTGTATGTTTTCACTGATAAAATTTTTTTTAACTACATAGAGACATTACAGAAAATAGAAAAGCAGAAAATATAAGATAGTCCTGAGTGCTGAGATTAAAGGCATGCACCATCACACCTGGCCAGAGAGCTGACTTAAGTATGTGTAAAGTACATTTAAGTCATCACAGTGAGTCACCTGCATGTCTGGTGCCTGTAGAGCGTCAAATTTCTTGAAACTAAGTTACAGATAACTGTGAGCAGCACTTATTGGCTGAGCCATCTTTCCAGCCCCATGCCTATTTTTCGTCCCTAGGATGCCCAAATGTTTGCTTTTCCCAGACCTCAGTGCTTGCTCTCCCACTGAGTCGTATGTGTCCTTAGGTCTCTTTACAGTTTTGTTGGTATGGGAGGGGAGGTTTACTAAGTTGCCCATTCTTGTCTTTTGTTCTCAGGTACCCTGTGTGCATTTGATGCACAGACACACATGCATGCAAGACATTCATACACATGAATGAATCTGAAATAAAAATACCTTCACTAGATTGCCTGTGGACGAGTCTCTAGGCCATTTTCTTGATCAATGCTTGATAATGGAAGAACTTAGCACACTGGGAGCTAGGTCTCTCCTGGGTAGGTGGTCCTAGATGGTATAAGAAAGCAGGCTGGGCAAACCTTGGAGACTGAACCCATAAGCAGCATTTCTCCATGGCTTCTGATGTAGTTCCTGCCCTGATGTCCTTATAATGTAATATGACCTAAGAGTTGGAAGGTGTAATAAACCCTTTCCTTTCACGATTTTTTTTTTTTTTTGGCATGGCATTGATCACAGCAAGATGACAGATAGGAAACCAGAAGCCCGCGTGAATTTTTTGGAAATATATGGAAACTAGTTTTTTGACTGGTAGAATGCTTGCCTACTATATGGAGACCCTGGGCTCAGCTGATTCCTAGAATGGTGTTTTGTTTTGTTTTGTTTTAAAGTTACTGACATTTAATTTCATTGTGCTTTAGCAATTCTCAAGTTTTCAAGTATTTTTCTTCACAGAGAATAAGGTTTGACTTTGAACGATCTTGGAAGGTCAAGGCTTTAACCACACTTCTTTACTTTGAAGAAATTGAAAAGATCTCTAACCTTCATAGTTATTTAAGAAATGATGCTAGAGGCAACAGCTGGGTTTGGCCAAGACTGTCATTAAACTGTGCCTCTGGTTTCATAGATACTTTCATCACAGGAAGGCCAATCTTTAATTTATCTCATTGCTAAACTAGTACCATGTTTTAAGATTAAACTGTTGTTTTCTAAAACTGTTATTAAAAGGGGTGGGTAACAAATTCCAGTATGATGTTGATGTCATGTTGGCCTTTGTATTTGAGATGGGTCTTACTCTTCCAAGGTTAGACTGGAACTAATATGGAAACTTGAACCTGTAGTCCTTTGGGTGTCCCTCAGGTATGTGGGAGATTGAGTTAGAGCTTGAGCCTAGGATTTCAAGGCCAACCTGGGCAAAAATAGCAAAATCCTATGTCAGATTAAAAAGGAGAGATATTAGCTGGGCAGTGATAGTGCACGCCTTTGATCCCAGCACTCGGGAGGCAGAGGCAGACAGATCTCTGTGAGTTCGAGGCCAGCCTTGTCTACAGAGTGAGTTCCAGAACAGCCAGGGTTACAACAGAGAAACTCTGTCTTGAAAAACTGAGAAAGAGATATAGAGAGAGAGATCTTGAAGAAGTGGTGCCTTTTGGGCTAGTGAGATGGCACGTGGAAGAAAGAATAGTAATTAAAAGTTTAAAAGAAAGGATGGTACTGTGAGTGCGTCAGGGAGGTTTCTGTGGCTGTTCTGTCCTACACACTGCCACCTTCTCCTTTTCTTTTTCTTTCAGGTGATCATGGAGCTCAACTTGGCCTCCATGGATCTGGTGGTGATGGGATACATGATGAGACAGCAGGTGGAGAAGAAGGAGAGAACAGCCCTGATCCCCAACCTCAAGCTGGTCGGAGGACTCGTCGGGAAGCATGTACCTGCCCCTACTGTAAAGACAGTGAAGGAAGGTGAGTTCATGTTCTTGAATATAGAATTCATTTTTTTGAATATAAATTAAAAAAATGGACTTAGAAATAAGAGGAAAAGATCTTTTTTTTTTCTATTTAAGACATAGGACGGGTTGGGTGTGTAGCTCAGTCAATAAAGGATTTTCCTAGCACTTACGAAGTTCTTAAATTTAATTCCAGCCCTGCATGAAGCAGATGTGGCCGCAGGCCTATGATCCCATATTGTGTGACAGAACTTTCTGAGGAGATGCAGCACACACACATGTCTGGAAGAGTCCAGAGCAGGGAGAGAAAGCAGTAGACTAAACATGGCCAGTAGGTGGAACAGGGCACAAGAGGAGTGAGAGGGGAAGATGAAAAGTGAGAGCCAAGGGAGCAACCTGCCTAAAATGTCAGGGTTGTATAGGAACGATACGCTAGGTAAGGGAGCCCGTGAGCTGGAGTTTAGGGTGGGGCGGGCAGCCAGGATGAACTGTAACAAGTATTTGCTGTGCTGAGGGCCTGGAGGCCAGCATGTGCTTTGGTAAATAGGCACCACAGTTAGCGATTTGTCCCAAGTTTCTATTGGACCTGACAGGGAGCCTGTGACAGACAGGCATGGTATCACTAAAGCTCAACTTGGTGAACCAATGAGTTTTTTAAGTGATTTTTGTTTGTTTGTTTTGCTTTATTTATATATTTGGTTTTTCGAGACAGGATTTCTCTGTTGTAACTCCGGCTGTTCTGGAACTCACTCTGTAGACCAGGCTGGCCTCACAAGCATCTGCCTGCCTCTGCCTCCCAAGCGCTGGGATTAAAAGCGTGCGCCACTACTGGCCAGCAAACCAATGAGTTTTATTGGTGTTACTTAAAGGGTGAAGGGTTACTTACAGAAAAGGAATAGAAGTTTCTCAAAGACAGCTGAATCACCAAAGCCCACTCCACCATGGGTAACAGCTTACAAAAGCTGGAGATCTGGAGCTTGCTGCACAGCCTGCAAAAAGCTCAACAGATTGGAGTGTATCCCTTCCAAATCAATTGGTTTAAGCCCCTCAAGGCAGATCACTGGTCTCTGAGAGTCTTTGCAGGTTGGCTTGTCTGAGAGTAGCTCTCATCAGTCTTTATCTTTCACCCTTGGGAGGGGCCTATTGAATCTGATTAGTTTCAGGGTGTCCTGAAGCTTATTTGAGTTGTTTACCTTCTGTTTCATGGGGCTTCCCTGCAGGATAAGAGTGTTTCAATCCCTGAGGATATTGTTATACAACATCCTAGCATTTGGGAGGTGGGATCAGATGTGTTTGTTGCAAACGGATATAATATAGTACATTTGAGTAGATCATATTATGTAACTCTTTGTTTCTAACTCTGACTTCTTATTCACTGAGTTCAATTCCAGCTTGTGAGCTTATTTACTTAATTATTTTTGAGACAAGGCCTCATTGTGTAGCCCAAGCTTACCTGGAAGTACCTATGTTTGGAAGACCAGGCTGTCCTCAAACTCACAGAGATCTACCTGCTTCTGCCTCCCAGGTGTTGGGATTAAAGCCCATGTTAGATATTTAAGAGCACTTGTTGCTATTGCTGAGGACCGAGGTGGCAGCTCACAGCTCTGTGCTACTCTAGTTCTATCTGTAATTCCAGTTCTAGAGGACCTGACATCCTTTTGTGGGCTCTTTGGACACACATTCATACAAGCAAAGCATGTATACACTAAATAATAAATAAATCTGAGAAAAGATTTTGGCCAGGAATGGTGGCACATGTTTTAATCTGAGAAGCAGGTGAATCTCAAAGTGTTCAAGACCTACCTAGTCTACATAGTGAGTTCTAGGTTAGCCAGGGATTATACAGTAGGACCCTATCTCAGAATATATAATATATGTATTTATATTATATCTCAGAATATACACACACAGTTGTAATCAGTTCCTCTTTGGCCTGGAGGCATTGAAATCAGATGGAACTAGCCTAATGATTACCACCAAATATCTGTTGTGATGGTTTTAACAAGATTGCTTGCAAAATAGCAATGAAATAGAAACCTAATCTCTTGTAATCATTTTTTTCTACAGTAGCTTTAGGAAAATTGCATGTTTTCCACAGTGCAGCTGTCACTCAAAAAGACAAAAATGTGCTTACTCCAGATAGAATATTTTTCCACCAGGATTTTTTTAATTTATTATTTTTTTTCTTAAAGATACATTTATTTTTATTTTGTGTGTATGAGTGTTTCTTGCATGTATGTATGTGTGCCATGTGCATGTACCTGTGGAAGCCAGAAAAGGGCATCTGATTTTCTAAAGAGAAAAAAACTTAGTTTACTTAGTTGGGAGACAGTGTACCGTGGTATACATGTAAAAAGTTGGAGGATCACTTGAGGGAAGGTCTCTGGGGATTGCGTTTAGTTTGTCAGACCTAGTAGCAAGTACCTTTATCTACTGAAATTTTATTATTTTTTTTAGGTTTTTCGAGACAGGGTTTCTCTATGTAGCCATGGCTGTCCTGGGCTTAAAGGCATGCACCACCACTGCCTAACACATATTTTTTTCTTACTAGCAGCTGTTACTAACATTTCATGATCCCTTTTGGGGGGCCAAAGGACCCTTTCACAGGGAGTCGCCTAAGACCATCTGCATATCAGATATACATTATGATTCATGTCAGTACCAAAATTACAGTTATGAAGTAGTAATGAAAATAATTTTACATCACCACAGCATTAAAGGGTCAAAGCATTAGGAGGATTGAGAACTCCTGCTAAGTCTTAATTCTTTTCCTTGTAATCATTACATTTAGAAAATCATTTAGTCCTTATAAGTCCCTTTGAAAAATCCATTGTAAGTTTTGTCCTGTGGTGGCTCATGCTTGTAATCCCAGCATTCTGGAAACTGGAGCAGGAAGATTACTGAAAGTTGCAGGCTAGCTTGGGTACCAGTGTGAGACTCTGTTTTAAACAAGTTCTTATCCCAGTAAAAATCAGACACACACACAAAAAAAGCACCAAAATAAAATAACTTGTTCTTTGTAGTTTACTCTGTGTTTCAGGAAAAGCATAGTAGGTATTTCTTCTTTATGTTGTTCATTTGCTTATTTTTTGAGATAATATTTTGCTCTGTATCACTGGCTGGCCTGGGACTATGACTGGCTTAAAAGTTAATTCTATTGTTCATGCTTCTACTCTTTGGAGTTTCAGGTATGCATCACCACACATGGCTGATTTATAGGGATTTTTGGTGTTTGTGGTGTTTTTGAGATAAGGTCTCACTGTATGACTCTGGGTAGCCTGGAACCCAATATGTACTGGACTGAACTCACACACAGAGATCACCTTCTTCTACCTCTTGACCACCAGGATTCCCAGCCTAAGTTTTAGTTTTGAGGAAAGATCTCTGATTTATATCCTTAAAACCCAAAAAAATTCTCTCTTAGGAGTCTCCTTGATGCCCACAAATGGATCGTACATAAAACAAACTCGGCTTAGCAAAGACATTGTAGAACTTTGCTGAGCATAGTTTGAGATTTGAAGACAGACAGGGTCTTGCTGTTTTTCCTGGGCCATCCTCTAAGTTGAAGTAGCCCTTTAATCCCTGACATAACTAGGATTACAGACATGTACTGATGCATCTGCCTGTTTGTTTTCCCTTCTAAGTTTTATCCAACCTATTCTTTCTTCATTAAATCTCTGGTACTGTTCTGGGCAGACAGCTTAGTAGGTAAGAGAACTTGCTATGAAAGTAAGAGGACCTAAGTTCAAATCTTTGGCACCTCTCCACCCTGTCGTTGTTTTTGGTTGAGACAGGGTTTTTCTATGTAACCCTGACTGTCCCAAAACTCAGTATGTAGACCAGGCTAGCCTCGAATTCACTTAAGACATTGTCCAAAAAATACCCCAAAGAAATAGGGAGTGGAGAGATGGCTCAGCAGTTAAGAATTTGCTACCTTCCTGAGTACCTGAGTACTGAGGTACCTGAGTTCAGTTCCTAGAGCCCACATCAGGTGGTTCATAACTGCCTCTGACTCCAGTTACAGAGGTCTGATGCCTCTGGCCTCCTCAGGCGCTTGTACTCACATGCACACACATATACATATATTTTTTTTATTAAAGATTTGTATATGTGTGTGCAGTTGCTTGATCTCTGAATCTGATGATGTGAACCACCTGATGTGATTGCTAGGAATTGATCTCCATTCCTCTAAAAGAAGAGCTTTGTACTCTGAGCAACTGAGCCCTTTCTCCAGCTCCTAATAAAAAATAAATGTTTAAGAAAAACAAGCTGAGTGTGGTAGTGCACGCCTTTAATCGCAGCACTCGGGAGGCAGAGGCAGACCCAGGCGGATCTCTGAGTTCGAAGACAGCCAGAGTTACAACAGAGAGATCTTGTCTTGAAAAACAAAAACAGAAGTAAATCTTAATGACAGGTATGGTGGCCCAGACCTTTAACCCCAGCACTGTTCAAGCAGAGGCAGGTAGATCTGTGAGTACAAGGCCAGCCTGGTCTAGGAAGTTCTAGGACAGCCAGAGCTACATCGAGAGACCCTGTCTCAAAAACAGAACGGGTTAGGTAATTGCTGCTGATATTTCTCAGTTCCTTGATTTCTGTCTTCAGAGTGATAAGTTATTTGTTCTCATTTTTAGAGGCTCTGGAGATCCTGGCAAAAAGAAACAGCACATTTGTCACATCCAAGGGTGTGGGAAAGTGTATGGCAAGACCTCACATCTCCGGGCACACTTGCGCTGGCATACAGGGGAGCGGCCATTCATGTGTAACTGGTCATACTGTGGGAAGCGCTTCACACGTTCAGATGAGCTTCAGAGACATAAACGTACACACACAGGTGAGTAAGACCCAGGGGAAGAGAGAAAGAGAAGACAGGATACGTCTGTGCACAACTTACATGTGAAACTATGTCTCAAAGAGCACTGAGTTCATCTGGAAGGTTTTAAGAAGGAGCTCAATTTTAAGTTGGATTTTGAAGAATATACGTAAACCTAATCTTTGTCCTGACTGCTTTTTGGCTAAGTTATCTTTTTTTTTTTTTAATCTAGGTGAAAAGAAATTTGCCTGCCCTGAGTGCCCTAAGCGATTCATGAGGAGTGATCACCTGTCAAAGCATATCAAGACACACCAGAACAAGAAGGGAGGCCCAGGTGTAGCCCTGAGTGTGGGCACTTTGCCCCTGGACAGTGGGGCGGGTTCCGAAAGCAGTGGCACTGCCACTCCTTCAGCCCTTATTACCACCAACATGGTAGCCATGGAGGCCATCTGTCCAGAGGGTATTGCCCGTCTTGCCAACAGTGGCATCAATGTCATGCAGGTGACAGAGCTGCAGTCCATTAACATCAGTGGCAATGGTTTCTGAGATTAGACCCGGGGCTAGAGACATATGGGCCAATACCCACCAAGCCCGGGATACAAGGTAGTGTGGGTCCAAGAGACATGTGGAAGAGAGAGCCATGAGGCATTAATGTGCATGGTGGTGGGAAGAATTGGGAGAGGGTACAAGAGAAGAGATGGGATTGTGGCACCCATCTTTGTCACTGGTGACTTCTTGAAAATGGGAAATGTTAGTGAAAATTCAGTTGGTGCCACCCTTTGATAAGCATTTATTTCATCCCGAGTTCTTCTTACACTTCTTACCCCAGCCTCCCCTTTCTGCGTTTCCCCTCTGAGCTCTCCCATGATGGATTCTTCCCCCCCCTTCCTAAAGCCATCATGCCTTGATAAATATATATGATCATTGAAATACTTTTTAACAAAAACAGATTCTATATTATATATATATATATAAAAAATATATAGAAATGCTTTCACAGGGATTGGCTGGGAGGAGGAAAAAGACCATTCTGTGACCAAAAAACTTTGGTCAATTTTTTTTTTTTAATTGCCTTATTTCTCAATGGCTGAGCCTTATCATGACACATCAAGCTTTTCTATAAATGTTGTCCTGGCATCCCACCAGAGTAAGCGTTCATATGCTCTGCTTTTAGTTGATATATACATTATATAATGTGTCTCCTTTCTTAATTTTGTCATTTTGTTTGGGATCAGCTCCTTGTGCTCCTTTCCTGACTCAATCCCTTTTGTCTCCCCTTCTTTCATGATCACTTCATGTGTTGTGTTTGACAGTGACCCCCTGCGTTAGGCACTTGTGTCATTGTTTTAAAGACCTTAGTTCCAGCAGCAGAATGGAAAAGTCCTGAAGTGTGGTCTGATGCTTGAAGTAGCTGTGGAGGGAGTGTTCACAATACTACTGACGCAGGCACCCTCTCAGTGCTGGAGAGTCAAAACAACCTCCCTTTGTAAGCTGCTCTAAACCTTAGAAATCAGAAGCCTTTCTGTGGAATTGTGTAAGAGGCCCTTTGAGGGAGATAATCTGGGATTGGTGTGTATAAACTGTCAAAAAATGATCACATAGTTGGCAGCAGGTTTCAGTAGGAAAAAGATGTTCTCAGAAAAGGAAATAACTCATAGTCTTGGTTCATAAGGTAGTAGATTATTTGGATTTCAGTATCATTGTCTTCCAAATAGCTCTAATCCTTAATGTATGGGCTTCTGAGTTCATACTCTGAAAGGAATTACACTTCCTCTTTTGAACATTTCTGTAGTTCCTTCCTATTAATGTTTTAATGTTAAGGAGCATCAGCCAGTGAATCTGTTTCGACTTTCCATTCTGTAGAATGCAAAACTTGTGCCAGTGGCAAAAGAGTGGTTCTTAAAAAAAATTTCCCCTTAACTCTTCTTTAATGTACTTGGGTGGTTCCTAAAGGGAAAGGGAAGCACACAATCATGGGAACGATAGCCCAGAACAAAAAGAAATCTTGTCTTACCACTGTGGATTATAGGAGAGATTGGGAGAAATTATCCTGCTTTTCTCCACGGCCTGATTCCAGAAGAGACTGATTTAAAAATTATATCGGCAGGGAAACTCAGTGCATTTGACACTGAGACTTAAATGCAACCAGAATTGTCCTCAAGGCCCAGCCATTAAAGGATTATCTCTCTTGACTTTCTGGTATCTTGTCAGAGAGCTGTTCACTGTGAGGAAGTGTGGAAATGGTTGTGTGTATGTGTGTAATCTATTAGGTTGGGGATAGGTTTTCTGTTTAGCCAATATTTAAAGAGACCTGCAATAAAAAATTACCCTGATCTGATAGAGAAAGTAAACTCTTTGTGTGTGACTGTGTGTGAATGTGTGTCTGTGCTTGTATGTATCTACATGCAGATGAGAACTTATATTTGAAATTGTTGGAAAACAAAATCAGATCAAAATGCCTCTTGGGCTCATTACCTAGAAATTGGTTGTAAAACTTGGGGATGTTCTTGAGGTCAGTTCTCTGCTTATGCTAAATCAGTTACAATTATGAATGGGGTGTGGGGATATCCTAGTGCACTTTCTAAAGAAGAAACTATTTTTGTGTTTGAAAATGAAATCAACATCCAAATCTATAGTGGAGTTCTTGTTCTAAACTCTCTTTATCTTGGCTACAAATAGATTATATTATTATACATTTTATGTAAATTCCATCTAAACTAGGTTCTTGGTAAGTTTGTGGTATTGTTAACCTGAAATACAATAGCTGTTAATCCTCTAACATTAGTTTTTCCATTTGGTCCATTCTTTACAGACTTAATACTGTTATCAAGACTCAGGAAATATTTCAAGGGACTTTCCCCAGATCACATGTTACTAGTTTTGAAGTAAAGGTTACCCATCCTCAGGCACCATCACACCTTTTATTCCCACAAAAGCAGGACTCAGACCTTGTTATTTTATGTCAATAATCATGTACTTTGGCATCTTTGGAGGAAGGGGCAAGATAACTCACTGGAGCGTGCCGTATTTTGCTAGATCATTTTAAGGAATAGAATCTTCTTCAGTACGAGGTGATTAGATATAAGCTGGCTTAATGATGCCAAGACTTAAACCTTTAGATTAGTTATTTGATGGTGATTTCTCTGCTGATTTACCCTCAACATCTGCTTCCTTACCATGAATTAATTCACATCAGATTCTTTCTGCTTTTCTTATTTCCTTCTCCAGTATCTTATTTGACCCTAAAATGGAAGCAGTTTCTGCTGCTTCTGCCTCCCTGTCCATGAGTCATTCGGCCCTTTTCACAGATGGTTAAAGAGACTACATTCCCCAGTCAAGGTCTCCTTACTGAAAAATAAACTTTTGGCCATCAGAATTTAGTGTAATTGATGTGCATATTGATTCTGAAATTCTTTTTCTTTTTGTAGTTTGGTTTGGGTTTTTTGTTTTGTTTTGTTTTTCTGAGACAGGGTTTTACTCTGTAGCCCAGGCTGGCCTTGAACTTTGGATTAATTTTCTGCCTAAGTGCTAGGAGTAGAAGTACGTGCCACCATGTCTAGCCTTCATTTTTTTTTTTTTTTTTTAAGTGACTACACCTTGCATGGTGGTGGGTGGACCACCCATGTTTTTGTTTTTGTTTTATTTTGTTTAAAAAAAAAATAGGTCTCTCTATGTAGCCTTGACTGGTCTGAACTTTATATAGTCCAAGCTAGCCTTGAACTCAGAGATCTGCCCACCTCTGCCTTCCAAGTGCTAGAGTTAAAGATGTGTGCTACCATGCCCAGCAGAAATAGTTATCTTAAAGCATTCATCCCCCTGTCCTAGATTGCCCGTTCACATTCATCTGCACACTACCTGATTGTGTTACCTTTTTCCTAGAGAGGACCAACCAACCATCTTCCTTCAGGGACCTCCCAGTAGGCACTCTTTTAGGGAGTGCTTTCAAAATGCAGTACATGGATATTTCTCCGCCTGTTTTCAGAGTCAATTGAACCTTTAATCACAGAAAGTATAGACTGAAGTATGGGGTGAAGGTGTTATAATTGGGGGAGGGTTGGAGACAAAAGCTGTAAATTACTATGGCTGATTTATTTCTACTATATACATATATATTTTTTGCTTTTGTATATCCTATATAGAAAACTAAGCATTGTATTTTTTTAACAAATCTGAGAAAGCACTATGAACTGCAGGTGTTTGACTTTCAGAATATATTTTGTATTGTTAATACTTCACATTATGTGAATACTGGAAACTGCAGATCTTTGTTAGACCGCAATAAATTTGGATACTTTTTGAGGGGTTTTTTTGGGGGTGCTAATCAGGCCTCTTTTATACTTTGAGGGAGCCCTGGTGCTACATGATTAAAGTTTTCATTCAGTTTTAAGTGCCCTAACTAATGCCTTTTGGACCTTGGGATCAGATCAGAAGTGGTTCAGAGATCAGGTACCAAGGAAATGAGGGCAGTGTAGCTGCCTCAGTTGAGGGCCCCTGTGGTGGGTGTTTTTGCTTTCTCTCAATAAAGTTGAATAGCCTCTTGGGGTTGAAAGGAGAAATGTTTGAAATCTCAGAGTTTTGTCTTCTCTTAAAAGAGCCAGTAACTTAGAAGGATAAAGGTAGCAGCAGTTGCTTTGGGGAGAGGAGGGTATGGCACTTTTCCAACCCCGGAACACATTGCTTTGAAAGCTGCTGATAAAACATGGGCAGGTTATTACTTTTGTTTAGAAGACTGTTCTCTCTAGTGCCTCTCTTGGCTCTGCTCCGGGGGCACAGATCTCATCTAGGAGGATGGGTAGACCAGCTTTGAGGTTGACCTGTTTCTTTTCTTTGTCTGCCTTCCCTAAACATCCCCCAGAAAGACATTAAGCAGCCTTTAGCATAAGTTCCTACTCCCTCTTCCAGATTTGGCTCACATATTGTAGATTGAAGACTGGGAAGGGAGAAGAGAGGCAGCCCTTGGCTCCATTCCTTCCCTAAGTCATCTCTGCTCTGACATCCCAAACCAAAAGGGTTTCTCTGCAGCACTCATTTGAGAGAGTGGAGTATTTTTTCTCATCTGCCCCTTTTTTATCAAACAGCCCAACCTTGTCTTGGATAAGAAAGTACAGGGACTCATCTGCCTTTTCAACTCCTCTAAGTCCCAGCTCATTACGGGAGTTGGGGAATGTGACAGATAGCTGGGGCTGCAGATAGAGAAGACTTGGTACATCCCCTTGGTTGTGTGCTTTCCTATTTCTTGCCTTCAGGAATCACACTGTGCCTTCTCTATTAGGGAATTGATTGCATCTGTTCAGCGTTTCCAGTAACTGCTCTTGAAAAGATGTGGATAGCAGCAGTTCTTCATATTTCTGGTAATCCTTTTCTTTTAGTAACATCCTGATAGCCCTTACCTAGCTATAGACTAGGAACAAAGTCTGAAGAGAATTTGCTGATATTGATCTGAGGAAACCAGAGGCAGCTGCCCTAAGGCCTGCTTTTCTCTCCCAAGTCTGTCACCCCAGGGCAGAGGAGTAGCGCTCCAATCTGGTGCCTAAAACAAGTTTATCTTTCTTAATACTGGCAGTAACCAGTCTCCATACCACTGTTGCCTTTAAACCTTTTAATCTCATGCTGTGTTTATTGTGGTTCCAATCCAGTCATCACCAGGGCTGTATGGGTAAATACTTTAAACAGTCACTCACCTTGTTCTCTACCCTCACTCTTGTGTATGTATAATGTTAATCTCTTGTCTTCCTGCTCCTTTTGTATCTTCCGTGTCTCTCTCCCCATAACTTTGTCCCTGGGTGTTTTTGGGATCTCAATATCTCTTACTCTATATCTCTATCTCAACCTCTTTGCCTTTTGTACAAAGATTAGTTTCAATGTAGTCTGTAGCACCTTTGTAAACCAATTAAAAAATTTTTTTAATAAATCATGTCTCCGGTGTATTGAGAGGGTTGGGAATGGGGAGTATGTGATAACTTCCTATTTGAATCCAGCAAATGTGGCTACACTACATTGTGCTCCCATACATTTTAACTAGTGTAGTTAGTTACGCTACACTTCAGTCTTAGGTGAGGGTTCGTGAGCTGTCCAGTGTGCTTTGATTACATAGAAATGTGGAATGCTTTCAGGTTTGGTTTCTCTTGCCTGTAATCTCAGCACTGGGAAGGCTGGGTACGTTGGGTTAGTATGAATTTGAGAGGCCTGGTTGGTCTACATAGGGAGTTCTAGGTCAATTTGGAATCTCTCAAAAATCCAAAAATGAGGGGGAGGGGTGGACATCAGGGCTGGGTTTTGTAGTTATTTGTGTTGGGAGGGGCACATGAGCCACAATGTATGTGGAGGTCAGGGGACAACTTGCCGGAGTCCACTGTTGGGTTGGTGGCTTGGCAACAGGCTATTAGCACCAAGCCGTAACTCCATCCCCACCACCCTTTTGTTATTTGTTCATTTATTGGTAATTTGAAGCAGGGTAGGTTAATGTAGTCTCAGCTATCTGGAACTCTGTGTAGACCAGGCTGACCTTGAAGGAACAGAGAACCACTTGGGAGGCCTCTGCCTCCCTCTAAGTGCTAGGATTTATGATTTATGTGTATGGTTGTTTTGTCTGCATGTATGTCTGTGTAGCACATGAATACATAGAGGCCAGAGGGAGTCAGATTCCCTGGAACTGGAGTTACTGTGAGCTGCCTTGTGGGTGCTGGAAATTAAACCTGGGTCCTCTTAACCACTGAGTTTTTTGTATTTTTGTATTTTTGCCTCTACTTCCCTAGTGCTAGGTTTTCAAGAGTGTACTCATGGCCTTGTACGTACTAAGAAAGCACACTACCAACTGAACTACATTTTTAGTGAGTAACTCCACCTTTTAAATAAGCTGCTTGTTTTGGACTATTATATTCTAGGGAGGAAAGATAGATTTACAGCAAAGTTACAAAGGATTTCCATTAATCCAGGTCCCCCTCTCCTGTTCTCTGACTTTTTATATACAGATATATAGAGAGATAAGGTCTCTCTCTCTCTGTGTAGCCCAGGTTGGCCTTGAACTCAAGGCAATCCTGCCTCAGATTCCCAAGTGCTGAGATTACAGGTATTTGCTCAAAAATCCAACTAAACAACTCTACATGTGAATGAAAGTGCACAGGGCACACGGAGGTCAGGACACTTGGGTGTCTGTCCTCTTCCACCTCAATTTAAGTCAGGCAACAAGGGCACATGCTTTGTTTCCAGTATTTGGAAAGCAGAAGCAGGTGGATCTCTTGAGGTCGAGGTCAGCTACTTCTATATTGGGTTTCAGGATAGCCAAGGCTACACAAAGTAACCCTGTTCTTTCATAAAAAATGTTAATACATTCATTTGCCGTTATGTATGTACGTGTGGGTGGGTGAATATGCGGTAATGTGCGTGTGGAGATCAGAGGACGGCTTGTACAAGTCTGTTCTTTTGCCTGGTGTGTATCCCCAGGGATTGAACTCCGGTTCTCAGGCTTGGTGGCAAGGGCCTTTACCCACTGAGGCATCTCAGCACTTGCCATAAGCATCTTACACTTACTTAATACTAGGCTGTATCTAACATTAAATACGGACTGTGGGTCCTTCAGAGTAGATGTTACCTTCCTAATATTCCAACACACTGGTTTTATTCTCTCTTACAGCTGTCTGTACTGTGGTTAACAGCATTCTAATTCTTTCGTACTCGACTTCTTGTACCTATATGCTTTATCACTACCCAGTCGTGGGTTCACTCAGGATTGCCTTTAACAGTTTACTTTATTGGAAGTTCACCTCTGGGAATGCATGATGTGTGTGGCGGATGCAGGACACATGTTGATGCTTCCACCTTATTTTTTAGAAAGGGTCTCTGAACCTGGAGCTCAACGACTCAGCAAGACTAGTTGGAGATGGAGCTCCAGAGACCCTCCTGCCTCAGCCGTCCAGCACATGCCACCACACAGTTTTTTACCCGGGTGCCGAGGAGTTGTAACACAGCTCCTCATGCAGTTGTGGTTTTACTGACTGAGCCATCTCCTCAGTATGTGTTTGGTGTATTTATTGGTTGGTTGGTTTATTTTTGAGACAGAGTCTCATTATGTAGCATTGCCTAGCCTGGAACTCTATTTAGAGCAAGCTGGCATCAACTCTCAGAGATCTGTCTGCCTCTGCCTCCCCAGTGCTGGGATTAATGGTGAGTGCCACCATGCCCAGCCAGATGTGTTTGAACAGCGTGAAACTGAACTGAGAGTAGTGTCATTTACTCATTTCAGTAAATGTTTTTTGCCTTTGCTGTTTATCTGGTACTAAACATGAAACCAGATGCCACCACTAAGGCCTCTGTAGTTCGGCATGTGAGACAGATGCCATCAGTTGCTATTTCGTCCATCCTGACCTCATTTTCAGCAGACAGTTTGACTTCTACTTCATGGAGAAAATGGAAGCTGGGATCTCTTCGAGCTCTCTCAAACATGTATTTCCACCAATTCGCCCCATCTTTTCTTCCTCGAAAAGAAATACTGTTTTCTGGAAGGCCACCCCATTTTGCTCTCATTTGACTTCTCTTTGTTCTTTATATTATATTAATGCGATTTTTCTCCTTTCATCTTCACCCTCCCTTTGGTTCCCTCCTTAGCTCATAAGCATGTTCACAGTCTCCCTCTACCCCAACCCTGTTCTGAAAAAACTGCTTCCTTTCAGGTTGCTGATGTAATTATTGTCATTCCCAAAGTCAGTGGAAGCAATTTACACCCACTTTTTCTCTTCTTTATTCACCCCTCAGACCACTTGTTAGCACCCATTCTTTCGAAAATTTCAGATTACTGTTGGCCAGCTGGTTGCAGCACCAGTGATTTCTCTGCTGCAGTATGGCAGTGTGCTCCTGCTTGGTGACACCTGCAACTTTAAGCTTCTTGTAACTGTAGCAGAATGGTGCTGCTGATGGGCCAGTGAGATGACTCTGAGTGAAGCCCCTTGCTGCTGAGCCCAGCAACGTGAGTTCAACCTCTGGGACCCTTGCAAGTTGTCCTCTGACTTCCACAAATGCAATAAATAGAATGCAACTTTTTTTTTTTTTTTAAAGCCAAAGGTTGGGAGAAGGAGGCAAACATGGACCTGCACACCTTTCATCCCAGTACCCTGGAGGCAGAGGCAGGTGGATATTTGTGAGTTCAAGGCCAGCCAGGGCTACACAGTGAGACCTT
The DNA here is from genome assembly GCA_026225945.1 of Cricetomys ansorgei. Classification (NCBI taxonomy): domain Eukaryota; kingdom Metazoa; phylum Chordata; class Mammalia; order Rodentia; family Nesomyidae; genus Cricetomys; species Cricetomys ansorgei. Next base: position 1,241,523 of record JAMJFZ010002087.1, on the reverse strand, counting down.
ACTTCAAACCAACAGGCCAGAGGGACAGTAGTTAAGAGCGCTTGCTGATTCTCCAGAGTTCAGTCCCCAGCACCCACATAGCAGCTCACAACTGCCTATAAACCTAGTTCTAGGAGTTCTGATGTCCTCTTCTAGCCTCTGAAGACACTGCACACAGGTGCACAAACCCACATTTTAATTAAACATAATTAGAAACAAAAGAATATCCAATACTACATAATGAAATTCTGTCTCAAGATAAAATAAGTAAAATCTTTTAAATAAAACACCTTTAATCCCAGCACTTGGGAGGGAGAGCAGGCTGACCTCTGTGAGTTCAAGGCCAGCCTGATCTACAGAGTAAGTTCCAGAGTTACAACAGAGAAACCCTGTCTTCAAAAAAATAAAATAAGTAAGTAAATAAATAAATGGGCTGGAAAGATGGCTCAGCAGTTAAGGGTTAAGAGCATTGGCTGTTATTCAGAGGATCCCGGTTCAAATCCCAACACCCACATAGTAGCTCACAACTGTCTGTAACTCCAATTCCATGTGATCTGACCCTGTCACACCAATGCACATAAAATAAAAATTACTTTAAAAAAAGAATAATTAAGCCTAGTGTGGTGGCTCACATCTGTAATCTCTGCACTCAGAAGGCATAGGCAGGTGGATCTCTTGTTAGAGAGCAACCTGGTCTACATGGTGCTACTGTGTGTGTGTGTATCTGAACGTGAAAAATTAAGGAAGTCAGCCAACACTGGGAAAACAGAATGACTCTAATACACTTGTGTCTTCTCAGGTCTTTCTAGTCTCCTTCAGAGACATTTCCATTGACCCTTAAGCATTGATGTTCCATCTAAGACCTTTCCCATCTTTCTCAAACAAGTCTCTCTACTTGTAGCATGTTCTCTTTCTTCCCTCCACCTCTGAGTCTGTCTCCATATATACACACACCCCTATAGCCTGTACCTCCCAAGTCCCAGGATTACAGGTGTGTGCTACCATACCTGGCTCCCCACTAATTGTTTTCACATGTATTGATGACTCCCAAATATTTTGTGTATGGGAGGAGTTCATGCATGGGAATGTGTGGGTGTATGCACCCGTGCACACATGCATGGAGAACAGAGGTCACCAGATATCATCCTCTGTCACACTCTGTCTCATTCCCTTAAGAAAGGCAATGCTGGAGAGATGGCTCAGATGTTGAAAGCACCAGCTGCTCTTCCAGTGGACCTGGGTTCAATTCCCAGCACCCACATGGCAGCTCACAACTGTCTGTAATTCCAGTTCCAGGGGATCTGACACCTTCACACAGACATGCAGGCAAAACACCAATGCACACAAAATAGAAATAAATCATTAAAAATAATAAAACGGTCTCTCACTGACCCAGAAGCTTACTGTTTGAGCTGCGCAGGGCCAGGGAGCTCCTGCTTTCTCCACGCTGGGACTATGGGTGCACACAGCTATGATCAGCTTCTTACGTGAGTGCTGGGGATCTGAACTCAGCTTGTACATCTTCAACCTTAACTTTTCTTCTGACCTGGAAGCCTGGATACTGGACAATTTTATCTAAGTGTTCTATAGATAAAGGAGAAAAACCCTTCATGCTCTATTTCTTCTTTAAAATATTTTATCTTTAGTATGCTTTTAAAATCCATTCATTCATTCATTCAGTCCTGTCTGTCTTGTGTTAAGGATGTGAGGGAGTATGTACAAAGGCACAAGTTTGGAGACCCGAGGACAATCTTCTGTATCAGTTCCCTCTTTCTCCCATGTGGGTCCTAGGATTCCGACTTTGGCTTGACAGCAGTGCCTTTACCACTGAGCCACTTGCCACCCCTATTTTAGTATTTTAAATTTGTGTGTGTGTGCACACGTGCGTGCATGTCTGGTGGACGTATATGCATGTGAGCGCAGGTGCCCACATAGAGCGGAAGTGTCCCTCTCCTTGGAGCTGGAGTAAGAGGCAGTTATAAGCCACCCGATGTGAGTGCCCGAGACCTAACTACGGTCCTCTGCAAGAGCAGGACTTGTTCTTAGCTACTGAGCCAACACTCTAGCCCCTCCCTCATCCCTTCCTCCCCCCTCTATCTCTTTTTGTTTGGTTTTTCAAGACAAGAGTTTCTCTGTGTAGTCCTTGGCTGACCTGGAACTCACTCTGTAGACTAGGCCTACCTGGAACTCAGAAGTCTGCCTGCCTCTGCCTCTGGAGTGCTGGGATTAAAGGTGTGCACCACCATGCCTGACTTGGTTTTTGTTTTCTAAGTTGCTCAGGCTGGCCTTGAACTCCCTCTGTGTCCCAGCAGATCTTGAAGTTGTAATTCTCCTACCTCAGCCAAGTAATGGAGATTACAGGCTGTGTCACCAGTCCAGATTTTCTTTAAACACACACACGAGAGAGAGAGAGAGAGAGAGGGATTGAGATATTTATGTATACGTGTGTATGCATACAGGTGTCTGAGGAGGCCAGAAGATGATGTTGGGTCCTCTGGAGCTGTAGTTACAGATGTTTAAAAGCAGCAAGCATCCTTACCTGCTAAGCCTGGGTTATATGTGCTTGCAGCCACACACAGTTTTTTATAACAGTGCTTGGGCCTCATACTCATAACTCAGGTTGTCTCTCCAGAACCCCCTCCATTTGAGACAGGGTCTCACTCTAGTCCAGGCTGGCCTAGGATAGCCCAAGATGGCCTCAAACTTGCAGCAGTCTTCCTGTCTCAGCCTTCCAAATGCTGAGATTGCAAGAATGAGCCACCATGACTGGCTTCTGGGTCTTTTCTGTCTTCAGAAGAAGTAGTGACCCAAGGCTTTGAGGAGATGGCCTTGCCGCTGCATCCTCCCTGCTCCCACTCTGGAAGAGAGGGTCTCCAGAGACATTCCAGACAAAAGCAGCTATTTGATCTTCAGCTGCCCACATCCACACTTATCTGATCTGGGAGCTGGTGAAGGAGGAAGCAGGAGCTGAGCACAGACTTCCACTTTGCTAATACCGCCCTGCAGACTTCAGAAGGCCCAGGAAGGATGTGAAGTTGTCTCTAGCCCTGTGTTTGCTCCAGCTGCTCTCTCAAAGCTATCGCCCCTCCCCAGGAGAAAGGCCCCCCAGCATGAGCTGGTGCCTTCACCTCTGATCTAAGCTAGGTCATTCTGAGAAAGGGTTTCTAGGCAGTTACAGCAGGGACAGAAGCTAGGAGAACAGGTAACTTACAGGTATGGAAATGATTACTTACAACTGGTTTCTTACTCTGGGGAAAAATGAGACTGTACTCTGAGTCTATTGCAAGACAAGCCACAGTCTTCTTTGCTCATACAGACTTGCTCTCTACACAGCTATGGCCTCCCTTAATACTTCATAGTACTGCGACTTAGGGCGTTTGAGAGACGTACTGTGAATATTGATAGTCATCTGAGGAGGTCCTCTTGACAGGGACCTGAATTTCTCCTATGTCTGCTGGCCTCCCGTGGTGTGGTGAGATATTGAACTGTAGGCTCCCTTCCCAGATGGTAGTCTGTTACACTGGTACACACTTCTCAGCAATCCAAATTCAAAATTTAAATGTTGTAAACAGTGGAAATATTTACTTTTGAGATACAGTCGATGTACCCATGGCTGTCCTAGAATTTGCTATGCTGACCAGGCTGACCTTGAACTCACAGATATCTTCCTGCCTCTGTCTCCTGAATGCTGGGATTAAGGCATGTGCCGCCATCCCCAGTATGGAAACATTTCTTTAGTTCCTGAAGTCTGCATTTGTTTTAAGGCAACATTGTGTAATACAGAGAACAGAGCCCTTTTTTTAAAAAAAAAAAAAATCTTATCAGAATGACTATGGATAGCTCACCTATGCTGAATTTTTTTTTTTTACCTATAAAGTGGAGATTATGATAAATATCTCAGTGAAAAAATTGGATGACTTAAAAGTCCACAATTCTGGCTGTTCTCTAGAATATAATAAATACTTAGTAAATGTTATCTTCTCAATGATGGTAATTCCCTCAGCGTTTGAATCCTTAGGAGTATGTGTGTATGTGTGTATGCTTTGTATTGCTTATGCTAGTGCTCTCTACATTCTAGGCCAATGCCTACTACTATGAAAGCTGTTTTCTTTCTTCATTATGGTAAAATACACAACAAAGTTACCATTCTAACCATTTTCTCTTTTTTTTTTTTGAGATAGGGTCTCACTATATAGCTCTGGCTGTCCTGGAACTCACTATGTAGACCAGGCTAGGCTGGCCTCGCACTCACAGAGATCCTTCTGCCTCTGCCTTCTGAGTGCTGGAATTCTAGCCATCTTCAATGCGTCTCCTTTTTAAAGCTTTGTTTTGGCTGGCTGGCTCAGAGGTTGGGGGCACTTGCTGCGCTTTTTATCTGCATGGGTGTTTGGGCTGCAAGTATGTCTGTGCACCACATGCATGCCTGCTGTCTTCTGGAACTGGAGGTACAGAGAGTTGTGAACTACCATGTGGGTGCTGGGATCCAAAGCCCGGTCTTCTGTAAGAGTGGCAAGTGCCTTCGGCCACTGTGTCATCTCACCAGCCCGACAATGATTTTTTTTTTTTTTAACTCTGATATTTTTCACATACTTTCTGATTCTTGAGTTTGGAAAATGAGATCAACTCCAGTGTAGACTCTAGAGTTCGGAATGCTGTGCATCTGAGCCCTCAGTATGTGGGTTAGGAAGGATCTTGGGCAGAGCTGAGTGACTCTAAACATTTGACATCAGTGTGAGAAAGGCTGAATGTCCAGCACCTTCTTCCAAGGTCAGCAAGGGCAGAGATTTTGGAGTTAGCTATCACAGGGTTCCCAGCAGCCGGCCAAGGTTCCCTCCTCCCACTCTGCAGAGAAAAGAGGAGGTGGTAAAGAAAGGATATGAGATTGGTTCTCCGCTCCTCCCTTTCTCTCCCTGTTTTCCTCACACTCACCTCTCCCCCACAGAGACTGGGATAGGACAGAGGGGAGCGGAGTTGGGGACTGAGGGCTTGGAAGCCCCACGGTGCCCTGCATCGTAGGAAGCCTGTCTGGGGCAGCTGTGATGGCTTATGCCGTCCTGCTGTCATCCTTGAGCAGGATGCTGGGGACACTGGGGCTTTGGACATTGCTTCCTGCAGCTGCACAAGGTAAGTGTCTACAGAGAGGGATGGCAGCCACCCTGGAAGAGGTGAAAGGCTGAGCCACGTGTTCCCATGGTAGGGATCAGACCTCAGGCTCTGCTGTGCTGACCCTGGGATGTAGACATCATATTTTGTCTATCCTTTTGGCTACTGCTTCTCCCTGCCTTCACTCCCTTCTTGACTCCCCTTTCTTCACTGTGGACTTCAGTATTCCCAAACAGGAGGACCTGTGTGTTCTTTGAGGCTCCTGGAGTGCGGGGAAGCACAAAGATACTGGGAGAAGTGCTGGATGCAGGACCAGGGCCCCCCAAGGGTATCCGCTGCCTCTACAGCCATTGCTGTTTTGGGATCTGGAATCTGACCCAAGGCCGGGCACAAGTGGAGATGCAAGGTGAATGGCAGAATATGTGGTGGGGGAGAGCGAGGGTAGGGAGAGGCATGTCCAGGCCGAGGGGGACAGCAAGGGAGAAGGGGAGAAGTGGGATGTGTAGAGGGAAAGGAAAGCATGTCAGATGGAACGGATGCTTTTGAGACAGGGGATTTGTTCTCTGCCCGAAACCTCACTGTACTCTCTCCTTTTCTCCTCCCCCACCCCCACCCCATCAGGATGCCGAGACAGTGATGAGCCAGGCTGTGAGTCCCTCCACTGTGACCCGATTCCCCGAGCCCACCCCAGCCCCAGCTCCACTCTCTTCACCTGCTCCTGTGGCACTGACTTCTGCAATGCCAATTATAGCCATCTGCCTTCTCCTGGCCCCCAGGAGCCCCAGCCTACCCCAGGTAGTTGCCCTTCCCAGGGTGTTAGAGCCTAGAGGGGGTAGGAGCATAGGTCAGGATGAGAACCAGGGCCAGTTCTCACCCCACCCCCTCCCAAAGTTTCCCTCCTCCTGGCCTTGGGAAGTTGGTTGCCCTGGTGACTGGGAGATAAGGGGGGTTGTGACCAGCATGGGGGTGGTTTGGAAAGCAATCTCTTTGAAGAGGAGAGAGGTTCAGTGCTTTCCCACATACCTTCTTGCCTTGATGTCCAGGTGGGCCCATCTGGATGGCACTGCTGCTGCTGGGGATGTTCCTCGCGTTGCTGCTGGGCAGCATCATCTTGGGTACTGATCTCTCCCACCCTCCCCTGTGACAGCAAGACACTTCCCCAAAGCTGCAAGCCCTCTCCAGGCTCTGCTGACCCCCAGTCCCCCTGTAGCCCACATTTCCTTGCGCGCAGTCTCAGCCCACGTACCTCCCTTGGCTGTGTCCATCCGCGTGCACCCTACCGTAAGACTCTTCTCTGCTTCAGCCCTGCTACAACGGAAGACTTGCGGAGTGCAGGGTGGATCAGACCCGGAGCCAGGCTCAGGCGAAGACTGCAGTGAGGAGCTACCTGAGCTGGCGGAGCTGTGCTTCTCCCAGGTGCTCCGGGGAAGGAGGGTGGGCTCCTCTGGCACTTCTGGAGGCTCTGCAGGGGAGGAAGCCTGCCCCTGGTGCTAGCTCAGAGGGCCTCACTCAGCGCAGTGTCTCCACCAGGTAATCCAGGAAGGAGGTCATGCAGTCGTGTGGGCCGGGAGGCTTCAGGGTGAGATGGTAGCCATCAAGGCCTTCCCTCCAAGGGCTGTGGCCCAGTTCCGAGCTGAGAGAGCTGTGTACCAGCTGCCGGGCCTACAGCATGAGCACATTGTACGCTTTATCACTGCAGGCCAAGGCCCCCTGCTTTCTGGGCCTTTGCTGGTACTGGAACTATACCCTAAGGTGAGCACCAAGAAATGTCTGTAACATGCCCTGTGCCTGTGTTTGTGCTCATGGACGTGGGCGCTACATGCCAACGGAGGCTCACCCACACCTACTCTTCTACTCGTTCTTTCTTAGAGGCTTGCATTTATTTATTTATTTATGTATTTTTGTGTGTATGTATGTAAAAAAATATTGAGGCGGTTTCTCTGTGTAGCCCTGGCTGTTCTGGAACTTGCTGTGAAGACCAGGGAGGTCTTGTACTCAGAGATCCGCCTGCCTCGGCTTCGAGAGCCTGAAATTAAAGGCGTGCACCACCAACGACTGATGCATTTAAATAAAAGAAAAATCTAGATATTGTGATAGACATAATCCCAGCACTTGGGTATGGAGGCAGGAGGATCAGGAGTTCAAGGGCACTCTCAAACACATACATAAAAGAAAAAGAAGTGCGCCATTGTTAAATGTATATCCAGACATAGCTGTCCAACTCATCCATATATTCACTTAATCAGTGTGTACAAACTCTGTGGCAAGTACTGGTAGATGCCGAGAGAAGCACGCATGGTCCCTGACGATTTTACAGGTTTTATAGGTCGTGGGTCGCAGCGATGGGTAAACACAAGAAGAGCCAAATGTCAATGTGCTGAGAGGTAAAGGGGAGGACATTGGACACTATAAGAAGATTCAACCTGTGGGCTGGTGAGATGGCGCAGCTGGTAAAGATGCTTGCTGTACAATCCTGGGGGACCTAAGTTCAGCCCCCAGAACAGGTGAAGGTAGACGGAGAGAACCCCAGGGAGCTGTCCTCTGACTGCCACACATGCACTCCCAAAGACACCGCCCAGTAACAAGGATAGCAGCAGTGCAAAGAGATGGTGTGTTCAGCTGTTTCGCCTGCACGCGGTCTGTGCACCGTGTGCATGCCCCATGCTTGTGAAGGCAGGGAAGGGCAGTGGATCTCCTGGGGCTGAGTTTCAGAACCGCTGTTATTTGGGTACTGGGAATGAAACCCCAGACCTCTGGAAGAGCAGCCAGTGTAACTGCTGAGCCATTGCTCCAGCCCTTTAATTTTTTTTTTTTTTAAATAAAAGTAATGGATGTGACCCAAGGTGGGAAATGAACAGTATGCAGAGGAGGAAAGGGTGTAGTGGGCTTGACTATCATCCCAGCACTTGGGAGGATGCGACAGGGGGACTGGAGTGTGTTCCAGGCTAGCCTGGGCTACGTTCAAACAACCAAAACAAGCCTGAAAGCTGTTGTAAACACCCTAAACCCCAGCATTTGGGAGGCAGGGGGATCAATGAGAGTTCAAGGCCAGCCAAGGACATAGTAAGACACTATCCAAAGCAAAAACAATCCTCCCCAAAAAACAAAAGAAAACAAAACCAAAAAAGAGTGAAGAGGAAGAAGTAGGCAGAGGCAGGGCCACGTAGAGCTGGGCCTACTGAAGACTGGGAAGCATTCTAAGCTCCTCCAGCTGTTCGAGGCATGTGGAGCACATTTGCATATGTCACCTTCACAGGCAGGCTGTGAGGCAGGAATTACTATCCATGGGTGAGAAAAGGAAACTCATTTGCCCAGGATCTGTGACTGGGAGTCTGGCTCCTCGCTGTAGCTACTGTCTCCTATTTATCCCACATCAGTCCTGTCTGTTCTTCTAGGAGAGCTCCCACCCCGCCCTCTGCCCAGACTGTACTTTATCTCCTAACTGCATCAGCTTGAAGGCAGCAACCCTTTCCCAGACCTCATCAACCTTCACAACTTAGAGATAGACTCTTAAGGGCTTGAGTTCTGGAAAGTTCCCTTTTGACACCTTCTTCCTGGCCCTATCAGAAACATAACTTTCTAGCTTGGGAATATAGCTTAGTTGATGAAAGTGTCTGCTGTGGAAGCATGAGGACCCCAGTTCAATTCCCAGAAATCACATAAGAATGCCAGATGTGGGCTAGAGAGATGACTCAGCAGTTAAGAGCACTGGCTGCTTCCCCAGGACCCTCAGCTCCCGGTGTCACAGTTCCTGTAACTCCAGCCCAGGGGAGCCAGTGCCCTCTGCTGATCCCCATGGCACCTGCAAGCACACATTCTCATGCACACAGACACGCATACCTGTATTTCAAAATAAAGTGTCCACATGTGGATCTGTGCCCATGAAGTGGGTCAGAGATTAGCGATATCAGGTTCCCTGGAGCTGCAGTGACAGACAGTTAACTGGGTGCCGAGAGCTGAACTCAGGTCCACTAAAAGAGCAGTGTGCACTCTTAACCACTGAGCCACCTCTCTAGCCCAAAAGTAAAATAAAGTTTTGTTTGTTTGAGGTAGGATCTCTGTACATAGTCCTGGCTGTCCCGGAACTCACAGTGTAAACCAGGCTGACCTCAGACTCACAGAGATCCACCTGCCTCTTCCTCCAGAGTGCTGGAATTAAAGGCATGTGCCACCACATCTGGCTAAAAGTAAAATAAATGTTAAAAAAGAAAGAGAAATACAAAGGAGAGCCAGATATGCTGGTGCATACCTTTAATCCCAAGAAAAAGAAAGAAAGAAAAAAAGAAAGAAAGAAAGAAGAAGCAGCAGCAGCAGCAGCAGCAGCAGCAGCAGCAGCAGCCCGGCATGGTGGTATGTGCTTGTACTCACAGTACAGGGAGGTGGAGATAGATGGATCTCCAGGGCTTGCTGTCCAGCCAGTTTAGCCTACTGAGTGAGCTCCAGGTTAGTAAAAGAACCTTTCTCAAAAATACACACACAGACATACAGTCACTTCTTGTTCATCTTCCTCGACTTTCACAAGTACTGTTAGTCACGGTTGCTTCCCAGCCATGGCATTTAGTACTTTTTATATCGCAGCATTTATTGCATCTTCTGCTTATCTCATGATCGCCTATTCCTGAGGAACAGGGCCTGAAAGGTGCTCAGCATGTTAATGAACGGCCCATCCATGTCTGTGCGGGCCTGATGCCCCAGGTCAGGTGGCTTGACTACCTTTGTCCTGAATTTCCTGAGTCAGGATATGACAGTGACTCTTGAGTCAGACTGCTTGGATTCAAACTCCACTCCCATGTCATCATCTGACCTCCAGCAAACCTAGTCAGCTCTGGCCAGGTGTGGTAGTTTGTACCTGAACTGCTGGCACTCAGGAGGTAGAGGCAGGAGGATCACTGGAAGCTTGATGGCAGCCTTGTCTTCATAGTGACTTCCATATCAGCCAGGGTTACATACATACATAATGAGACCCTGCCTAAAAGAAATGGGGGATGAATGGAGAGAAGGGAAGAAGGGCCAGCAAGACGGTTCAGTGGGTGAGGGCGCTTCCGCCCACCCTGAAGACCTGAGTTCAACCTATATGGTGAAAGGAGAAAACCAACCCAGCAAGTTGTCCTCTGACCTCCACATGTACAATGTAGCATATGGGTGCCCACATACAGACACATACCCCCAAATCAGTAAGTGTACTTTTGTTTTTAAATAAAGGAGAGAAAGAGAGAAACACACACACACAATAAGGACAATCAGAATACCTTCCCCTTAGGTCCTCTTTAGAATCTGTTTAAGGGGCCTGGGCCACAGTAGGTACTCAGCACCACTGGATTAAGCTTTTTTTTTCCATGTTGGGCCTTAAATGTAGGAGCTTCCTCCTTCAGCCTCTTGAGTGCTGAGATTACATGTGTGTGCTGCCATGTCTGGCTAGAACTATTATTATTATTATTATTACGTATTAGTATTAGTATTAGTATTTGGTGCTTTTGGACAGAGTCTCCTGTAACCCAGACTGTCTTGTTCCTGATCCTCCTCCTCCTACTTCCCAAGTGCTGAGATGTCAGGCATGCAGCGCCACACCCAACTAAAGTTACCGTTTTCTCCTATCACTTTGGCTGGTGCATATTCTCATACCTCCACTGTCTAGTGTCTTGACCTGGTTCTGTCAGGGGAGGTGCAGGCTGGTGTGTGGGGTGGGTCTGTCAGTAGGGCTCTGCCCCCGGGATGACCCTCAGCTCCGTGTGCCCAGCTCCTCCCTCTGCCCCCGGGATGGCCCCCCAGCTCCGTGTGCCCGCTCCTCCCTCTGCCCCGGGATGGCCCCCAGCTCCGTGTGCCCGCCCCTCCCTCTGCTCCTCTCCAGGGCTCCCTGTGCCACTTCTTGACCGAATTCACTAGTGACTGGGGAAGCTCCTTGAAGATGGCTCTGTCTCTGGCCGAGGGCCTGGCATTTCTCCATGAAGAGCGCTGGCAGGATGGTAAGTGAGCAGGCAACAGGGAGGCAGGATAGTCAGGAGCCTCGATGCTGTGTCCAATTCCCCCTTTGCTTAGAGGAGAAGACCTGGGTCAAGGAGAGCCAGATAACCTGTGTCTTAAACCTAGGATTTTTTCACAGGCCAATATAAACCAGGTATTGCCCACCGAGACCTGAGCAGTCAGAATGTGCTCATCCGGGAAGACAGGTCATGTGCCATCGGAGACCTGGGCCTTGCCTTGGTGCTCCCTGGCCTCGCTCAGCCTCCTGCCTTGGTCCCTCCTCAACCCCGAGGCCCAGCTGCCATTCTGGAGGTGAGTGCTTGCTAAGTGTGAGGCCTGAGATGATGCTGATGACCATATAACCATCGCTGTGGCAACAGTGCAGCTTTGTCAGTAGACAGGGCGTTGCTGAGCCTGTAACTGGGGGATTGTGGGCCAGAGCTGCAGGCAGGTTGCCAGAGAGGTGATTCTTGGCACTCCGTATCAATCCTCCAGGCTGGCACCCAGAGGTACATGGCTCCAGAACTCTTGGACAAGACTCTAGACCTGCAGGACTGGGGCACAGCCCTCCAGAGAGCAGATGTTTACTCTCTGGCTCTGCTCCTGTGGGAGATCCTGAGCCGCTGTTCAGATCTGAGGCCTGGTAAATTCTCCGTCCCCAGTGTGCCCCCACCTCCTGACCTGATTCCAGTCTATGACCTTTCCTAGTTTTTCCACCTGGGAGCCTCACCCCCCCCACCAGGATAGGTTGACATTCTATGCCTATACTTTTCCCAGACTGCAGACCACCACCTTTCCAATTGGCTTATGAGGCAGAACTGGGCAGCAATCCCACTGCCTGTGAGCTCTGGGCCTTGGCGGTAGAGGAGAGGAGGCGCCCGGACATTCCCTCAACTTGGAGCTGCTCCGCCACAGTAAGACCTGGAGAAATGGCTCAGCCATTGCTTAGAGTACTGACTGTTCTAGAGGTCATGAGTTCAATTCCCAGCATGATGGCTCACAACCATCCATAATGGGATCAGATGCCCTCTACTGGTATGCAAGTGTTATCCCAGCACTGGGGAGGCAGAGGCAGGGGCATCTCTGTGAGTTTGAGGCCAGCCTGGTCTACAGAGTGAGTTCCAGGACAGCCAGAGTTACAACAGAGAATCACTGTCTTGAAAAACAAAAGGAGCCACAGACTCATTGCCTGGGGACCAGGAGACAGGGCTGAGTATGGAGTTCAAGGACTTTTTTTTGCCACAACCAGACCTCCTCCTCCTGTACTGGCCCCCAGTTTTCTCACAGCTGGGTCCACACACCGAGACATACACCTTCCTGTGGAACCCTTTTTATTCCCATCCCCTCCCCATCAGTCAGTTCTGCTGTTCAGCCCTCTCCGACTTGTCCCACTCAGATCTCTGCCCCTGCCACAGTGTCCGTTCAGGTACAGTGGACCCCAAAATTCAATCCAGTGCCCCCTCATTGTGTGTTTCTGCTGTGGGCCAGTTCAAACCAGTTCTAGGTGTAACAAGGTCAGAGGAGTGACCTGAGAGTGAAGTGCAGGGCGCTTCCCAAAAGACTTCCTGAGATGCCCCTCCTCCCTCTGTCCTGCCTGAAGTTTCCGCCGCACAAGTGTCTGTTGGGTTAGCTCGCGGAAGCAAGGCTTGGCTAAGGACACTGGCTAAGAGGAAGGAGAGTAACTTCCCATTAGTATGTAAGCTGCGACTTGAATTATCCCCAGAGGAAAAGGCAGACCCTTTGGAAGGTATCCAGGGAGTATGTCTGGCTTCAGGGGCTGGGCTGGGCGGTGCTCCTCCGAGGGAGTCGGGAGTCAGGAGTGGTGGAGCATGCGCTTAGCTAGGGCTCGTGCGGAGTAGGGCGGGGCAAGCGGGAGAAAGGGATCCTGAAGGTGTCTGCTCCAGGGTGGAGTCGGGCCTGTCAGCCTGCCACCTCGTCTTTCCGTCCAGGACCCCAGGGGGCTGAGGGAGCTCCTTGAAGACTGCTGGGATGCCGACCCGGAAGCACGGCTGACGGCTGAGTGTGTGCAGCAGCGCCTGGCAGCCCTGGCCTCCGCTCAGGTGGTCTCCTCCTTCCCAGAGAGCTGTGCACAGGGCTGCCCACCTCTCTACCAAGAAAACTGTCTTTCAGCGTCTGCTTTGGCTACTCTCTCGGGCAGGCCTCAGCGGGGTTCTTACCCCCTCAGTGTTCAGCAAGGCCCTGGCTCTAGGAATCCTCAGCCTGTCGGTACCGGTTCTCATGTGTAAATAAGTTCATGTGAACTTTCTATAGGCCAACATAAATGTGACCATCATATACTGATTGCTGCCGTTTATCTCTGAATCCTTGAACTTGTCTGTGGATTTCTAACCCGTGGGGTAGGTAGATTCTCTATCAGGATAGAGAATAAAGCCAGATTTCCTCTGTTGGCCTTGGGCTTGCTCCTTTTCACTCTTCTTTCTACCAGTGTGTATGTATCTATTTTAAGATGGGTTTATTTATAGTATGTGTTTGTGAGTTTATGTGAGCCACATGCATGCAGGAGCCCTTGGAGGCCAGAAGAGGGCGGCAGATCCCCTGGAACCCGAGTTACATGCAGTTGTGAGCCACCATGTGTTAAAGTATTAAACTGCTATTATCGGCGGGTATCAATAAAGAACCATGACACTTTCTAGATGGAAAACCTAGATGTCCAGGGCACAGGGCCTCGCCTCACAAGGCTGACTTACAAGCTCCTCTTCCCATCCTCTGATCTGTCTGGGGCTGACCCCCGACCACATGTCCTCTAGGTATTTTATTAAAAGGAATCCCCGCCCACCAACACACAGGCCTTAATGCATAATGAACAGAGCCTTCACAGTGCACCAACCCCAACTTCAGCTGGCTGACATGATGCCATTTTACTGGGCCAGTCAAGTCCCTGCACAAGGTCTTCCTTAGCCGGTGCTCAGGTTGAGGGAGGGCCCTGTCAAATCCCTCACTCGCAGTAATACAATTGATGCTCTTAACATAAATGCCTCAGTGGGCAGACATTAGAACATTAGAATTGTTCTACTCAAAGGCCATCGACTAGACAATGGCTGCTCCAAACTAGCACGCTTTCTGCATCCAGAGTCCACTCCTGAGAAGCTGCTTCCAATGGCTACGGAAGGGGATCTGGCTGCCGTTCAGGCCCCTGGATAAAAAGGTTAGCATCTGAGCATAAGTTCAAATATACCCAACAACCATGTGGGTGCTGGAAACAGGTTCTTTACAAGAGTAGCCCAGGCTAGTCTCAAACGTGCAACAATCCCCTTGGGATTACAAGGTTAAGGCACTAGCATTATGTGTGTACGTATGTGTGTGTGTGGATGTATTTATTAGACAAGGTCTCACTATATAACTCTGGCTGTCCTAGAACTCATTTTGTAGACTTGGCTTTGAGCTCACAGAAATCAACCTGCCTCTCTTAAGTGCTAGGATTAAAGGTGTGTGTCACTATGCCACAAAAGTCAATTTAGTGACTTACCAGGAACAATGGTATGGTACGGAACTATCATCCCAGTGTCTGGGAGGCAGAGACAGGAGTCTGGATTACATGTTGAACATATTGAGATTCCCCCATATCTTACTCATCGCTCCACAAAAAGGAAAAGAAAAGAAAGAAAAGAAAAAGAAAGAAGGAAAGAAAGGAACAACACAACACGATGTGTTGACATATACCTATAATCCTAGCACTGGGGAGGCAGAGGCAGGAGGATTGCTGTAAGTTTGAGACCAGTCTGGTCTATATAGCAAGCTCCAGGCCAGCTAGGACTACACAGGGAGACCCTGCCTCAAACAAGCTAAAGCTGAAAGTAATATATGGAATGTGTTATGCAGTTCTCTGACAGCTGAATTACACTAATTGAAATATAGTTGATTTAGCAAGTAACTCCTCCCCAACAACCAACCAACAGGACAAACAAGAGCGAGGCAGTTGTAGCAGTCCAGGAGATTATGGCCGGCTGGGGCAAGGAAGATAAAAGTGGAAGAATTTCAGATATATCTGGGAGACAAAAAGACAACTCGTGTTGCATTGGGTCTAGGATAGAGGAAAAGGGGAGAGAGGCATCATGGGTAACCTAGAGCCTGGCATGATGGGGTACACTTGTAATTCCATCACAGGTGGGGAGTTGCTTAAGTTGCTGCTGTTGGGGCCAGCCTGGGCTACATAGTGAGGCCCTCCCTCAAGAAAAACCACAAAAGGATGATCTAGATTTTTGTTTTAAGCAACGGAACAGCAGTACGAGAGGTTAGGAAACGTCTTTCCCTCAAGAGTGTTTTCTTTGCTATTCACAGCCTATGACAAACTGAGGCTGGCAATATGGAGACTTGGGCTAGGACTCAGCAGTACTGCCTTCTTTTTTCCCTCTCTCCTCAAGCTCCCTGAGCTAATGCTGGCCTTGAATCTGATTCTCTTCCTCCACTTCTCGAGCACTGCCTTTAAAAGAACAAAACACCCAATAGTGTGCTGGTGCGCACTGCAGTGTACCCGCTGGCCTGTAACCTATTTGCTTCTCATGCATAGTACCTGGGTTCGGTTCCCAGCACGCACATGGCTGCTTACAACCATCAGTAACTCCAGTTCCAGAGGATTTGATGGCCTCTTCTGGCCTCAGCTGTCATCGGGCAAGCGATATATATATTCAGGCAAAACACTCACGCACATAAAAAAAAAAAAAACCTTTTTTGTTTTTTCAAGACAGGGTTTCTCTTGTAACTCTGGCTAGCCTCGAACTCACAGAGATCCGCCTGCCTCTGCTGGAATTTAAAGGCATGCACCACCACCACCCGGCTTAAAAATAAATCTTAAAAAATTGTAAACAAATCGGAGAGAGTGCGAGTTTATCCCGGCGACCCGGGTCTTGCAGCTGCCGCCGGCGGGGCTCCGCCCTGAGGACTTCTCGGCGGAGCCTGTTTCACCTGTGCGCATTTCATCTCGCACCGCTTCCCCAAAGGCTCCGCCTCGCGGCTAGAGCCACGGTTTCCTCCTGGTTTCGCTGGACCACAGCGATTGACAAGTCAGCTGTCCAATCGTCACGCCGGGACCACACAACATCGGCTAGGTCACGGGGCGGCGCGGAAGCAGGGGATGAACCCGGGTGACCAGGAAGCGCGGACGCGAGAGGAGACCGGCGCGCCTGCCGTCCTGGGAAGGTGACCGGCGCCTGGGCTCCCCGACCCTTCTTTCCTCTAACTGGGCCCGGGGTCCGTTTGCATCGGGGAGCTCTGTCTGCCCTGTGAGTCCTTGTCTAAGCGTCCTGTCTCTGCGGCTTCTGGGCGGGGTCCTGTTCTGAGCTCCGGGTCGGGAGTCCCGGGGGTGGGGCGAGGGGTTCAGGTGGTTTGAGGTCCCTCTCACTCTGCAGATGGTTAAGGGGCTCCGACTCCTTCCCAGGGAGAGGGAAATGAGAGAGTTGGGGAGAGTGGGGGGTGCTGGGAACAGAATCCCTGTGGCTAGGACCCTGGGGTAGAACTACCTTTGCTTCTGTCTCTCTCTGTCTCTTTCTCTCTCATCTCTCGCTCTCTCTGTCTGTCTCTGTCTGTCTGTCTCTGTCTCTGTCTCTGTCTCTCTCTGTCTCTCTCTCTCGTCTCTCTCTCTCTCTGTCTGTCTCTGTCTCTCTGTCTCTGTCTCTCTCTGTCTCTCTGTCTCTCGTCTCTCTCTCTGTCTCTCTCTCTCTCTCTCTCTCGTTTTTCAAGACAGGGTTTCCTCTCTGTGGCCCTGACTGATCTGGAACTCGCTCTGTAGACCAGGCTAGCCTCGAACTCAGAGATCTGTCTCTGCCTTTGCCTCCCGGCTCTGGGGTTAAAGGCGTACTGGGGCCACCACACCGGCTCCGACAGAAACATTTTTAAAGTGGAGGTCGCAGGAGTTCTACTAGTGAGAGCCTTCGAAAGCCTGTGGAGGCTGGAAAGTGGGGCTCGGGCTCTAGAAAATTCCCCTTCCCTTCGCCGGACCTTCAGATTTTCGCCTCTTTTTCTTCTTAGGCTCGAGCAAATATCTGGACATGTGGAATCCTAACACCGGTAAGTGCTTGGGGCTCCTGCTATGGAACAGGAAGTTTCTCTATCTACCCGCCACCCCACCCCCACGCCACCCCCACCCCACCCCACCCCTGCCTTCAGCAAGAGCAAAGTCCTTGGACCTTTGTGATTAAGTTTTACCTTTTGTTATTTGTTGACAGAGGTGCTAGGCAGTTCTAATCTTTATTCTCTGGTTCCTCCTCCAGGACCAAATCCATATCCTCCCCAGGTCGTGTGCCCTGGAGGTTCCAATCCTGCCTGTCCACCATCTGTCAATCCTGCCTTTCCTCTCGGCCCGTGTCCTCCAGGAATTCCCCAGGGAAACCCAGCTTTCCCTCCATGTCGGCCCCCTTATCCGGTACCACAGCCAGGGTGTCCAGGGTACCAGCCCTCAGGTCCCTACCCTCCCCCATACCCACCAGCTGCTCCTGGTGCTCCTGGCATGTGCCCTGTGAATCCTCTGGCCCCTGGCATGGTAGGCCCAGGATTAGTGGTAGACAAGAAGACTCGGAAGAAGATGAAGAAAGCTCATAAGAAGATGCACAAACAACACAAACATGGAAAGGTCAGTGTCCTCTGGAGCCTGGGTCGGGAAGGAGAGCCTTTTAGAGGGATTGGGGGTAGGTAGGGGTTGGGGAGGGGGATTCATGGTTTGTGGGTATGGGAGGCTGGCTATCACGTTGCTTCATCAGGTAATTTTTCCTTTTTGTGAAGGAACCCTCTTGAAAGGAATTTAATAATGAGATACCACACTTCTCCTATCTGAAAAACGAAAGCCCAGCGTCGGAGGCTCTCTTCCTTCTTCGGCTAATTCTTGCCCAATAGCCTCCCCCCACCCCTTTGGCAAGTTGGACACACCCAGTGAGGCTGTCCAGACGTCAGCTGAGTCAGTCATGACAAAGAGAGATACAATAATTAACAGAATGGTGGCATGACCCTAGTTCCTGCGTGTCCTTCGTGTCCCTCAGCCTTCCCAGGGTGTTGATTTCTTAGGGGTTCCTTCTGTGGCTCAGTCTCCAACAAAGCTTGAGGGAGAAGGGGATCTTCCTTCCACAGGAATCCTAATTAATAGGGAGGGTGGGAGCGTCCCTGAGGACTTGGGAAAGAGAACACCAACCTGTAATCTTGAGGATCAGTTAGATTTTATACTCAAGGTTTGCTTTGTGGATTTGGGCTCTAGTTCCCAGTTCTAGGTCTTTGGTAGAAATCTGAGGAGTAAAGAAGGAAAGGAGAGCCTGGAGAAGGGAGAAAACCCTGGAGAGTCTAAAAGTGTTTTTAATCGTAGCTGATGGAGGCGTGTCTGTATGGTCCTTGGATGACACCTCCCCAGCCGTCTGTCTCTCTCTTTCCCTACTTTTTCCCCTGGTGGGGCTTAGAAGTAGAGCACACCCACACCACACGGCTGCCATTTCTACTCTCTCTTAGTTCAGAGATTCTTTTGTTTGTTTTTTGAGACAGGGTTTCTCTGTTGTAGCCCTGGCTGTCTTGGAACTCACTCTGTAGACCAGGCTGGCCTCGAACTCACAGAGATCCGCCTGCCTCTGCCTCCCGAGTGCTGGGATTAAAGGCCAGATTAACCACTGGGCAGGTCCAGGGGTTCTGATTTGTTACTGGCATTCATGCAGCTCATCGGTAGGGATGTATCAAGTAGCAGCTTTTTTCTAGAATGATGCTATGCTTGTGCTCACTCCACATCCCTGGCCTTGGCGAGCTATGGAGAGTGAGGAACTCAAGCCAAAGGTGACCTGCTCAGTTCTGTACAGTGACTGGGAACCACTTAATCCATTCCTGTATGCTCACTTTGGAAGGAAACCCTTGATTTTGCTGTTTATGGGCCAGTGTAAGGCCACCGCCTGCTGGATACTTGGGTGGAGGGATGGGGCATGGAGACTGACCCTTGGCGTGATTGAAGGTCATTTGGATCTGATGCTATGTCCTTTCCCCTTGCAGCATTCCTCCTCTTCCTCCTCCTCTTCCAGCAGTGACTCTGACTGAATGCAGGGCCTGGACCCTCCTCCCCTCAAGTCTCACCAGCTCCCATCAAGCTTCAGCTACCGTCTTGTACTGAGGGAAATGAGCCCTCTGCTCCCTGCCTCACTCCTCCCTGTGCCTTCCCCTGCTGTTCAGCCCTGGCTACCTAGGGAGGATGGGAAGATGACTGCCACGGGCTGGCAGAAACTGCCTTCTCCTGCTTGATGTTATCATGGCTGACGAGGCCAGCCGGGGAACTGTCTTTTGAAGGTGGCGAGACCTCTGCACAATGTGATCTTTTTCATTTTCTTTTGTATTACTTGTGGACATTAGGTTTGTGAACATTTAATAGCCTGTACTTTTGTAATGATGGCACTTCAGGGTGATTCACTGGCAACTGTCTTCCCAGCAGGCCTTGTGCTGATGGCAGTGACTGCAGAGCTGCTGGGAAGTAGAGTCTCTTTCAGAACCTAGTCTGTTCCTTAGTTCAACATGCTATCCAGACAGCTCTAAGTCTGAATAAAAGCTACTCTCCTGGCCTCTGCTTACCTTAACTGTGCTCAACATCCTGGGCTGTTTTGGCTACTCTTGGTCACACCCTTTGAAGTGTGTCACGTTTTTCCCCCCCTCCCTCCGAGAATTTCACATCACATAGGTTTTACTGTGTAGTCAAGGGTGACCTTGATAAACTGATCTGTCTCGACCTTTGGAGTGCTAGAATCACAAGCTTCAGACTCCCTGCCCTTTCTATGGGCTTCAACTCAGGCACTTTACCAACGGAGCCATGTCCCGGTCTCAAGTGTCATTTTTAGTAAGGAGCCAGCACGTCGGTGAGGACACCACACTGTTCCGAGAGAGGCTCAGCGTTTCAGAGTTGGCTCAGGTTTCACTGATTTCCCAGATATAGACTTTTTAGCATATATTTTCATTTGCTACAGAGGTTTTTCTTCAAGACAGGGTCTCAGTATGTAGTCCTGGCCAGCCTGAAGTCAACAATATATAAACCAGACTAGCCTCAAACTCTTAGAGGTCTACCTGCTTCTGCCTCCCAAGATTTTAATCCCAAGTGTGGGATTAGAGGAAAGTGTCACCATGCCCAGCCTGCTACAAAGGTTCTCAGTCCTTGACTGCTTATCAAATTTAAGGGAGTAATTTGGGGTTTTGTCCTCAATCTACTGAATAAGAGACTTTTAAAAATTTTATATAGCTAGATGGTGGTGGCATTTGCCTTTAATTCCACACTCGGGAGGCAGAGGCAGGCAGATGACTGAGTTCCAGGCCACCCTGGTCTACAGAGCGTTCCAGTTCAGCCAGGGTTACAACAGAGAAACCCTGTCTTGAAAAACCAAAACCAAATAAAACAAAAAAATATGTATATAAACACAGACACACACATGTATATATATACTTAATCTTTACTATTTTTAAGTGTACCGGTGTTTGGTCTTGAAGTATACATGTGCACTATGCATGCAGTTCCTAAAGAGGCCAGAAGAGGACATCGGATGCCCTGGTGCTAGAGTTACAGATCATCATGAGTCTCTGGGAATCGAACCTAGACCTTTGGAGGAGCAGCCACTGCTCTTAAACATCTCTTTATCACCACCTTCCCCCTACCCCAGACAGGGTTTCTCTGTTGTAACTCTGGCTGTCCTGGAACTCACTGTGTGGACCAGGCTGGCCTCAGACTCACAGAGATCCGCCTGCCTCTGCCTCGAATGCTGGGATTAAAGGCGTGTGTGCTACCACCGCCCAGCTCTCTTTTTTAAAAAAAGTTATGTGGCCCACGTTGACCTCGATCTTAGGAGCTTCCTTCCTCAGCTTCCCAGGAGCTGTGATGATAAACCTGTGCCACCATGCCCAGATCTGAACTTGCTCAGCTTGCCTTGCCAGTGTGATGCCTGAGATCTAATTCTAAAAAACAAAAAAGAAACAACAAAACTAGTTGATGGTCCCATGTAGCCCAGACCTAATCTCACTATGTGGCTGAGGATGAACAACTTCCTGGTTTTCCTGTGTGCACTCAGGTTGGGATTGTAGATGTGAGCCAGCATGCCTGGTTTTATAAAGTGCTGGGGCCTAAACTCAAGTCTTGTGCATGGTAGGTAAGCATTCTAACAACTGGCCTACATCCCCAGCCCAGTTATTTATTTATTTATTTTGTAATTTTAGAAGGTATTTTATCATAGTGTATTAGGGTTCTTTAAAGGAATATATATGATTTATTACAGGCTGTAGTCCAGCTTAGTCCATAGGCCAACAGTGGCTGTCTACTAACAGAAGGTTCAACAACCTAGTAGTTCAGTCCATGAGGCTGCGTGTACACCAGAATCCCAAAGAAGTAGGCTCTGGTGCCAATGGAGGAATGGATTTGTCAGAGCCAGAGTGGAAGCTTCCTTGTTCCATGCCCTGTACATAGGCTGCTACCAGAAGGTGTGGCCCAGACTAAAGTGGATCTTCTACCTCAAAAGTTCTGGATTAAAAGTGGGTCTTCCCATTTCAAGTGATTTAGTTAAGGAAGGAAAAAAAAAAAACTGAAATCCCTCACAGGTATAGCCAGCTGCTTGGGTTTTTATTTAATTCCAGATATAAAGCTGACAGACAAGAATAGTCATCACATACAGGGATTTTAAGAGAAAGAATGCTGCTGAGCAGTGGTGGTGCACACCTTTAGTCCCAGCACTGGGGAGGCAGAGTCAGGCAGATCCTTGAGTTCAAGGCCAGCCTGGTCCACAGCCTGAGTTCCAGGACAGCCAGATCTATGGAAACCCTGTCCGGAAAAACAAGGAGAGGCAGAGGGAGGGAGGCTGCAGTGCAGTATAGCAGGAGACAGGAGGCTATGTTTATTTTTCTAATGGTCTATATAGCTCTCGATAGCCTTGAACTCACTGGCCTCAAACAGAGATCTGCCTGCCTCCATCTCCAGAGAGCTGGGATTATAGGCATGGTTATCATGTCTGACTGCAGAGTTGGTTTTTGGGGGTAAGGTATTCTTACACAGTCTAGACTGAACTTGATTGAATTCTGCTCCTTTTGTGTCAGCTTCTTGGATACAGGAGCTAAATGTGAGACACTACCGTAATTCAACCAATCTTCTTTCTTTTAAATGTGTCCTTGGCTATCTGAACCTGCCATTGTAGACTAGCTTGGGATTACAAGTATGTGTACTGCCGTTTTATACGTGTGTGTGTGTGTGTGTGTGCGCGCGCATTATTCTACTGTTTGTGTATAAATGTGCACAGTTGGAAGCCAGAGTAAGATTTCAGGTGTCTTCCTCTATTGCCCTCTCTTCCTTATTCCTGTGAGAGAGGGTCTCTCTCTGAACCTGAAGCCCACCTTTCTGGCTAGGTTGGTGACTAGGATCCACATTTCATTGGTTCAGAGGATGGAAGGAAGGCCTTTGTGCGTGTTAGGCAGGCACATATACTGAGCTATATTCATTGCCCTGTTTCTTTTGAGATGGGGTCTCTATTATGTAGCTTTGGCTGTCTTGGAACTCACTATGTAGACCAGGCTAGTCCTAAACTCGGAAAATCTACTTGCTCTGCCCCTCCAGTGCTGGAATTAAAGCTTTGCACCATGCCTGGCCTTCATTCTGTTCTGAGAGAGGGTCTCTGGGTCTCTTTAGGCCCTTGGAGGCTCTAGGCATCAGACCCCCTGGAGGTGGAGCTACAGGTAGTTGTGAGTCACCTGGTTGGGTGCTGAGAACTGAACTCTGATCCTCTGCAAGAGTAATGTATGCTCTTAAGTGCTGAGCATCTCCAACCTCTCATCTTGTATTTTTAGATCTCATGGGTTTCTTACCCTTTTCCACACTCACTCTGTCTAGTAAGAAGACAATAGCAAGACAGGTGTAGCACACACCTTTAATCCTCACACTTGGGAGGCAGAGGCAGGAGGCCAGCCTGGTCCACAGATCAAGTTCCAGGCTAGGCAGGGCTATACTATCCTGTTTCAAAAAGAACAAAAACAAAACAAATAAAAACCAGTAGAATATCTGATGGCCTTGTAGATGCAAGGTATGTGGTGCACATACCTACAGGTAAACACTCATATACATTCTCAAACCTTTAAAAGAATACAAGTTGACAGTTTAGCATTAGGATCTATGAATAATGGAATGAATCTTTAGGTCGCAGGCTTTTTGGAATAATTTCTGTAGACAAATATGTTGTTTTGTTCACTCATGCAAGTTCACCCATTTCTGCTTTGGAGACTTCATTGATCTATAATCAGATATTGCTATTAGAGATTTTCTATTTTCTATTTTCCCCCTCCTTATCTTCATCACCTCTCTCCTCTGTCTCCCTGACTCAATAATTTGAGCCGGATAGTGATGTTGCATGCCTTTAATCCCAGCAGTTGGGAGGCAGAGGCAGGCGAATCTCTGAATTTGAGGCCAGCCTGGTCTACAGAGTGAGTTCCAGGACAGCCAGAGTTACAACAGAGAAAACCTGTCTCTGGGGGAAAGAAACTATATATATAATGTGTCTGCATGAGTCTATGTATACCACTTTCATACAAGTGCCTGCAAAGGCCAGAGGGTGTTGGATCCCCTGGAACTGAGTCATAAGTGATTTGTGAGCTGCTTGATATGGGTGCTGGGAACAGAAACTGGGTCCTCTGCAAGAGCAGTAAGTGCTCTCTAAAAAAGATATTCTTTATTATTCATTTGTATGGGTGTTTTGCCTACATGCGTTTCTGTGTTCTACAAGCATGCTTGGCGCTCACAGAGTTGACAAGATGGTGTTTGATACCCAAGGACTGTAGTGGTTGTGAGCCATTATGGGTGCTGGGGATAGAAACCTGGTCTATGGAAGAGTAGTCAGTACTTTTAGCCTCTGAACCATCTCTCCAGCCCATCCCTCTCTTAAAAACAAAAGTGTGTTTATATTTAGCCTATGTGCATGGCAATCAGGATAACTGGTAGTAGCTAGTTCTCTCCTACCATGTTGGGACCTAGGAATCAAATTCAAGTTATCAGGCTTTGCAGCAAGTATGTTTACCAGTTGAGCCATATTGCCAGCCCGTCTTCCTGTTGTGTGTTTGGGATTATACCACGAGCTTGAATGCTAAGCAAGGTTCCTCCTCCACCACTAGGCCATCTGTCTCATGGTTAGCTGTAACTGTTGGCCAGCCCTATATTATTTGATCTTTGTTTTGCCCTATGCAATACAAACGACCTTGTGGGCAGCGCTCTCGCTGTTGGAGCCCCACCATTTTGATTGTTCCACTTGCAAAATTTTGAGGTTAAACTTTCAGCTTAGGTCTGACAGTAAACTTGCTCCTTAATTGGCTTTTTTTCTGGGGTTATTATTATTTTGGCTGTCCTGGAACTTGCTCTGTAGACCAGGCTGGCCTTGAACTGAATGGGTGTACAATGACACCTGGCCCCAAATGATACTTTCTTGATACCTAGCTCCTCATATGGGTGGTGGAAGGAAAGATAGGAGTCTGTAAGCCTCATTTTCCAGCTTCCTTCACAGGATCCAACTTGACCGATACTAAAGCCACAAAGGCACTCCACACACACGGTGCACGTCCATACATGTAGGCAAAACACCCGTACACAGAAAAGGGGAACAATATTTTAAAATTTTTCATTAAAATTTTTTTTATGAACTAGTGTGTCTGTCTGATGGTTCTGTGCACGAGTGTGTGTGCCCTAGGAGGCTAGAAGAGGGCATTAGATTCCTGGAGTTGGAGTTTCAGGAAATTGTGAGCCTTCGCTTGTTTCTCTGTTGTAATTTTGGCCATCTTGTAACTTGCTCAGTAGACCGGCCTAGTCAGAGATTTGCTGCCTCTGCCTTTGAGTGCTGGGATTAAAGGTGTGCACCAGTACTGCCCAGCTACTTGGCTTCTTTGCAGGAGTTTGTAAGAGCAGGGCAAGTTATCTTTTTTTGTTTGGTTTTTGAGAATGGATCTCACTATGTAACTCTGGCTGTTCTGGAACTTGTTATGTAGACCAGGCTGACTAAAAAAAGATCTGCCTGCCTCTGTCTCCAGAGTGCTATGATTAAAGGCATGCGCTACCACTCCTGACAGATTGATGTTTTTTTTTTTTTTAACCTGTATGTATTCTGCCTGCCATGTTTTTATGTGCACAACTTGCATGCAGTACCTGAAATGTCCAGAAGAGGGCATTGGATCCCTTGAAATTGGAGTTACAGACATTGTGAGACCTTATGTGGGAGCTGGGGATTGAACCCTGTTCCTCTGGAAGAGTAG
The DNA here is from genome assembly GCA_026225945.1 of Cricetomys ansorgei. NCBI lineage: Eukaryota > Metazoa > Chordata > Mammalia > Rodentia > Nesomyidae > Cricetomys > Cricetomys ansorgei. The sequence goes on along the minus strand of JAMJFZ010002087.1, from coordinate 1,216,260 downwards.
CCAGTGCTTTTAACTACTAAGAGATTTCTCCAGCCCTAAGAGCCAGTGAGATCGCTTAAAGAGATGGAAAAGATGTTTTCCATCATGCCAGATGTCCTTAGTTTGATCTTTGGGACCCACTTGGTTGAAGGAGAGACTCCTGAAAACCGTATTTTGACTTTCTTATGCCTGTTGTGGTGTATGTACACACACTCAGTTTGTACACGCACATACAAAATAATGTTTTTCTAAAAGGTTATTGCCTTTTTAAAGAAACCTGGATAGTTGTGGAGTGTACGACATTCTGAGTTTTCAAAAATGTTTTTAAAAAACAAAAACATTGCTATGCAGTTCAGAGTGGCCTGGGATTCACCATTGTCTTCCTTAAATTCCCTAGGATTATGGGCTTGCGTTTCTCACTGTGCAAGAGTATCTTCTTGTACTGATGTGTAACTTGTTCCTTTACCCTGTAATGGCAAATTAGATCTAATAACAAGATGAACTGTTTTTGACAAGAATTCTAGATTAAACTATACTTTCTGTGTAGCATAATAGTGATATTATACATATTAGTGACATGATACTTTTTGTGTAGCATAATAGTGATATTATACATATTAGTGACATGATACTTCTCATATCTCTTCAAGGATTGCACGTTACCAAAGCTGTCTAATCCTCGTGATGAAGTGTGATTACTTAAGTTGGTTAAGATGGGGCCTTGTCAGATCTCGCCATTTAAAGTCACTTTATTATTGTACAGTTTGAAAATAATCCGTGTGGTGATGAAATTTAACACCACGATCACAATGTCTTCCCTAAGAGCATTCTTCTTAATTTTAATTCTTCACTGTAATGTTCATTGCCTGACTCAGTATTCTGAGCTGCAGGCTAGTGATGCTTTCATTTCTTCTGCACGTCCTAAACGGGATTATTTTAGAGAAGGCAGTTTGCGCGATGCTTTCATTCTGGCCAATTAGTTTTTATAGACAACTGGGTTTTCCTTCCTCTCCTTCCCATCCCTGCGCCCCCCTCAGTGTTCTTGATCCACGGCGATGGCCACCTCTCCCCGCACTTAGTCCTGAGCTTCCCAGCTCGCCCGCTAGAGGCCACTAGCTTCCTCCGCACTGCGCGCTGCCGCTCTATCACACTCGCCTTGGTGACCGGCCGCCGTCTCGCTGGTACCGACGCGGCCCAAGGAGCCGCTCTAGGCTCCGGGAAGGCCGTCCGCATTGCGTGGGGAAGGCGTGGACGGCACAGTCGACTCGCCGGCCCCCGGGGCGGTTAGCGCTTCCGGGGTCGAAGGGTGCGCGGGGTTGAAAGCGGCCCGCTCCGCCCCGTCCCCCTCCCAGACCAGCAGAGGCAGCAGCCGGAGCAGCCGCAGCCTGCGCCCTCTCCCGCCCGCCCGCCCTCCGCCCGCCCGCCCGCCCTCCGCCGCCCTCCACCCGCCCCGGGGTCTCTCTCCCCCTTCCTCCTCCTCCACCCCCCCCTCCTCCGCCCGCTCGCGGGGCCCCCCTCGCCTTCCCGCCCGCCCCTATTGTTCCGCCCCCGGCCTCCCGCCCTTCCCCTTCCCGCCCGCTCCCCTTTTCCCCTCAGTCGACTCGCGCCTCCAGGTAAGCTTAAAAATTCCTCCTGCGCCCCCGGCGAAAGCGTCTGCTTTCACTCCGTCATCTTTCTTGGCGGACTCCGGCTCCAGTCCGGAGCCCCGATCTCTCGTAGTCCTGCTTGAGCGTTCCCCGCTTCACCCTGCCTGGCCGGCCATTTACGCGAGGCCCTGGCTCTGGCGCGGCCTAGTAGGCCTCGCGCAAAGCCTGCCCCCTCCCCTCCCCCCCCGCCTTTTCCCGGTGGCGGCTGCGCAGGAGGCAGGGAGGGCGCGCGCGCGGCGGGGGGGCGGCGGTGGATTTGTTGGTTGAGGGGGGTGGGGGAGGCGATGGCCGGCTCGCTGGCCGGGCGGGTGAGCGCGGCTCCCCGCGGGGGTCAGGCGCTGGCGCAGCTACACGAGGAGGCGCTGCTTGCCCGGCCCCTCCCCCTGGGTCGCAGCGCCCCCCCCCGACCGAACCGTTTATTTCCTCCCCCTTCCTAGTCAAGGGGGGGCTTTTTTTTTTAAAGTGGAAAATGCTTGGATGGGCGGGGGGAGGGGAGCGAGGGGCTGCAGAGTTAAAGGGTAGGCGGACTCCCAGTTACCGAGTTACTCTGACGTTCTCTCGGGTAACGAATTTTGAAATTACAAAATGCCTGCCGCTATAAACCAGACCGAGCTATTTATAGAGGGGTAATTGACTGCAGGATTAACAGCTGGATTCCCGGGATGGGTACACGTAGATTGACCTAGTCAGGAGAGGAAGAAACAGACGTTTCTCGGATTACTTACAGGGCTTGGAGTTAAAAAAATGCACCTAAGTGCCTTATTTAAGAAGTGGCTTTATAGATACGTTTTCAGTTTTCTTGCCCTTTTGAACTTGTATTACTGTACTTTAATACATTTAAGTGGGAATATGGAATAAATGCCAGGTTTATACCATCTATTCGAGGGGGAAATTACTCTTACAGACCCAGTCAACAAGCATTGTTTTCCCATGAGAGATGTTGACTTGAGGTTTTTGACAGCAGTTAACTGTTTTGTGGACATAGGGAATTGATGTACATTGGAGATACATTTATATAATCACTTAACATCCTGAAGTAACCAAAAGACATCAGAGTGGTGTGACAGCCTCTTTTAAATGACTTAAAAATATTTAGGATACGGAATTGGGATGCAGGGTCAGATGGGTCTCTTGAGTTTGGAGACCAGCCTGGTGTTAGTAGCCAGTTCCATAAAGTCTTGGGCTACACAGTGAGACTCTGTCTCAAAAAACAAACTTAGGGGATTTTGTATACATAGCAAAGTGAAAACTGGCTGTAGGAGGAGAGAAGTCATTGATACTGACTTGAAGGGGTGAATACTTGCCATGCTTTTGGAGAAATTTCAGGGCTTGAGACTTTTGAAATTATCAGTATTTGGTGCTAAAGAGAAGGTATTAAAGGCAAAAACTTCAAAATCCAAATTCTTTGTCTATACAAGTAGTGATTCCAAAGTTGTTTTGGAGAATGAGTACACAGGGGCCATCCTGGTAATTTATCATTACTAATTTCTTTAAAGCAAAGATGAAGTAAAATTTCAATACTGTCAGTTTTATTTTTATTGTATTTGGAAGAAAATTTGAGATTTAAAAGACTTAAGTGTATGGTAGCCAAAGTTAACATACAGACACAAGGAAAATTTCCCAAATTGATTATGGAGAAAGAATGAGAGAAGAACTGAGATGTACAGAACCAAATTTCAAAGGAGGAATGTGCAGTGCATCTTAGATAATGCTTTTTCAGTGAGACTCCCTAACTAATTTTTCTTGTTATTTTGTGACTGTCCAGATGTGTACCCCTGGCAGCTGACTTTTTTCTCAATGTTGCCCAAGGTAGCCTTGAACTTACAGTAATCCTCTAAAGCGCTGAAATTATCTAGTAATGTACCACCATCCACAGATCTGAACCAAATCATTTAAAAATCATTGTGTTGTCATCCATCAACATTTGAGATATGAAGTATATCTCAGTTTTAGAAATTGCTACCACTATGAAAATTTTCATATGTTCCACCTTCATTTCCAACTGCTGTGTAGTAGGAAGCAAAGTCACATTTCCCCTCACTGTAGTTAGTTGGTTTAGTTTGTCCAGCTGTTTTTGAATCCTTTTCAAAACTTACTCAGTTGAAGGACAGCTTCGTGCCCTTCAGCAGTTCCCTTAGAACCATTGCCAGTGGAAGGAACGAATGTTTCTCATCCTGAACATCATTGGAAACCCTATCATTAATGAACAAACTGGAAACAAAACCTGATCTGTAAGTGTTATTCAGATGTGCTGGGTGTGTTTAAAAGTCTGATAGGCTGACACTTAAGGAAAAGAGTTAATTAGATGAAATTGAAAATGGTGAATTGAAAATAACTGGAGAAGAATTACCCTTTTTCTTTTTCTCTTTATTTTGGTCATGCTTACATTTCAGTTTTTGACTTTCATTCCCACCAGTGACCAAAGACTTGACCACTCAAAGTCCAGCTCCCTGTAACTGCTAGACATGGACACCGGTGTGATTGAAGGTGGATTAAATGTCACTCTCACCATCAGACTACTTATGCATGGAAAGGTATGCACCAGCTTGGAAAATTGGGTCATAGTAACTGCTGCGGGAGGGGCCAGGAAGAGCAGACAGGCATCTTGGAACTCATCAGATTAGCACTGTGGGACATCTGGCTTTAGCATTCTTCTCTAATGGAGTGTGGTAGGAAAATGGACAGCTTTTACTAGGAAGGCTCAGTGAGCTAGAAAGACTTAACAAGCAGTTCTAGCTAAAAAAACAAAAAAACAACAGTCGTAGCTAGTTGGTAAGACATTCAGATATATTTTTGTTTTTGATTTTGGTGTTATTGGAGATTTGAACTCAGGACCTCTAGGCAAACACTACCATTTGAGCTATATACCCAGGCCTCGTTTTACTATTACACAAAGGTGTAGTATTGAATCACTCTGATTATTTTCAATTCTTTGATAGCTTCAGTATGAAATTTTATGCAAGGAAGTAAGTACCTCCCCCAATAAGTCTTAAATCTTTTTATTTCTTTGGGTTGTTAGTAGTTAGCAGTTGGTAGCTGAGCAGAATGATGAACGAGTCTGAATTTCCTTTTACCAATGCTTAGTTTTCTCCATTGCAGGAAGTTGGCAGTATCATCGGAAAGGTAAGACAGTTTCACTCCAACACTAGTTACTATGCAGTCACTCTGAGCTGAAATAGCAGTTGGAGCTCATGAAGGATTTTTCCTCTTTCAGAAAGGAGAATCTGTTAAGAAGATGCGCGAGGAGGTAAGTTACAAGGAACATTGGGGTTGCTAGACTTGGGAACACCTGAAAAAATTCTGTTTGAGAGATTATAGGAGAAGCATTTTCTGGCTAATTTATAATGACAAATCATATAACAGGAAATGAGTTTTGTGAACAAGTCCCAGAAACAAGGCAGGTGCAGTGGGTTGTTGAGGACAAGTGGAGCAGTATTTGAAATACTCTTTTATATAGGCAGCTTCTTGGCCGTGTTATCTAGGGCAGACTGTCTTGTACAAGGTCAGTTCTTTTTATGTACTAAAACTACTTGTTTCTTTTTCTTATCCAGAGTGGGTGCACGTATCAACATCTCAGAAGGGAATTGTCCTGAGAGAATTATCACTTTGGCTGGACCGACTAATGCCATCTTCAAAGCCTTTGCTATGATCATTGACAAACTGGAAGAGGTTTGTTGATCCTTTAGGATTGCAGCCCCTCCCTACCCCCCATACTAGGCATTAAAAAAAAAAAAAGGCCAAGTTAAGTAACTGAGCTATACCCTCAGCCTTTGGCGGGGAGGGTATGAGGGGTTTTGTTTTTGTTTTGAGATGAGCGTCCTATTTTTTAAGGAACTTCTGTGTCATCCTACTGAATGTCGGAATTACATATAGATGTGCATCACCATTTCCAACTTTGCATTTCAGATTTTTTCTCACTGATCGTTTTGAGGTGTTCCATTGCTTCTTTTATAATTTTACAGTTGAATGAACTTACTGTGCTATTTTTTACGGTTCTGCCAAACACCAGTACATCTTACAGTTTTGCCCAGTGTGCTTTTGCATTTTAAACTACATATATACAGGCATGTACTAACAGGGTATTAAAAGTTGAGAGATGATCCCAGCACTCAGGAGGCATGGGCAGGTGGATGTGGAAGTTCAAGGCCAGCCTGGTCAATAGAGCAAGTTTCAGGACTACACAGAAAAAAACTGTCTAAAAAACAAAAACAAAACAAAAAAGATTAAGAGATAACAGAGCCCAAATAACCATTACTGGTTTTGTTAGAAGGAAGTTCTTTTTCCCTATCAACCTTCAGAGGCTGAACAACTATTTTTTTGTCCCAGGTCATGTGTTCAGCTTCATCTTCCTCCTTGCAGTGATACCACTTAATTGTGCAGCTGATTCCATAGGGAGAAGAGTTCTTTTTGGTGGTTGGTACTCAATGCTCCCTGAAATATTATCCTTGCACAAATCAGAAATGTTGCATTTGACCTACACGAGCCTGTTACTACAGAACTTGTAGCTTAAAAGAACATTTAGAAATATATGCTATTATTTTTAAAGTAAGAGGCTCTTGATGTGGAGTAATCCCCTCCAGTATTGGGGAAGCCAGTGCAAGAAAATCTGAGTTAGAGGCCGGCTGGGCTACATAGTTGGGACCTGTTATCAAAAGAAGAAAAAGAACGTTCTTCACTTTGAAGGCTTATATATAAGTGAGGAATTTACACACCTTATTGGTACATGCAGATTGTTAGCAGAGAAGTGTTAACACTTGATTTCATCAGAAAGCTAAACAATATACATAATGAACTCCAAGACATCTTGTACTACATTGTGAGACCTTGTCTTTATAAGAATTTTGAAGCCAGGCAGTGGTGGCTTATCCCTTTAGTCCCAGAATTTGGGAGGCTGGCCTCGGAACTCAGATCTGTCTGCCTCTGCTTCCCAGTGCTGGGATTGAAGGCGTCCAAGCATGGGCTCTTGTAATTGATCCATTGCCCTGCTGTGGGGGAGGTTGAGATCTGAGATTGGGTAGTTGAGGGGTAGGGTAGAGTGTTTAATAAGCATATAGGAGTCCTAGCACTGTAAAAACAAACAAAAAACCTCACTTTAGCTTTCTAGTACTGACTAGTTGCATTTTTTCATGTTTTAATATTTGAGTTCGTTTTGACATTCTTGTCTTCAACTACCTTTGTACATGTATGTGATTGTGAGTGTATACACTGCGGGCCAGAGGAAGGATATCAGATACTTTCTATCAGGCTCTGCCTTATAGCTTTGAGATAGTCTCATTGACCTTGAATCTTGTCAGCTTTGCAGTTCCTGGAATAATTCTACACTTGGATTAGAGGCATGTGCAGCCATGCTCAGCTTTTATGTGGGTGCTGGGTATCAGAACTCATTCTGGGTCTTTAAGCTGCTTGCACAGAAAGTTCTCTTTAACCGGTGAGCCATCTCCCTAGGCCCTTAACTCTATGTTTTTAAAAATTTGGGTACTAGGATTAGGTTTCATTGCTGTATTTCCAACCCAAGGGAAAGATCAGCTCTGTTAGAAGTGTTGGTTATCTCCATATCCTTACACTGAAGAAAAATAAGTTTATGGTTACTTCTGTAGTTCCTTTTTCTGTTTTGTGTTGCTGTTAGGGATTGATTCCAGAGTAAGCATTCTACCACTGACCAAGTTCCTGAGGATGGGGGAACATGTTCTAGTTTGGTGTCCTGTCCTAGCTTATAACTCTGGATCATCTTAGCTTTTCTTCCTGAATGCTGGATTACAGGCATTGCTACCACATTAGGCTCAGAAATTGTAATCCTCACTTAGTTTGGTATAGTTATGGTACATGTATGTCCCATACAAGTCCAAGAGTAAGTCCAAGATTCTTTCATGGAAATTAAAGCTTCCAGATGTATATATGTACGTGTGTGTGTGCTGATTTATCCTTTAGGTGTTCTGAGAAATTTTCTTTTTTACAGGATATAAGCAGCTCTATGACCAATAGCACAGCTGCCAGTCGACCCCCGGTTACCTTACGATTGGTGGTTCCTGCTAGTCAGTGTGGTTCTCTCATTGGAAAAGGTGGTTGCAAGATCAAGGAGATAAGAGAGGTTGGTGATTTTGTGTGTGTTCCTTTAGAAATGTGCTAGCTTCTTGTTTTGTTTTTAGCCAAGAGCCATCTGCTTCTGCCTCCTGAATGAGTATACCAGCACACCCATATACCAGATTTTGTTATGGCTAAGAAAGGTTAGCATTTGATGTGCTGATGTAAGCTGACCTTGGTAGTGGTGCAGGTCTGTAATCTCAGCTACCTAGGAGACAGACTGCAAGTTCAGGTCTTTTGTTGTTGAATGAGTTCAAGATCAGTTTACTGGTGGGGATTTAGTAGGAGATCCTATCTAAAAAATACAGGATAGAGCCAGGTATGGTGGTGCATGCCTTAATCCTAGCACTTGGAGACAGAGGCATGAGGATCAGCTTGAAGTCAGTGTGATCTACATAGCAAGTTCCAGGGCAGCCAGGGATACATGGTGAGACACACCCCGCCCCCCACCTTCATTTATCTTACCTATTTTTTTTTTTTTTTTTTTCTGTTTTTTGTTTTTTGTTTTCAAGACAGGGTTTCTCTGTAGACCTGGCTATTCTGGCACTCACACCATCTCCCTTCCAAGTGTTGAGATTAAAAGAGTGGTACCACCTCCTGGCGAGACTCAATTTTTTTTTTAAAATTTCCCCTGAGACAAGTTTCTCTGTAATTCTGGCTGTCCTGGAACTCACAGAGATCAGCCTGCCTCTCCCTCCCAAGTGCTGGGGTTAAATGTGTGTGTCACCACCGTCTGGCTGCCTGTTTCTTGAGTGCTGGAATTAAAAGTGGGTGTCACCATGTCCCATTTAGTTGTGTCCCCTCCCTTTTTTTGTGAGACATTTTCTGTCCCACCTGCTCAGTTAAGCTTTCAGGGATTCTCCTGTGTGTCCCCAGTCTTGGGATTACAAATGCATACTACTTCCCCAAGAACCTTTTTATAGGTTCTTGGTTCTTGTGTTTGTAAGGACTTTGTCACTGAGCCGTCTTCCTGCGACCAGCCCCTCCTTATTGTTTCTATCATTTAGTACACAGATGAAGTATGTAGCTCAGTGCATGCTTACGCATACTGGACAGTAGTTCATGGGATCTAACTCTGGTAGATTTGGTTGCAAGTACTTTTACCTACTGAACCACTAAAGCTTTTTTAAAAAATTTGTTTTATCTGTTTTGAATTTTTTTTTGAGGTAAGGTTTTGCTGTGTAGCACCAACTTTGTGTATACACCTGACTATTTTTGCATGAGAGTACAGGCAGGCGCCCTTGGAGCCTAAGAGTAGGTTCTGGATCTCCTGGGGCTTGAGTTTGAGGTGGTTGTGAGCAAACTCATGTGGGTAGTAGGAACTGAACTCAGGTTCTCTGCAAGAACAGTGGTTGTGTGCAGACTTAGGTGGGTACTAGAAATAAACTCAGGTTCTCTGCAAGAACAATGTGTGCTGTAAACAGCAGAGCCATCTCTAGCACTAAAAGAATTAAAAAGATACTTATTTTTTATGTGCATGAGCTTTCTGCCTGCATGTATGTAAACCAGTATGTGCCAGTTGTCAGTTGAGTTCAGAAGAGAGTTGGATCTCCTGAAATGGAGTTACAGATGGTTGTGAGCTCCATATTGGGGATGGGAACTAAACCCAAGGCCTCAGCAATAGCAGCAAATGCTCTTCTTTGAACCACCGAGCCATTTTTTCAGCCACTTAAAACAATTTAATTTTTCAGAAAAGATTTCACTGTGTAGTCTGGCTGGCCTGGAGCTTCACTTTGTAGACAGGCTGGTTTTGAATTCAGATCCTCTTGCCTCTGCCTCTCAAGTGTTGGTCCTAAAGTCATGTACCATCATGCCTGGCTAAAGCAATTTTTAAATCACATTTCATTTCTGTGTGTGTGTGTTCATGTATGCATGATTGCTAATAGACAGCTTGTAGTAGTTGGTTCTCTTGCCATGTGATTCTCCCAGGGATTGAATTTAGTTTGTAGGCTTGGCAGCAGGTATTTTCTATCTCCTGAGCTGTCTTGCTGGCCTCTCCCAAGCAGTTTTTAAGACAGTGTGTTTAATTTTTATTTCTTAATCAACTTTTCATAGTTTTTCGTGTGTAAAGAGGTGGTATTGCTAAGTAGTTCCAAAGGGAAGCTAGGTGGAATTTTTTGAAGCCTTTTGTATAGGGTGTTTAGTTTTTTGGAGTGGGGCCAGGCATGTGAGTGTATGGGGTTAGTTTTAAGTTTTATGAGATAATGTCTCAGTGTATCCCGTGTTGGCCACAAACATGTCAAATGGTACACCTGCTTCACCTGTCCAGTGATGAGATTATAGATGCAAGCAGCCAGTCTGGGATCCTGTTTTGATGATGTATTTTAAATATTTGGAATGGTGCCTGACTTAGAAAACGGGTTTGATAAAAATATTTGCTCAATGAGATAATGAAAGGTGGGTGATATTTATGAGGAATGTGGCTCACAGCTGTCATTAGGTAAGGACATTGTATAGAAGGGCTTTTTTCTTGAGTGCAAGTTAAATGTAGGCCATTACTCAGATTTATTCTTGTCTTTCAGAGGTAATTTATTTTTAACTTTAGTAAGAAGTAATATCTGGAATAAAGGAAGAGTTGGAAAAGAGGGGTAATGAATACCCACTGAACTTTAAATTCTAAAGTTGCTGTTAGGAATTGAAGAACATAGGTTTACTCTGATTTTTTTTTTTTTTTAATTTCCTTTTACCTTAAAGAGTACAGGGGCTCAGGTCCAGGTGGCAGGGGATATGCTCCCCAACTCTACTGAGCGGGCAATCACTATTGCTGGCATTCCGCAATCCATCATTGAGTGTGTCAAACAGATCTGCGTGGTCATGTTGGAGGTAAGCCCTCAGGCTCATGCTGGAGGTGGGGGTGATTCTGGGGACAAGGGAACTATATTTAGAATTAGGCGAAGCTGTTAAGAAGCTATCGGTGGGGTGGGGGGGTAAGAGGTTCCCTGGATTCATACTTATCTCAGTTTTGACTTTTGTCTTTTGCTGTGAGCAAAAATAAGATCTGTAAAGTAGCAGTGATCTCGTAGTTCAGAGCAATTCTAGAAGCATGAGTAGGGGAAGATAGCTACAAGGACTTAGGATTTCTGAAGCGCTGGCTGACCTTTTTGAATTGCTTGATAATTGACACATTCTTTTATTTCTCATTTTGAAGCAGGAGATATTCAAAACAATAGTTAATATTATAAAAAATATCAATGGTGGTGTTTTTGAATTGTGAAGTCCTACTATATTCTGTTGCAAAAAAGAATTGAACTAAGGGAAATTAAATATTTTTTGAGTTACATGGATTTGGCCTTGTATGAATCAGAAAGGAAAAAGATCTCATTTGTGACTTTGAACCATAGACATAACATTTAGTAATTTCATATACAACTTTGGCTTCATTTACCCAAAAATGTAAGATCCTAAGTATACCTAACATAGTTTTTAATGTGTGAATTAAATTTATTTGAAAGTGTGGATATCATAGCAAATTACTTCAGGATTTGTTTGTTGGTGAGAGTTAGTGTAAACCATGATCATCTTGTTGCTTTAAAGATGGATAACTCCATATCTTTGAGAGAGTATCTAATCAACATAACTTGTTAGATAACTTTAGATAACAACTTGATAAATGAGGGTATTTTACTGACCTGTGTGTGCTATAGCCACACAGCTGAAGCAGCTTTGAAACCTTATCTCTTTTTGTTTTTTTCCCCTCTGACTCTCTCCCAGTCCCCCCCGAAGGGCGTGACCATCCCGTACCGGCCCAAGCCTTCGAGTTCTCCAGTCATCTTTGCAGGTGGTCAGGTAAGAAAATTCTTATTGGTGGGCTAGAATGAACAAAGATTATATTTTAAATATTAACTTTGCCAGCAGCACACCAAAGCTACTTTGCATGCTTGCTGAAAACTTGTACTTTTGGCCATAGTTTGGTTTGCTTTTTTTTTTTTTTTTCCTTCCACTGGAGAAGTTTTGAATGCCAAGACCTTGTTTTATTTTTAGCAGGCAATGGAAGTTTTGTAGACACTCAGAAGAGTAATTTAATGGTAATTTAACATGGTTTGGGTTAGAGTTGAATAACTTCAGTGCCATTACTCGTCTCCTGTCACCATCCCATCCATGCTTCTGTATGTGGGGTGATAGAGGTCTCAGTAAAGATAGCATAGCAAGTAATCGGACCTCTGGATATTGTGGATGATGGTCTCAAATGGTGTGGGGGCATGGGATGGAATCCTGAACTTGAGTGTCCTACAAACTTTCCCTCCCCTTCACCTCACCTCCCCTACTCCTACCCTTTCACCCCCAAACTCCAGTGTGTTGTCCCCAGACTCTTAACTTCATAAACACTGGGTTGAAACCCCGTGGCATAATTGAAATCAGCTGGAGTAAGAGGAGCACACAGGAATAGGGTGGGGAGAGCATGCTGGGCAGTAGTGAGGATACCACCAGAGCAGGCTCACCACCTAAACTACTTGTCTTTGACACATGGTTTATTCTGAAGTTGTGTGAGAAGAGCATTGATAAATACCATGTACCTAGTGTATTTTGATGGATAGTGTTTACTCTGAGTAGTAATAGGTAATCCAGAATTCAGGTTGAAATAATCACCTCCATTTTGGTAGGTGAAAGTACATTTCTAAAAGTGCTTTTCCCACTTGTGGCTGTCTATATAAAAACATATATTTAACTAGAAACTTTTATTAGTGTTTGGTCTAAAAGCCATTTGAGAGGGGAAAGCATCAATTTGGAGTCCATTTTACATTTTATTGAATTTTAATAAAAGCGAATAAGTTTATGACTTGCCGAGAGCTTTCACCAGTCCTATTTAGTGTTATTTTGAAATATGTTAGAATTTTTAGTATTAGTTTTGTTTAAACAGGTATGTCAAATGGTTGTCAATATAAGTAAGTGGGTAGGCTAAGCAACATCTAAGTCTTGTATCCAGGAGGGTTAGCCTTAGGAGTTACCCCCTTCCCATGGAACTCTAGGTTCTCCAATGTTGTGTTACCAATCCACTGTGCTATAAACCTTCCTCCTTATCTTCATTCCCTGTCATTCCTCTCCCTTTGTACCTCTTTGCTTCCTACCCTCCCTCCCCTTTATTCAGTTAACTGCCCTCTAAAAGCTTGCAGCTTCTTCCATGAGTTACCCTGTCACGGGTTATTACCATGGGCCTTTTTATAAATGAACCAGTTCATATAATGTCCACAGATGGACCTGTGTCTTTTGTGGCAAAGTGGGCTCTGTAGGGGTTCAACTTAATCCTACAGTGACCAAGACCTGGCATCAGCTCTGTTACCTCACCTCAATCTTACTCAATAAACCAACTGTGCAGTGTGTCAAATCTGCCACTAGGTAACTTTTTTTATTTTTTATTTTTTAATTCACTGATTACAGCTCGTTTCAAATCTGTGTTGTGAGCTCCTTTTTAAAGGAAAAAAGAAAAAAATAAACAACTTTTTTTGGTGTGAATTTCATGCTGGTGACAAGGTGCCGGATTGACAGCCCTGGAGACTGAAATCCTCTATTTATCCACAGGACAGGTACAGCACAGGCAGCGACAGTGCGAGCTTTCCCCACACCACCCCGTCCATGTGCCTCAACCCTGACCTGGAGGGACCACCTCTAGAGGTGAGAGGGGATGTTCAGTCTCCAAGGCTCACTCAATCCTTCCGCCTCAGCCGAGACTGCCAACACACAGGGGGGCCAGTGGCGCTGGTGATTTTTGTGCTGTGGACACCACCTGTCCACGGGGACCTGGACTGACCTCCCCACCTCATTTCACACAGGCCTCGTAGCCCACCAGATGGTAACACCAACTTTTTTTTTTTTTTTTTTTTTTTTAATTTTTTTGTTGTTCAATCCCTCTTTCCTCTCCCACTCCTCCCGTCCCATTTTCACTTTCCCACCCACCTGGTTGTGCTTTGGGGTACTGGCCACTGCATTGTGATGTGAGAAACTTCACATTTGTTAAGTAACCAGCCACTTCTTCCTCCCCATCCCTTCTTTTTTTTCCTTTCCTCCTTGTTTCCCCCATTGCCCTAAAGACCCAGCTCCCTTTTTGGGAGGACATGGTTTGGGGAGGAGGGCACAGTGGGAGCTGCAAGTGCCTTTACACGGGGTGTGGGCAAGGGAAGAACTTACTCAGCAAGCAGATCCCAGTGCTTCTATGGTCAGGTCCCTAGTGCTAGGGACCTAGCTAGGGTCTAGTGCACTTACGGTCCTAGGCAGTGCTTGAATACATGCCGTGCAGGCTTGTGTAGATTCAGATCATTCATAACAGCATGATTGCTATTCTGTATTAAATACATGGGGCGGGAGGGTCGGTCAGCCGAGGCCTTACTTTTAATTTCAGTTTCCACATTTTCTTTAAAAAGCAGATGTGTATATTTTGCCTTAATCAAAGAGAATTTTTATACCCTTCTTAGAGGATCCCTGGAGTAAAGTTATTGTATTTAGGGTTCAGAGAAGGTCAGCTCAGGTCTGACCGTTTGTGAGATTCCGTCTACTGCCTCAATCCCTGGCTCCCTTTCTAGTTAACTCTGGCTTCCTGACTAGTTGAAAACTTGTCTTCCCCCACATTGGGTGGCTGTCCATGATTGGTTTTTAATAGGAACTGTTTTCCTCCTTTGTAGGCCTATACCATTCAAGGACAGTATGCCATTCCACAGCCAGATGTAAGTTTTGCCTTCACTTCTTGTTTTGAAAAACTCCCTCTCCATCCAGAATTGTCTGATTCTTTTCTTCCAAGTAGACAGGAGTAACTTGGGTCTTGAACATTTGCGGTGTTGTTACGGCTCACAAGGTGAACCACACAGTATCAACTTGTTTGCCTTTGAATGTAATCCCTAGAAATGATTTATCAGATTGTTAGTTTATTTCCCCTGTGTTTCAGATTGCTCTGAAAGAAATGTTCCATGGTACACTATTAATATCTTGGCACAATTCACACTGTCAGTGAATGTGCTTTCCTTCAGTATTCCATGGGGGTGGGGTTGCTGGGTTTGCATTTAGTTTCTGAGGTGACAAGTAAGCATTGAAGGTTTACTTACATAAGGAAGGCTAGAAAACTGATTATTGGGTTTCTACTGGTATTTAGATTTTTGTCTTAAGTACATTTTTTTCTGCACACTTCCTTCATCCATACTGTAACCCTTTCAGGGGCTGAGCATTAGACTGGGAGTTTGGTTCTTGGTTAGTGGTAGCCTCTAGGAGAGGTGTGAAGTAAACTGAAAAAGGGATTATTTTATTACCAGTTAGGGTAATTAACTTATGTGTATTACGAATAAGATAGTTGGAAAATGTTTATTGGGGACTAAGCCCAGTTTGGTTTCTTGCTAAGCTTCTCTCCTCCTTGCAGTCTCCCTGCCCCCCTCATCTCCTTCCCTTTTCCCAAAACTGGTGGAGCCCTGCATGGTGTGTTTTCCCTAGCACCACTGCATAATTTGTTTACCTAGCCTGTCTGTGCTTGTCCCTGGGACAACCGTTGGCAATGGCTGCAAATACCTTCATTAAATGGTCCACAGGGATGGTTGTTGGGCTGGTGTTACTGCTTTCCTTTTCATATACTCCCAAATGCATTCATTTTGAATACTGACATCCTTTCTATTTCTAACCCTTACCTATCATATTCTGCCTGTCCTCTGGAGTGTACTGTAAGCCCCCTCTTATCCTACGTTATAGTTGAAATACTAGAGTCAACTTTGGGAATCAGGAGCTGTGTGATTTTTTTTTTTTCTTTTTTTTTTCCCATGTCTGAATATGCTTGAGCCCTGACTAGGTTACCCTTCTAATGCTAGTCTCTTCTGTTTCCTTCCTGTAGTTGACCAAGCTGCACCAGTTGGCAATGCAACAGTCTCATTTTCCCATGACCCATGGCAACACTGGATTCAGTGGTATGGATACCTCAGTGTTTATTTTTGTAAGGTGTAGGACAAGGTAGAGGCCAGTCTCAAGGTCTCAGCTTGACAACTGTTTAAAACAAACTTCATTATCCAGCATCTGCTGGTTTAAACTTACCTTCTATGCTAAAGGAGGTAATGTGTTAACATGTTTTGCATTTGGGGCAAGTTAATTATAAAAGAAGAAAAAGCCCTGGAAGGTTTGGGATGAGGTCTGGGGATGCTTGTCAGGAAAAGGGTAGGCTGATATTTCTTGTAACCCATCCTGATAGTGGCCCCCTTGATCTGATTAGCATCCTCTTTCTCTCCACCAGGTGTTCACAAGACTTGGGTAGTGACAATCCATTTGTTCCAAATTGTGTAGTGTATTTTTGCTTTTATTTTGTTTTGTTTTGGGGCTTTTTTTTTTTTTTTCTGTATAAGGAATAACTTGTCCGATAGGGTTAGAATGAGACCACCAAACTCATTTTCACTTGTATCTTAACAGGCATTGAATCCAGCTCTCCAGAGGTGAAAGGCTATTGGGGTAATGATTAAAAAAAAAAATCTGTAGTATTCTACTGTTATATTAATAAACTGGTGGGAGTCGTGTTTCACTGCCCATAAACCATACCAGCAACGTGCACATGGCAGAGAGGAGCTGAGAGAGCAAAGGGTGGGCCTGGTGCCCCTGAGGGTCCCTTGATGGATCTGGCCAACCACCTTCTAAAACTAGCTGAGAGCAGGACTAGAACTCTTAGTGTTAGCCAACCAGAATGGCCCAATCGTGTTCTTACGGATGGGTAGGGGTTTTTGTGATAGGAATTTTTTTTCTTTTCTGTTTTTTTCTTTGGAAAACCAAGAAAAAAAAGCCAGAACAATTTGAGTAAAAGACAGTATAAATCTGGAGAAATAAACTCCCCTCAAACCAATTGCTATTTTATCTATCTGATCTTTTAAGTCTGGCTTGGGAGGATAGAGGTGGAGGGTATTGTTACTCTGGTACAGGTATAAAAAACATCTCTGTGTGTGCCAAGAGTCCATGATACCTGGTAACAGGAATGATATTGGCACTGATTCTAATGATCATTGGGTGACATAAAATCAGGACACAACAGTCATCTTAATCAGAAAAGGGGAAGCTGTACAGAAGCATTTGATGTTTAGATTTTGCTCCTGTTTAAGAATACCACACATTCTTTCTTGCCCCTTGTTATCTCCCTACCTGTTAGTCAGGGCTTTGCAGGAAATGGCATGAAATCAGCTCTTCTGATTGTACAGAAGACTCTTTCCAGCATTATTTTGATACCCCCTCTCCCATCTTTCCTCCTTGGAGGCTTCAGAGTTAGTGATGAACCCCAACGCCAATGCTGGGTTTCCAGTTTGTTTTCTTCTCTTAGATTAATGTTCAGATCACTGATTCTGAATGCTATGCATTAAACTTTTTTGTTCTTTTCTGTCTTTTAGCAGGTTTGGATGCATCTGCTCAAACTACTTCTCACGAACTCACCATTCCAAATGATGTAAGTGTAATTAAAGTATGTTAGAATACTGAGGAAATGATACAGTTCAACTGTGTTACAGTTTTTAGAGGCAGAACTCTTTCCTGTCCTGTAGAAATTGTCTTTTTCTTGAAGATCTGGAACTTGGTGGGTGGTGTTGTATGCCTTTAATCCCTCCCAGCAAGTTTTGAGTTCAAGGCAGCCTGGGACCAAAAGAGCATCAGAATCTAACTTTGTGCTTTGGGAGGGCTGTTTAGGTTTGAGAATAAAACTATAATCAATTTCTCAGTAAAGCCACAGTTTATGTGTTATATAATCAGATTACTGTTTAGTACTAGATAATGCAAATGTAATCTCTCCCAAAGGCAAAAACACATTTGAAATTCTTGTATCATAAGGTGACTGTGTAGGATGAAGTCATGTATTTTGACCACTGAACACTGAAGAAGGCACTTTTATTTCCTTCTAACCATCTCACTGGATTCAGTATCAGTATTGCTCTGGTTAATTTGTCTTTGGAGTAGGGTCAATACTACAGGGATAGAAACAAATGATAATGCTGAGAAATTGTCTTTGAGTTGGCCTTAATTTGTAATTAATTTCATAAATGGTTCAGGAATTGAAGTGGGGCCTATAATTCAAGGTTTTGATAGCAGAAATATTTGTGGAATGCAATTCTAGACAAATTGTAGAAATCATTTGGTTTGTGATATTACTGTGTGTAGCTGTTCAATTCTTTTAATTTGGTGTGCTTTTGTTGTTTGTTTCTCAAGTTGATTGGCTGCATAATCGGGCGTCAGGGCGCCAAAATCAATGAGATCCGTCAGATGTCTGGTGCGCAAATCAAAATTGCAAACCCAGTGGAAGGATCTACTGATAGGCAGGTTACCATCACTGGATCTGCTGCCAGCATTAGCCTGGCTCAGTATCTAATCAATGTCAGGTAAGTTTGACTTCTTTTGGTTTACTAATTACAGCACAGTAGTGAGGGAGAGTGTTGCCATAAAGTAATAAATGGTAGTTTACTTGGGGTGGACACAGATTGCAAATGGGTGGCTCCCCCTTTTTTCTTCTTCCTAAGTTCTATCTTTATTATAGTATAGAAAAATACTCAAGTTGGAGTAAGTTTCTGTGGGGTTTCCTAGATTTCTTGACTTTTGTATTTGATGTTTTGGGGCAATGGACAGGATATCTTCAGAATAGGACAGTGCTCTAGCAATAGCAGAAAACCTATTTCACACGTCATACAGACAGGTCATTTCTTAAGGATTTGGAGTCCAGAGCACCTTGAATTTTTAAGGATAATGAGACTAGGAGATAGTTGACAAGATAAGTCTGTGAGTGACTTCCTAAGTTTTTATTTCCCTGTACGTAATACGTAAGTGCTCTGCTCCACTCTTCAGTTGTAGGACAGTTGCATTGAGTCAAGAACATCCTACTGGGTGATTGTCTTTCTTTAGCTCTGCTTCAGTCACGTTGTTAATAGCAGACCCTTTCCAAAGGGACTTGACTTTCTATGGGAAGAAGGAAGTGTCTATTCATTTGTACCAGGGTCTTTTATTCCTCCTTGAAGACATTGTCAGTCCCCATTGGTGATCTTGGCTGTTTTGTGTTTTCATGCCATGAGTTACTATGTTCTTCATATAGAAAGGGCTGTAAAGTCTTGTTTCTAGTTCATATTGGAGGGAAATTTTATATGGCAAGAAAAATGCTCTTGGAATCTAGAAATTATTACCTTCTGCAAGCTTGCCTTAGTCAGTTAGTGTCTGCATTGTAAGGAAGCAGAACTTCACTACTTGAAGTAACTCTGCAGAATTATTTTAATTAAATAGCTGGGCAAAACTGTCCAAACTATGGATTTGGATCAGAACTTTTTAAAACCTAGTGCAGGATATGCACTAATCTGCTTGTTACTTTCTCTTCTGGGCCAGTTTAAATGAAAAAAAAAAAAACAAACTGGTTTTACTTTCAAAGCATTTTCTGCTGTGCCTCTTGAGTTTTTTCTCTTAGGATTCTGTGTCATTGTAGTTCATTGCTGTGACAATTCCTTAATGGATTGAACTGGCCCCGAACAAGTTAAACAAAATGAAGTTACAAGAAGCTTTCCTACCCTTGGAAGTAGACAGATCTGAGCAAATATCTGTGATGCTAGATAAATAAGGACTATTTGAAGTATTTGAGCATTTTCAATTCTAAAATCTAGGAATGGTCATTTAAAATGAAAAGCCAACTTAACTGCCCGTCAGAGAGCTCCCCTAGATCTCAGTAGTATAAGTAGTCAGTGACCTGCTTTGGCTACAAAGATGTAAATAGACTTGGATATCAACTATAGGAAAGAATGTTTAGGCAGGCGTGATGATTCACAGCAGTGACCCTCGCAGTGAGGACACCGAGGTGTGAGGCTCTGGTTCAAGTGCTCAGTGTTCTAGATAGCTGCAGTGATTTGTTGGTTAATTGATCATTTAAACTGGAAACTGATAAATTGGTTGTGGGAAGGTTTTTTTTTTTTTTGTTAAAGTTAGCTCTTTCCAACTAAAATATAGATGTATGTTTTTAATACTGCTAAGGGCTGAACTCGAGCTCTGTGTGTGTTAGGCGATTCTGAGCCATCTTGGTCTTTTATTTTGAAAGAGGGTCTTAAAGTTGCCCTTTAAACTCAGAGTCTTGCTGTGGACTACTGATCATTTCCCTCAGCTTCCTTAGTAGCTGTGCCACCAGTCCTGGCCATTTCATTTGGTTTCTGGGTTGGGTCCAAATATACTTGGAAGTATGTGCTCTCTATGGTTCCTTTTCTCAGTCTTGTCAGATGTGTCTTTAACACATTAGTTTTAAACAGGGTTGTGTGTGAGTGTGCGTGTGGGGGTGGGGTGGGGGGCGATGATATGGAGGGTGGGGCACAGCTAAAAGTGAGTTTGCTGTGAGTCGATACTAGACCTTCCTAGTTGACAGCCAGAGACACTGATGTAACTGAAGCGGTTTTTGTCCTGTACTTTTCCCTATTGTGGTCTTCCCTTCCACCCACCCTTTTTTTTGTTCCTTTTTTCCTCTGTTACAGTTTAGAAAACGCTAAACCCTCCTCCCAGGCAGCCTCCGTCACGATCCCTGATCACCTCAGCATCAACCTCTCTCAACCCTCCACCCCTTCTTCTTCTTCTTCTTCCTCCTCCACCACCACCCCCTCGCTCGCCACAGCGGGGACTTCCGACGCACCCTCCAGCCTCCCCAACCCTCTTCCGACCGCCCCTTGTGTCTCCAGTCTGCTTGGCATGAAACCCATCCCTCTCCTGGCTCTAAATGTTGTGTCTGCTGCTAAGGGTACCGGGGCTTCGGCTACCACCACCACCACCTCTACTGTGCCATGTGTAACTAACAAACTGAAAGGCGAGAAACAGAGATTCTCTCCCTACTGAGTGCTTATCTTGGCACCTCCTCAAGTGTTGGTTCATTTTGTTTTTCTTTGTTAACATCGGTGAAAACCAAACTATTGTGAGCTTGTGACCATTTTCTTTTTACTACATTGGGGGTAACTGGGTGGGGGTGGGGACGGGTAATTCTTGTTTAGGTTTAGGTCTTTAAAGCTCAGTGCCTGTTTCAGAGTCTGACTTGTAGATTGAAATCTTTATCTAGAGCCACAGTTCTTACTCTATCTCATTCTGTTACACTTTTTTGTAGCTTTATTCTGCCTTGCAATATAAACGATGTGTTAGGCTCTGTGTTGATGAATAAAAGAAAAGCTTCTCCGTTAATCCTTTCTTTTTTATTTTATTTTATTTTTTACTTTAAGTTATTTAATGGTTAAGCTGTCAGCTGGCCTTCTTGGCCAAATCTGTGTTTCTAGCTATAATAAAGTTGCCACAGTAAGAACCGTAGCTCACTGTGTGATGTGACGGGTGAAGGGGTGGGGACTTGTGATCTTCGCCTTGTAAGCTTGGAAGGCTGTACAGCCTGCTTGGGCCTTTTCGCATCCCACATGGTTTTGTAACCCTTTGTCAATATTCCCAAGTAGAAGAACCTTCAGTAGTTTACATACTGATGATTCTTCATGAATGGCCAGAAGCTTTTAGTAAGATAGCTTTCCTTACTTTGCTAACACTCGTAGGTAGCAGGGGTGTCTTTGCCTGAGCTCTTTCCTCTGCTGATTATTTCAAAGGTATACATAGAACTTATTTCGTTACCCATAATGATGGGCAGTGGTCAGTGTCAAATTTAGGTAGCTTTTGTCTGTTCCTTTAATGGATCCTTAAATGTCATTCTGTAATATTAGGGTGGGTTAATAGACCTGACTGTTGAGTAGTCATTCTAAATCAACTGATTGGTCAGGCAAGTCCCTTTACCTTCTGTTTCCTGCCTACCCTTGTCTCTTACTAGCAACACTTTAATGAGTGGAGATAGTATGTTTAATTTGAATGACAATTAGGGATCAGCTGTTCTGAGGCAGGAAATAGAAAAGCCCCAAGAGAATATAAACGTGGTGGTGTGTTTGTGCTCAATGTTTTACACAGTAGTGTATTTAGTTCTTGATGTCTTTCTGCTTTTTTTTTTGGTGCTTGCTCCCAGAAGCTTGCATGTTGTGGTTTACCACTGAGAAACACTCCAGCCACTTTTTAAAAAAATTTTTTTTTAAATGAAGATGAGCCACAAATGCTTTTCCACAAAGAGGAAAAAATGATGTGCCAGGGCTGAGGGTTCCAGCTTAGGCAGTTGTAGAATAATGCGGGGCCCTGGGTTTGTTCTCTAGCAGTGAAAAACCAAGAGGAGGAGAAATGTATTTCATATCATAAGAAGGCCGTTTGCTCTCTTCATTCAACCAAGGTACATGTCTGAGTTTCTTTACTGATAGGCAGTGACGATTTCTATAGATTTTTTTTTTACTATTATGATAGTCCTTTCGCAGCATACCTAGAATGACATTATTGAACATCAGAAAGACACAGCTGCTTATGCTCATGACATGGTCTCTCAGTCTCTGGTATTGCTGTGGCTCCTTTATTCCAGATTGGTCAAGTCTGGGTTAAGGAATTTAGATGTGTGGAAGTTAGCTGCCTCACACAGTATGGATCAGCTATTTCTATAGTTGAGACTTAACTTGCTGATTTGGATTTTAACTTATCTAGTCTATTGGGAGCTGTCTTAATCTAACACATACCCTGAAGAAAGAATTGCTGGGAAGGAAGGAATCCAGCCGTTCAAGAGGCTTGACTAACTACCATAACTTTCTCCAAAGGTTCTTGGTGTGAAAAATTTTAAGAGCTTGGTGTTCTCTAGAGACCTAATATATTTCTGATGAGATTCCCCTTTTGTGCTTCACCTACTGTATCTTGCCCTTTAAATTCCTGCTTAGTACTGGACAGTTCTAGAGGTTTTTTTTTTTTTTTTTTTTTTTTTTTTAATATGGCCACAGTTCTGCCACCTTTCATGATGGTGGGTGATTGTTTCTGTTTTGTTTTGTTTTTTAAATTAGCCAGTTCTATTAAACTTTTGTTTCACACTGAAATCTATCAAAGTTTGTTTTACTTATTTGTATGAGTGTTTTGTCTTGTGTATGCATGGGCACTATATGTGTGCAGGCCTTAGTACCTGAAAATGTTGGATCCCATGGAATTGGAGTCACAGACATTGATGAACCAACATGTGGGTCTGGGAACCAAATCTGGCTCCTGAAAGAGCAACAAGTGCTCTTAACTACTGAGCCATTTCTTGAGTCCCAGCAGATTATTGTTTATTTTGCCATAGATTCATCCTATTTTGAGATTGGCAAGAATCTGCTACCTTTGAGTGTGTATGTTTTGTTGTTCATGTGTCCATGTGTTGTTCGAGGGTGCTTGTGTGCCATAGTGCATAGGTGTCATAGGGTCATAGCTCTCTATCCTGTTTCAGGTAGTTTTTTTGTTTGTTTTTTTGATCACTGCTAGCAGGTGACTTTCCAGTTTCTGGGGATTCTCCTTTCTCTGCCTCTGAACTGTGGTGGTGTGCTCTGACTGCAGATGCACCATGCTTACCTACTGGCTGTGTTTAGCATGAGTACAGGGGGACTAAAGCCATGCTTACGTGGCAAACAGTGTCCAGAGCCGTTTCCATTGCACATCCATTCCTGTTGTGCACGTGCACATCCATGTTGTACATGTGTGCAGGTGCACGGAGGTTATTAATTAGCTGGCATTTTCTTCTCCAACTTTTTTGCTTTTGTTTTTGAGATGAGATCTTCGAATCTAGGGGTCACTGATTTGGCTAGACTGTATGACTTAGCAAACACCACGGATCTGTCCTCCCCCTCCCCAGCATTGGTATTACAGGTGTGCACTGCCACTTCAGACACATTTACGTGGGTGCTAGGTTGTCATTGCTTGAGCAGGCAGGACTCTACCGACTGAGCAATCTCTCCATCTCCTCTTATTCCCTTTTCAAAGAATGAAATACTCTCCTTCATGCTAAATTTCACCTATAAGTGCTAACCAGGCCGGACTCTGTAGCTTCTGTGATCTCACATGTGTGTTTAATGCTTAAGCACATTCAGGGTAGTAAGGTAGACAGAAATAATTTCTTACTATGGTATTTGTACATTTAGTGCACACAGTACTTTAGCCAAACACCACAAATGATTGTCAGTCAAGTTTTCACGAAGTTAAGACTATGATATGAAACTGAGAATTGCACCTTTAGTTGACTACAAAATGAGGTATTTTGCTGCCTAATGCCAGTGAAATATACTGAATGCCTTTCCCTCAAAGCTTAATTGGATTCCAGGACCTCAGATGACCTATTTGAAACAGAAGTAGAAAGGCATGAGGATTTGGCACAATAAGAAGGCCACAAGTTTTGGAATTTGAACAGTGAGCTAAGGATTTGAAGCATTGCTGTTTGTCTTCTGTTAGCATTTGTCCCGAATCTAAGCTTGAAAACAGTAATTGAAGTCTTCACTGTAGTTTCTATACTTACTCTTCCCTGTAACACCCTTTAGTATTTAAAATTATATAATGTAGTGTCTTGCTCCCAACACAGTAATTCTTCACATTGATAGAGCAACTCAGGCTGTTCTAGTGTAAACTCAGGTAGCATTAACTTTCTGAAGGCTAGTGTTCTTCCCCAAACTTGTGTTTGTGTTTTCAGGAGGTAAAGAAACAGTTTCTGTATACCCCCAACCACAGTCTTTAGTGAGTAGCATATCTCTAGAAACCCTTTAAGGTTCCAAAGAATAAAACATGAAGAGACTGTCACCAACATGCTTTGTTAACCTCTTCAGAAGCTTGGTTAGATTACACATGCACCATAACACTGTCATAGAACTAGTCAATCTAAGAAACCTTGAAATGCCTTGGTGGTAAACTGCTGATTGTAACTGGGTAAACTGACTTACTCTTATTTCTGTTTTACAGGCTTTCCTCGGAGACAGGTGGCATGGGGAGCAGCTAGAACAGTGCAGATTCATCCATAATCCCTTTCTGCTGTTCACCACCACCCATGATCCATCTGTGTAGTTTCTGAACAGTCAGCGATTCCAGGTTTTAAATAGTTTGTAAATTTTCAGTTTTACACACTTTATCATCCACTCATGATTTTTTAATTAAAGCGTTTTAATTCCTTTCTCTGTTCAGCAGTTACGCTGAGATATCCATATTTAGTTTTATAAGCTTCTACCCCTTTTACCTTTTTTTTTTTTTGGATTTTTTTTTTGGCTCATGAATTTTTGTTTGTCATGGAAATGTAAGAGTGGAATATTAATACATTTCAGTTTAGTTCTGTAATGTCAGGAATTTTTCAAAAAAAATTAAAAGATGGACTGGAGCTTTTTCTTTGTGAATAGAAACTGGATGCCACAGTGACTTTATGTGGGTGTTATTCCTGTCTTGATGTTATTTTTATACCTTTTAACAACCTTCACAGAGCCCTGATTGGGTTTGAATAGAATTAAGATATTTTCTTCTGTTTACCACTCCATGGTTTTTGTTTGTTTTTTTGCCCTTGATCTCCCCCTCTCGTGATTCTGGGTGGCCATTAGAATACTTGTCTGAAAACTGACAATCACACTTGCTCTAGGATTGTAGAGCAACTGGTGCATCTGGAGCGGGGCCAGGAAGGTGTGTGCATGTATATGCATGTACACACTCACACACTCACAAGACACACACGTGTGTATACACTCACGCACCTGGTTGATAAAGCTTGGGAGTAACTGTCCTTTATTCTAGCTTTCATACTTTAAGATCTAGTTTGAGACCAGCTGAAAAGTTTACCTGCTACCATTCATGCTAACTTGTCCAAATTCCTCGCATAAAATCTTAAATCCAAGATGCTTAACCATGTATGCCACTCCATTCATTCTCCAAGAAAACCCTCGACAGCTGGGCCTGCGTGGAGTGCTTATATTTCAAGGTTGTTCACAGGGTTACAATATGACAGTCCCCACCCCACCAGGCACCAGGATGACAGCAGGGACTTAGACAGCACCCCAGTTCTTCAGCCTGAGCCATCACATGCTATCAGTCTTCTAACTTGCCTCTGGGCCCTAAGCCAGGGCTTGGGCAGACAAACAGGGACAACGAAATGGGTTACATTGCCACCTGAGAAACCTCAGAGGGGAGGACCCAGCCTTATTTTCCCTCCTCCCAAGTGCAAAATGTGTAAACAGTAAACGGAAAATAAAAGTGCAGTCTCCAGTGGATCCTCTCCTGCCCCCCAGTCTTCAGGGGTAGACAGTGCAGAGA
The DNA here is from genome assembly GCA_026225945.1 of Cricetomys ansorgei. Lineage (NCBI taxonomy): Eukaryota > Metazoa > Chordata > Mammalia > Rodentia > Nesomyidae > Cricetomys > Cricetomys ansorgei. The sequence goes on along the minus strand of JAMJFZ010002087.1, from coordinate 1,190,491 downwards.
CAAGCCTGGCTTTCTATTGCCTAGTTGCTTGCTGAACATAAGGAATGGGGTGAAGCAAGAAGGGGCCGATTTCTTTCCTCTTAGCTCTAGGGTAGTTCTTGGAGTCATTCATGTCTGCAGCTGCCAGTGTCCCTAGAACTTACTAGGTAATGGTCAGGGGTCCTTCACTCTCAAGCCTGACTTTAGGCTAAGAAAGCCCCGTCTATTTCTCTTGATTATGTGGCGCATATATATTATTTATATAAATATTTTTCTATATACAAGGACTAGGAGGGTCTTTCATGGAGGAAGGGAGGCTGGGGGCCGCAAGGCATCAGTGCTGTTGGAGTTGTCCAGTTCAGTGCTGTCACAGTCTGAGTCCTCAGGGTTGGGGCCCTGTGAGGAAGAGGAGAAATGCAGTGAGTGGGAGCTTGGCATCTCAGCACTAGATCCCTTCAGGGCCCCTCTGTGGGGTGCTTCTGGTCAACAGTGGAGATTTTATCTTGCTGCTTAGGTCCAGCTCTTGCTCCAACACACTTGCTAAACTCCTCAGAATATCTTATCTTGCTGGCTTCAGTTAAACATCAGGCGCCATATGCGCTGGACTGTAGGTCTCAAATTCCACTCTCGGGGATACTGGTTTTCATTCCTCTGAAAGAAACTGGCTTAAAGGCTAACTACTTTCCTGAAAGACTTTCAGATGACTATCCGCTCCAATTCATCCTCAGTGCCTGGTGGTTTCAGTTCACACTCACCTGCTCACCTCTGCGTAGGTCTTGGTGTTGCAAAGAGCTGGGTTCAGGGTCAGGAACCACCTCAGAAGCAGGTGGATCTAGCGGGATTTCTGAGCCCTGGGAGCACATGTCGTCAGACCGTTCATCTGGCCGCTCGTCAGTGTTGGTGCTGCCGATTTCTGGTGTGCCGCTAGGGGAAGGCTCACTAGCTGTGCCTTCCTCCACATCTGATGGGTTCTCTGAGCTGAAGGTAGATAGTGACTGACGCATATTCGGGCCCTGAGGCCACCTAAATGTTGAGGCACGGTTACAGATAGCATGGTCCTTGAGGTTCCCCAAGTACAAGATGCCACATGACCACTCACTCACCTCTGACTTGGGGGCAGCTCTACTTCACTGTCCACCTCTCCTTCCTCCTCTTCTGATGAGATGCCACGCTTCTGCAGTAGAGATGGGTGCGCACAATGTGTGAGCAGTCAGATTGACAAGAAGTCATGAATCAGGGAGGGCACGGTGCAGCACTCGGCCCCCTAGTGAGAGCAACGGAAGGGGGATAGCCCCATACTTTACCTGACTCCGCGTCACAGCAGCCCTGTACAGCAGTGCCGCTGGGGTCAAGTGCTGGGACCCAGCCCGGTTTCCTCCCCGGCCTGCTGTCCCTTCCCTTCCAGTTCCCAGCAGTCCTACACCTTCGCCAGGGCCTACGGGTGGGGGTGGTTCCCCTTTGGCCCCCCCAGGTGAATCTGGGCTGGTGGAACCAGGTGCTGATCCCTCACTTGGAGGAGTGTCGCCTTGGGGTGGAGGAGGTGAGCCAGGATCCCGAGCTCCCCCAGTGGCCCCTCGGCCTCGGGCTCCCAGTGCTGCTGACAGCAGGTCTGGGGATGATGAAGACATCTTTCGGAGTAGGAGGTCATGGTGGAGTCCACGGAGAGCAGGGGGACAGGCATCCCAAGCTGAAGGGCCCACTCCTAGGCCCCCTGGGCTTGCTAGTCCTCCAGGCTCATTGGGTGGCAAAGCTGCACGAAGCCCAGGCAGGTCTCCACAGCTACCCTTGGCACTGGCCTTTCGGTGACGGGTCTTGCCACGACGACTCCTTCCTGGTGAGGGGGGGCCCTTAGGACACCCAGGAAGCCCCACCCCACTTAGGGCTGCATCTAGTTTAGGTAGCAAAGACTCTGTCTTGAGGATATCTGGCCTGGTAGGGGAGGGAAAGTACAAGGTTGAGGTTACCAGTTGTAAGCCCTTCCCGACTAGAGATACGCATGGCCTGCCGGCACCCTCCGGCCTTATGCACGCCCCAGTCCTCCTGAGTCCCACCTTTTGCTGTGGGGTGACAGCTTCTGTGGGACATTCCTTTTCTTGATGAGCTTCTCCATTGTGTTTCCATGTAGGAGGCCTCGGGAAGGGTGGGACTTCAGTAGACCTGGACATCTCCTTTCTAAAGCCTGCTCTCTCCTAAAAATCCAGACACTCAGTTGGGTCTCCCAAGCTGGGCAGCTTCTTGAAAACCGGGGATGTAGCATTTAACGGTTAGTTACCTGAGCAGTTCCCTCTCTTTGAGTTCTAGCTGCAACATGAGGGCATTCAGTTCCATGTACAGGTTGTTGGCTCTCTCCAGCTTCCGTTCATAGTGCTCCCTGATGTCCAGGGCATGTCTGAAAAGGGCAGATGATTTTCCCACGGTGAACTGGGTTTGTCTGCTGTCTGGACCCTGTTCTCTGGGATTCCGTGGTGAATGTTTCCTGCTGTTTAGATGAGATTCGCTTTCCTAAATACGCACATACCTGAGCTCCTCCCTTCTCCGCATCACTAGCTCCTCTTCTAGGCGGTGCAGACAGGTCCCTTCTGACTTAATCTTTTCAAAATGGAGTTTTACTTCTTCCCGCCACTCTGCCTAGGGATGGAGAGATTGGGGTGGTGGTGAGGACCATGTCCCTGTCACCTCACAGACCTGTGCTCTTGGAAGGTTGCCTGGGCCACTGTAAGTTATGAATTGGAGTAAAAGGGAATGGGACACATCACTAAGAGGGCCCATCTATTCGGTCCTCAGAGGCCTTGCTATGTCTGCAAGGGTCAGGCACCCACTGTTTTTCTCCCCACAGCACACCTGGGACTTGAAGTAAGTCTCCTGGGGTGTGGAGAGCACATCAGCTGAGGCGATGTCCAGGTGCAGCAGGATCTGTCGGAATGACGGGCGGTTCCGTGGCTTGCTGTTCCTATGAGGAATGGAGTTGGCGAAATTTCAGGGGGGTAAGATCAGAAAGGAACTGGAGTACCATCTTCCCAGATGACACCACCTCTTAACACCAGCATACTACATAGGAAACCTATTTGACCTAGTGTCTGCCCAAATCAAACTTGGTGGCTGACTGTGGTAGCCTGTACCTTTAACCTTGGTCTGCATGGCAACTTCTAGGCCAGCCAGGCTGTACCTCAAAACGCAAAAGCTCACAACTTTAAATGACTCCATCAGAGGAAACACTTTGAGAATGACATTAAGAGCTAAGCCAAGCCTGCTCAGGGCTGATGCTTTTCTGTCTTGCAGCAGCAGCAGCCTGGGATAATAAGATACTACTCATATTTTATTGACTCAGAACCAGGGTCAAAGAGGATATGATGCAACTCTGAATTTTGTGTTTCCTGCAGGTTACTGGTCAGTGGGACCTGTTTTCAGCTGTTCCATTGGTACACATCCTGGGTCCTGGACCTTGGAGAGATTAGGAAACTTTGGCTTGCTTTCTAGAAGGATTCTAAGCATAGATCTGGGTTCTAGGTGCTGGCTCCCTAGCTCCTCAACTTTGTCAGTCCAGTCTCCCAGCCAGGCCATCCTTACCAGCACTGGCGAAGCAGAATTTTAAAGCCATCTGGGCAACTGGAGGGCACAGGCAGGTGGAGACTGTTGCTTCCTACACCCCAGATGATGGCTGAGGAATCTACGTCTTTGTAGGGAATCTCGCCAGTCAGTAGTTCCCATAGCACCACCCCAAAGGACCTGAGGACAAGAGAGGACATCATTTGGGAGGGTTCCCTACAGAGGTCCTGGTGGCTGCAGACCTGTATGGCCTCTGTACAAGTCTTAGAAGTGCCACCTTGGTGCTTACCAGATGTCAACCTTCTCAGACACAGGCTCATTTCGGATCACCTCAGGGGCCATCCAGGCTACTGTCCCTGCAAAGGACATCTTGGTGCTCTTGTCACTCAGCTCCTTAGAAGTGCCAAAATCTGAGATCTTCACCACATCGTCGTATGTGATTAGCATGCTGGTAAAGAATGTAATCAGCCACAACCCTAACCCTCCACACCCCATCTGACTGCTGCCCTTGTCTTGATACAGTTTGGGGGTGCCCATTCTGCCACAGGTATGTCACCTACATGCACACCCATTGCTTGCTTACTCACTTGGGGGACTTGAGGTCTCTGTGGATGATCTTGTGCAGGTGCAGGTAATTCATGCCACCAGCGATACCCATGGACCAGTCAACCAGCAAGGAGGGGGTGACGGGGCGGCCAGCCCTGAGCACCTCATACAGCTGGCCTTGGGCGCAGAACTCCATGAGGATGCAGTAGCAGGGAGCCTGTGTACAAACACCCCTGGGGGCCAGACAGGAATAAAGTCTTTGGTCAGCTTGATGTCTACCTTGTGTACCTGGGACCTACATTCCCACCCATGCCATTTGGGGGTTTCCTTTGAGGAAGAATGGGGGATACATTCCCAGGTGAGGAAAACATTTCTGGGGCTCAGCATGGTGTCTCACTCCTCCTCCCCAGCCCACCCTGGGCCTCACTTGAAAGTGATGATGTTGGGGTGCTTCAGTTTTCTCAGATGCTTGATGTCAGTCTCCTTGAGGTCTCGAACCTTCTTCACAGCCACTTCTTCCCCATGGAACCGTCCCAGGAAAACAGCACCCTGAGCCCCTGAGCCTACCCACTGCAGGTCCAGGATTTCCTCAAAGGGGACTTCCCAAAGGTCTGTGGGTTGAGGCACAATGTCACAGGCTCAGAAAGATCTGCACTGAAGGCCCTGCGAGACACTCTGGGGTTCGCATGTTAATAATGAGATGACAAAGTATGCTGAAAAGACTAGAGAAGAAATAACCTGGGTGGCCTTGAAGGAAGCTGTGGACCTAAGGGTGTGGCTCTTTTGTAGAACTTGGCTAGCATGTTTAAAACCTAAGTTCCTGGGTTCAGCTTCCCAGCAGTGGGAGAAAATACTGAAGAGTTGATTTAGCTGTGTGCTAAAGCACTTGTCTAGCATGTATGGGGTCCTGTTTAATCCAGAAACAGAAGAAAAAACTGTAAAGGGAAAGAAAGCTGACTATGTGGGTGGTGGTGAAGGAAGCAGAGGGTGCTCCTACAGGGGTCTGGCCTACCTTCTTGCTGTTGCTTGTGCTCTGTGGAGTAGGCTTTGCCGATCATGGTCCAGACAGGGCGCAGGCAACCAAAGAGACCTTCGAGGAAGCCACTGCCACTCTGGCACTGAAGCCGCACCTCATCAGCTCGAACTCTTGATGCTCGACTCTCAGGTGACCCAGTGGCGCCCCCTGGCCCACCTGTGTCCTGCTCATGTAGCTGCAGGACACTGTTGGCAAAAGGCTCTGGGGGAGGCTCTCCACCTGGGGAGGGGCTGGGCCCTCCCCCACCCTGCCCACCCAGAGGCACAACATCTCGAAGTACACATTGGGTAGGTGTCAGGTCCTTCTCAGGGGTGCAGTCTGAAGTGTCTGGATCCAGCTTACGCATGGAAGCCTCACTTAGAGTAGACACAAAGCCCCCAAAGGACGGGGAAGGTGTTCGGGTCTCATGGAGGCAGGCCATGGCCTCTGGGGCCAGGTGTGGTGCTGAGCAGCGGGCCCTGTGAGGAGTTAAGGAGGGAGGGGCCATCAGCCAGAGACAAGCAGTTACTACAAGAGCTCACAGTACCTAGCTGGAGTTGGCCTGAGCGTCACTGTCTACCCTATGGGAAACCTGATAGAGTTGAGCTTCCTCTTGGCATCTATTATGCAGGCAGTATTCTGGTACATAAATAATATATACTTGAGTATCATCAGGTAAAGAGAAGTAACAAACTCACTCAGGTGCTGGTTAAAGAGAGTCTCAGGGCGAGTAAAGCATGTGCTGTGCAGGCCTGGTGACCCGAGAAGGAGAGCGCCTGCTCCCCAAGTCCTGGCCTCCATCCATGCACTGTGGTGCAGTCACACTCCCATGAAAACATCTATTTAAAAGTCTCAACTCAAGTACAAAGGCTAGAGTAGAATATAAAGCACTCAGCGTGTACAAGGTACAAGGTGGGGGTAAGGGAATAACAGTTTCATCATATAGTGTTTAACTAATATACACTAATGGACTGGAATCCCTGAGCTTCATGCTCAGCCTGGCAAAATTAAAAAAGTAATGGCTGGAGAGATGGCTCAGCAGTTCAGAGCACCTGCTGGACTTGCAGAAGACCTACCCCATGGCTCACAACCATCTGAAGTTCCAGTTCTAGGGGATCCTGTTCTGGCTTTCCCAGTCACTGCACAAACTTGGTGCACTCAGAGAGACACAGGCGAAACACCGATACACAGTACACATAACATGGTTTCTCTGCTGTAACCCTGGCTGTCCTGGAACTCACTCTGTAGACCAGGCTGGCCTCAAACTCACAGAGATCTGCCTGCTTCTGCCTCCTGAGCGCTGGGATTGAAGGTGTGCGTGAGCCACCACTATCCAGCAAAAAAAAGGTCTTTAATAATAATAAAAATAATAAAGCAAGCCTGACATAGAGGCACATGCCTTTAGTCCAGCACTTGGGACGCAGTGGCTGGCAGAGTCTGAGTTAAAGGCTAGCTTGGTTTGTATAGTTGGACCTTGTCTCAAAAAAGAAAAAAAAAGGGGGGAGGGCGAAGAAAGCAACTGCAATAGTTCCTTTTCTGTGTGATTGCTGCCATTACCCGGGCATCACCCATTCTGGTCAGCGAGGGTTCAGTTAACACGCAGATGTCATGAGTCAGGCACACAGTGACACAACCTACACTTCCCTCATGCTGAATCACAAACATGGCCTCCAGATGATGTTCCTGGGCTTCCTAAGTTCTCAGGAACACTCAGTTCAGGGCTCATATCTGGGCTCTTCTCTGTGCTTACAGGTACCACTCAGGCCTCCCCAAAGAGATGCAATCATACGTCAGACTAACCGCAGAGCTGCGCTACCCCTCAGCACAGCTGGCGAGGGGGGGGTGGATTATCCAGTGGGGTTGGTGTGACACTCTGGCCTTCAGCTTCATTCTCCGGAACCCTCTCACCAGCTGGTTTCTGGAGGCCAGACAAAGGCTCATCTTTTTTCCCCTCTTCCTCATCGTCCTACGACCCGGCTCACCAATACTCAGCTTTCCAGTCAATAGAAGTATGTCCCAGTTCACAGCTCTGTGCTATTTAAACAGTACCAGCTAAACATCACAAGTCTAGGGGCTGGAGTGTGACTCAGTGTACAGTGCTTGCCTAGCATGCACAAAGCCTTTGCACCAAATAAACCTGCGGTAGTGGTTGCTAATGCTAGTCAGCCCAGTCAGCCCAGCACCAAGAAGGTGGAGGCCATGTTCAGCTCCATAGCAAATGTGAAGTTGGCCTGGATACATGAGACACTGTGTTAAATAAGTAGACTGAGGCAGTGGCTCAGTTTGGTAGAGTGCTTGCCTAGAATGCAGAAGGCCCTGGGCTGCATCAGCCTGGGAATGGTACACAGGCCTGAAATCCCAGCACTTGGGAGGCAGAGGCAGGAGAATCAGACATTCAAGGTCATCTGTGGCTAAGTAGTGAATCTGAGGCCAGCCCAAGCTACAGAAGATACTATCTCAAAAAATAAATAATAAAAACCTCAAATCCAGCTGGGCCTAGAGTTACGCACCCCATATTCCAGCACGTGAGAGGTGAAGGAGGAAAGAGATCCTGAATTTTAAGCCAGCATGGGCTACATGAGACCCTCAAAGAAAGAGAAACAAAATGCCATACCAGTAGGCACAGGTTCTGGGTTCAGTCTCTACCTGGCACTTCAAAAACAACAGCAACAAACTCTAAACTTTACATTTGATTCAGGCAAATTATACTTGAGTGCCAATTTCTCCAGTCATACAAAGAGCTGACCTAGCTAGCATTCAGGCACAGCCAACTCTAACTTTTCAGACTTACTTCAGAACTTGACACCAAGAGTCGTACTGTTTTTTCAGCCCCAGGTTTAGTTGGGTATCAAAGGATGAGATGTGAGGATTCCTAGTAACAACCCCTAATGGCTCCTGAAACAAGTCTTCCTTCAGCCCATGCAGTAGTGGGGATCAGTGTGTGTGTGGGGGGGGAGGGGGGATCACAGTGTGTGTGTGTGTGTGTGTGTGTGTATCACACTGTGTGGGGGGGGGATCACAGTGTGTGTGTGTGCACGCACATGCGCGCGCGCCCGTATGTATAGAAGATATGCTTAGAGCATGATTCAGAAATAAAGCAAGTCTGGTAAACTGACAGTCTCAGCTTGCCTACCACCATTTGCAGTTCTTTCTCTTGAAGACTGTCACTAAGGTGAGGGATAGGTTTGGAATCTGCATAACCAGCATCTCAACATTTGAAAATCCTACCTACAGGGCGGAGTTCAGTGGTTAAGAGCACTTGTTGCTCTTGTAGAGGACCTGGGTTTGATTCCCACATCCACATAGTGGCTCACAGTCTGTAACCTCAGTTCCAGAGGATGCAACAGTCATGCACCTGGTACAAATACATGCAAGCAGGCAAAACATTCATTTACATAAAGTACAATAAATCTTTAAAAAGTTTCAAGAATTACAGTCATTCTCCCCTCTAGTCCTGTCACTGCTTTAGAGCCTCATTAGCTGTCACCTGGCCTAGGGTGACAGATGCCTCTTAAGTTCTCTCTCAACCTTTCCATGCAGCTTCTGGAATAGCCAAAGCATAACCTCATCAGCCCTGTTTGCTTCAGATCCCTTAGTGGCTTATTTGATATCCAGGACACCCTGGACACCAAGCTTATCAGGTTCTGAATTAGGGTGTCTAAAGACAAGGTGAACTTTTCTAGAAGTTATTATGTATGCTAGTTTTTAGTGTAAGTGTATTGCAACTAATCGTCAGTCCTATAAGGTAGGAGGGCTGGGAATGCAGCTCAGTAGGTACAGTGCATAGCATGGAAGAGGCCCTGAGGACATCTCCAACAGTACTCAGGAATGGAGGTGAGGATCACAAGTTCAAGGTCATCTCTGGTTTCTTAGTGAGTTTCAGGCCAGCTTGTGCTACAGAGTGAAACTTTGTCTTAAAACACAACAAAACAAAGCAAAAGACAAACTACAGGGATATGGTGATTACCTGCGTGAGACTTGCACAATGCTGGACACGAAAACATGCAGTTTGGGGTATGGAGGGTCACTACACCAACCTATCACTTCCTCCCTCTGGCCCATCATTACCAAGACTACAAATGCGGACAATGGTTGTGGGGAGAGGGAAAGACATTTTCTTTCATGGTATAGCCACTGGTAACGTCCATTAACAAACCTAATTAAACTCTGTGGGTCACAGGAACAAGACAAAAAAGCCGTGACACGGGAAGGGGTATAGTTGGGAAGGAGGGCAATAAGCAGGATTTCGGGAAGACGAGACCAGGGTTGAGTGATCCAATACATTATATGCAAGTATTAAAATGTCATACCAAAGCCCACTGTTATGTGTAATAAATTATGTCAAGGGCTGGAGAGATGGCTGCAGGTTAAGAGCTTACTGTTCTTGCAGATGACTGGGGTTCCGTCCCCAGCATCCATGTGGTGGCTCACAACCCATGTAACTCCAGTTCCAGGGGATCCCAGGCCCTACACATGCAAGGTGCTTTAAGCTCATGCAGGCTCACACATAACACATTAAAAAAAATGCCATTAAAAAACTAAAAATTCTACAAGTACAGTTGGCATTATTAGCCCTCTGAAGCACAGGCACGAAAGTATTAACCTGCTGGCGAGCCACAGCCACCAAGGTTACCCTCAGGCCGCTTCATCCCTGCTTGTCTTCAGGTCTCACTTCAGCCCCATCTGGTCAAGGCTGTTCTGAGTGGAGACGGTCCTGGGCGTCCTGCGCTACCCACCTAGGGCCACGCAGGCCCGTCCTCAGTCACTGCATCCTCACAACAGCCTAGCCAAGAAGGCATGATTGGTCTTCCGAGGGTCGGAGGGACCGAGGTCCAGAGCTCAGAACGTTCAGAGCCCAGCCTCTGAACGGCCGGCACATCCCACGGAACCCGGGGCCTCGAGCGGGGCTGCCTGCTGTAACGCCAACCACAGAGCAGCCCGCCGCGCAAGGGCTCCCCGACCCCGGCCCACCGGCCCGCACCGCGGCGGCCGGCCTCCTTCCCGGCCGTCACGTGGCGTGGGGCTGGGGGCGCGGCCGCGGGAGGGGTCCAGGAGGGGAGACGACTGCACAGCCGGCTGGGGGAAGGGCTGGGCGCTGCGGCGTAACCATGACGACTGGGCCCGTGAAGTCACCGGGACAAGATTAGCCCAGGGTCACGTGAACGTGAGGCAGGGGCGGGGCCGCGCCAGAGCCCGCCCCTGACCTGGGCAGGTCGGGGAGCGAGGCCGCCGGTTTTCCCGCACCCAGGTCACCCGTGTTCCTGCAGTCCCCTTCCTCTCACCCCGCATCCACAGATACTCGGGTTGGAGAGAGGTCTCGTGGGGTTGCTTTGGGGGTGCAGTACCACACAGAAGTTAAGAAATGGAGGTTGGGAGACAAGAAAGGAAGGCCCTGTGTGAGAGACTGACCGACAGAATCACCCTGGGGGAGGGGGCTGAAAAGCAGAGAACCCTGGTAAGGGGCTGAGAAACACAACACTGTTTCCTGTCTAGAAGCTGAGTTCTGGGTGCCACACCACCAGGATTTAAAAAAAAAAAGGCATCATCTGGACCGCAACTAGGTTAAGTCATAGGGGGTGACATCCTCTGAGTCTCAGATCGCACAGGCGTCCCGGGGGGCCTGTGGTATCCAGGGCCAGTGGCTGGGGAGAGGTGAGACCCAGGGAAAGGTAGGGCATCTAGACCTGAAGGAAGGCAGAGGGCTCCAGGGAGCCATGGAAAACGAGATTCCTCTTTGGAAGCAAATGTCCCCTTTCAACTCCCTTTATCCCTGACCCAGCAGCTGTGTCTCAGTGCCCCCAGATGGGTCTTGGCACCAGGGCTTTGGGGGGTGGCAGACTACAAGTCCCAGGCCCAGACATTGTCACTCTGGGGGAGGGGACCTGTCTCCCTAGCCATCAATTATGCAGTGCCTGGGGGCACTCTAAACCTCAAGGACCAAATGTGGACTGTGTCTGTGTCACACAGTGAGGAAACACAGTGGTCCCATCTTTATCCACCATGTAAGAGGCGCTAAAGACAGTTCTGCTTTATAGATGGTTCATTCAGGCCCCCACAGGAAGGCTGTGGAGTTGAGACATGGAAGTCACCTTCACCTACTCTTCGTTCCTCCTAGGCTTTTCTGCCTGAGGAGGCTGCAAGGCTGAGGAAGGTGGACCCTAAGAATTCTCTCTAGCTCCCTCCTGTTCTTAACTGCAGAATCCAGTGGCTTGCCCTGGAGGCTCTGCTCAGAGGTGTGGCCATCTGTCCATGACTTTGAGTTCTCTCTTTCCTGCCTGGACCTCATTTTCCTCTCAGTCTGAGGAGAGGAACTGCAGAGGGGAAACTGACCATGACTTGGGAACCCTGGTTCTCTACCCGACATCTTTGAGAACCTTGCAGGATGGAATGCAGCTGTGCCTCCTGCCTGTCTGCAGATCTACACTTCCTTTCCACAGGACCATGGCCTTTACCCCAGAGTCCTAAGATGGAAAGGACTCTCGGAGAACACAGATCCCCAGGCTCTTTGCAGTCAGGCTCCATTTATCACACTTCTGCCAGTGAGGTGGCAGTGAAGGGACCAGGGCTCAATGCTGCATTTAGAGCAGGGGTTCTCAACCTGTGGGTCGTGACCTCTTTGGGGGTCGAGTGACCCTTTCACAGGGGTCACCTAAGACCATCCACATATCAGATATTTACATCACGATTCATAACAGTAGCAAAATTACAGCTATGAAGTAGCAACGAAAATGATTTTATGGTTGGGGGTCACCACAACACGAGGAGCTGTGTTAAAAGCTTGTATCATTAGGAAGGCTGAGAACCGCTGGCTTAGAGGAAGCAGAGCCAGCACAGCAGCCCTGCTCTTTTCCCTTCAGTCAAGCCTGAGACTTCTTTCTGGTCTGAAGGGCTGCGTAGGGGTACGAGGAAGGGGTAGGGTACAGTGGGCCATGCCTGCCATCTTCCTGGCTCTGGTCTTCCCAACTAGATGGACACTTGGTCTTTCTTTGTGGATTCCAGGGAGGCCAGCTCTCCTGTCAAACCAGGAAAAAGGGAGACTTGGTCTCTGACCTTCTGCTACCCTAGGACCAATGATATTTTTAAGGTTTCAGTGGTTACGTGATAGTGGGCATGCAGGAGGCCCCAGATCTGCTGTCTTGCCTCTGCAAACTGCAAGGAAGGCCTAGAGCCCTGTGTCTCATCTTTACCGTCTTGCTGGTTCCCTCTGGGTCTGATCAGCTAAGCAGTGAAATCACCAAGCCCTCTCCTGATGGACTCAGCTTTGCTCAGGGAGATCACCGAAGCAGAGAGCAGGGGCAGTACTAGAGGCATGGGCCAAGCGCCTACAGTAAGTCAGGCCTGGAAGACACTGAATATATTAAATATACAGCGCCAGAACAGAATGTGAGTTGATACATGTCTGTAAGCTCAGAAGCTAAGGCAGGTGGATCTTGAGTTCAAGGCCAACCTAAGCTACATAGTAAGACCCTGTCTTACAAAAGGTAAACTGGGTAAACTGGGCATGGTGGCCCATGCCTTTAATATCAGCATTTGGGAGGCAGAGGCAGGCCGATCCCTGTATGAGGCCAGCCTGCTCTGCAAGTTCCAGGACAGCCAGGGCTGGCTACACAAGGAAACCGTCTCAATACCGCAACCCCCCCAAAAAAGAAAAAACGAGTGGCAGGTGAAATTATGCATGCTTCAGCTCTTTTCTTCTTCAAATAAGACAAGGTCTCAGATAGCTCAAGCTCGACTTGAGCGCCAAGAGTGGGGTCACAGGTGTGCGTCTCCACCATAGTTTGTCAATTCTCTTATTTAGGCTTATCTGTATTATTTCAGTAATAACTTTGAGTTTCCTTTAATACAAAACGTGACTTTTTTTGTTTTTGCATGATTTTTTAATTGCAAAAACGAAGTAAAATTTGTGTAATGCCCATCCATTCCTGCCCCCAGCCTAGACACTGGGAGACAGGCCTCAGGACCAGCAGAAGTTCTACTGGGACGTCACCTCTGCTCCTGACAGAGCTGTTTCTACATAAATGGGGACAGTGGCACCTATGTCAATCTTAAATGGCGTTGTAAGAAGAACATACGCCCGTGGAACAGGCCTGGCTTCAAGTCCTCGCTGTTGCCACATGCTGACTTCTTCCTTCCTTTCTTTTTGGAGAGACAGGGTCTCACTATATAGCCTTGCTAGCCTGGAACTCTCTGTGTAGATCAAGCACTTAGAGATCTGCCAGCCTCTGCATCCTGAGTCCTAGGATTAAAGGTGTTTGTTGTTCTGATGCTCCTTGGATTATTATTTAGCTCACTGGTTACTGAAACATGCCACACCAAGACAGGCTAACTGGTCTTGAATAACTAACTCATTTCAGTCACCTCATCCCTAAAGCAGAGATGATGACCGTGTAACTTAATGATGTTATAAACGTTACTGAGGTAACCATGATGCTCTTGGCCCAGTACCTGGCACACAGGGTGCTCTGTATAACCAGCAGTCATCATGTTTCACACAAAGTACATAGAAATTTTTTTTTTTTGAAACAAGGTCTTATGTCACTCAGACTGGCTTTGAACTTGCTATGTAGTTAAATATGACCATGAACTCCTGATCCTCCTGCCTCTACTTCCCCAGTGTAGGATAAAGGAAGTGAGCTACCTTTCCAGGCTTTATGCAGTGCTAGGGATCAAACCCAGGGCTTTGTCCATGGATTCCTGCATGCATATCTGTTAGGCACTCTACAACTGAGCCATTTCCCCAGCTCCTGATACAAAGTTGTTTTTTCTTTTTAGTTTTTTGAGACAGACTCTCTTTGTAGCCTTGGCTGTCCTGAAATGTCCTCTGTAGACCAGGCTGGCCTTGAACTCACAAAGATCCACTTGTTTCCACCTGTCTCCATTGTGCTGAGATTAAAGGCATGCACCAGCCATGCTCTGCTTTTCTTTCCTTTCTTTACCTCCTTAAAACAAGAGGTAATACAGAGGACATGAGAAGAACAGAATGGGAGGTAGAGAAACAAGAGCCAGTCAAAAATTAGCAAAGGCCTCAAAGGCCTATTTAGGAGGCCCAGGCAGGAGGATTTAAAGTTCAAGCCCTGACTGGGCAACTTAGTGGCACTGTGTCTCAAAACAAAATTTATAAAAAAAAAAAAATGTTGATAATGTACTTTGATGATAGAGATCTTCCCAGAATGTGCAAGGCCCTGGGATCAATTCCTAATACATCAAATAGATAAAGTCTAAAAGGCAGAGGCTCTTCCCAGAGCTCCCTACTCTTCAGAACAAGGTTGCCACTCGTGATCAGGCTTCCTGGGGGCAAATGGACGAACTCTCCTAAGACCCAATGTCCTCTGCTGGCACCCCTTCAACAGATTCCTGTGCCACGCAGGGGCTCCCAGACCCCCCCCCAATTCTCTAATTCCCTAGGCATGGGCAGCCTAGGCACAAGTGGGTGCTAGAATTTAGGGCCCTCTATCACCTTATTGCCATTCCTCCCCCACAGAGCCTCGAAGCAGTAACTGCCTTTTAGAGGATTTTTTGCTACTGTGAAGAAGCCTAGGAAATCCTGAGCCACACCTTCCACCTCTGTCCACCAGTGATCAGGGACCTCATGCACGCAGGACTCTGGGGTCTTCCTGGAAGTCAACAGTAGGCAGAATAGTTGGGGCTAGTTTGAAGCCCAGATTCTTTCCCTCCTTTAAATATGAGACAGGAGGGGGCAGGGCTCTTGAACTTGGAAACTTCAGTCTGGAGAGCAAGGCCCAGGGTGCACTGGGCTCTTCCCAAATCCTCACTGCTGGTGTAAGCTTGGGATGACCCTCTGGCAGAAAGCCAGCGCTCCCAGAACCGTGGAAAAGAAAGGAGGTGTAGCGTGAGGTACTCGCTGTGGTCAGAGCGCTGGAGTGTCTGGCGATGCCTGTGCAGGCTCTCCGGGTGGAAGGCCACAGAGGCAGCGGACAGAGCTCAAGGCTCCTCCCTGCGTGCCTACTGCTGCCTATGGAGCCCACCCTCCTCTCTTCCCACTTCCAGCCAGAGCGGTGGCCATCAGCATTGTGTGCCAAAGAGTTTGGTGAGTGCGTGGGGAAGCGCCTGACCTGGGAGACGGGTCAGGGAAGCCAGACGAGAGCCGGCAGGACAGAGAAAGCCGCACACAAATGGGGGAGGGGGCGCAACAGCTGACGGCAGGGCTGTCACAGCTGGAGATCAGAGGCAGCACGGATGCAAGGGGACACGGGCCGGCCGGGCGTGAAGGAGTGGGTGCAGGCGTGGGGGAGGGGGCGGCGGGCACATCAGGCCTCGCCCTCCCTCCCCTTCCCTCTCTTCTCCCGGTCTTTGGGGTGAGGAGCGAAGAGGACGTGCTCCTACCCGCTGCCCTTTACATCCTCCCCCAGGCACCTCCGCCCACGGCCCGCCACGGCCGCGGAGGAGCCCGGCCTCCGCATCCCTCGGCTCCGACCTGCGCCCTCCTGTCTGCGGGCGTCGGGTCCGGGCACCCAGCTCCTGCATCCCGCGGCCTCAGCATCCTCGAGCCACGTCCCACCCCAGCGCGCCACAATGGCCTCCCGGCCCTCCCCGCTCGCCAGGATCCCGAGCCCCGAACCCCTTCCCGCCCCCACCCCCGCCGCTCGCCCAGCGCTCACCTCGGGGGCTCCGCGGCCGCAGCACAAAAGGCGGCGCTGCTGCAGCTCCGCTCCGGATGCTGCTCCCGCCTCCTCCTCCTCCTCCGCCTCCTCCCCCCGCTGCCCTCCGCCGGACCCGGGCGCCGTCGCCGGCGAGGCTCGGGCGGAGCGCAGGTGCGCGCGTGCCAGCCCGGCCCCGGCCCCCGCCCCGGCTCTACCCCGTCCCTACTCGACTTGAACTCCCGCTCCGCCGAGGGCCCCCGCCCCCGGCCCCCCGGGACGGACACGCCCTGAGCGGGGGATGCTGCGCTGCAGCCGCCGGCCTCTTAAAGGAGCCCGCGGCTGCCATCCGGCGCGCTGCGGCGGGTTCGCGGCCCACCGAGCGGCGCGCCCTCCGGGGTGGCCCGCGGCGCTGCCGCCCGGGCCTCGCCCCGACGCCGCCGGCTGGGCTCCCGCTCGCGGCTCGGGGCCCCCCGGAACCCGCCCGCCCGAGCTGCTCGCGGGCGGCCCCGCGTCATCCCCCGGAGCCCCTGCCTCCGACGCCGGCCCTAGCACGGCATCGCCCGGCCAAGGTCACGGCCCCTCGGCCTTCACTCGGGGGGGGTCACTGTGGCCACGAGGACTCCGGCTGGCGACTCTCGTGCTCCCTAGGCCGGGACCGGCGGCCGCGCCCCCCGCGGCCCGCACCCCGGGCAGCTCGAGAGCCGGCGGGCCGTCTAGGGAGCGCGGCTAACTGAGGCGCGGGACGGCCCTTCTCTGACAGGAAGGCCTGAGGCGCCAGGGGCGTGGGCGGGGCACCTGAGGAGACTCGGCTCACAACCACCCCGGCGCTGCGGGGTGGGGGGCGGCCAGGTAAGGGCTACCTGCGGGGCAACTGAGGCACCGCGCCAGCAGCCGCCCGGGCCAATCACCTTCCCTCAAGAAGAAGGCTCGGTCTCTCCCCGTCCCCGCCCCCTGGGCCAGGTGACCAATCTGCAGGCGCCTAGAGGAAGCCGCTCTCCGCTGAGCCAATGACGGCGCGAGGCCTGCGGCGGCGACCCGAAGGCGCGCTGGCGCCTGGGAGTTGTAGTTCTCACGGGGATGCAGCCTTCCCCGTCCCCGCCCCCACTCCGCTAGTACGCATGCTCACGGTCTCGGCACGGGAGGAGGCGGTGAGCAGGGAAGAAGGCGGGACGACGTGAGAAAACAAAAACCACTCGCAGCCCGGAACGCTTCCGCGGAGGGTCCGCTCCTCCCAGAGGGCGGCGCGGGAGCCCGAGCGAGCCACGCGTTGGGTTGTGGGGCGGGCAGCTCGGCTCCGCATGAACACTCAAGGAGTCTGGTGGGCGGGGGACTCCAGGTCCCAGCATGCCCCGCGGCGGGCCCTACCGGCCGCGACTCCGGGCTTGGCCCCGGCCCTAGCTCGTCGGCGGTGCAGCGGGGCGCGTGGAGGCTGTAGTCACGGTGGCGCCCCCGGGGACGGAGGAGGGAATGAGTGAAGAGGAGCAGGGCCCCGGCACTACCACAGGCTGCGGACTGCCCAGGTGAGCGGCCTCGCTTCCGTTCCCGGCAGGGCGAAGAGTGAGGCGGAGCGCAGGGGTGGTGGCGCGGCCCCAGCATGCACCTGGCCTGAGGGTTGTTCCCAGCAAGCACTGGGGTAGTGGGCAGAGGTTCCCAGCATGCACTGTGGCAGTGGCCGCCGCCTCCAGCTCTGGTTTGGGGTTGGCTTGGTTCCCAGCCCGCACTGGAGCCCTGGGCTTCATGCCCCGCCGTCCAGTGCGTTTGGTGGGTACTGGGTTCCCGGATCGAATCGTCTCAGAGGGACGTGCACGTCCAGCCAGCACTATGGCCCCGGATCCCTCGCCGTGACTGAGAACAGCACATTCTCCGTTTGCCTCGGGGTAGAGGACCTTGCTTTCCCTGATGCACCTTAACTTTGAGCCCAGTCAATGGATGCTGCACGGCCCGGGGAATCCATGGACCCTCTAACGTGGCTAGGTCTAATGGGGCAGGACTTGGCCAGGTGGGTGCCGAAAGGGAAGTGTGATGTTGGTCTGTGCCCCTCCCTCCCAGCATAGAGCAAATGCTGGCCGCCAACCCGGGCAAGACCCCGATCAGCCTTCTTCAGGAGTATGGGACCAGAATAGGAAAGACGCCGGTGTACGACCTTCTCAAAGCCGAGGGCCAAGCCCATCAGCCTAATTTCACCTTCCGGGTCACCGTTGGCGACACCAGCTGCACTGGTGAGGAAGGCTGGGCAGCCTGGCTGGGGTGTGCATTCACAGGGCCCGTAGCTTAGAGTCGCTTTACGGTCCTCTCCTTTAAGGACAGGGAGGGATGGAGAGATCTCACGGGGAAAGCCACCATCTGGACTGGAAGAGCAGGACTGTGAGAAGGTGGCCAGGACCTGAGAGGCTCACCGTGAGAACAGGAAGTGTCACAGGGGCCTGCTACTCTTATCTCCCCAGAGGAAAAGTAGACGAGACACTGAACTCCTAGTCGGGATTTGGGGGAGCAAGCACACACTTGGCCGACCATGCTGACCTCCACGTCCCGTATTGAACATGAGAACTTAGTTTCAGAAACTCAATGGCTGGCACATTGTCAGATGCCAGTAAGTGGCACGGTGGAGCTTTGGCTTCAGACAGATCCTCTGTTATTTCCATTGCCTGTTTTTTGGGGAAAAGAAAGTGCTTTTGCCGAGGAAGGGAAGACAGAGAATGACACCCCTGCCCCGAGGCTGGGAGCTAACTGAAAGATAAGGGCTGTTGTCTTATCTCTGTTGCTGTGATGAAACACATTAATCAAAAGCAGCTGAGAGAAGGAGTGAGTTCCAGGTTCCAGTCCTCCTTGGGGGGAAGCTAAGCTAACTCACAGTAAAGAGCAAAGAGAAGCAGCTCATCCTTGCGGCCTGCTTGCTATTCCACACAGCAGTACCTCTGACTAAGGTGCTCACTTCACAGCCACAGAAGCACATCAGGAGCAATGGCAGGTGCTTCATGCTGGCTGGCAGGCCTAAATGCTGCTCTATTTCTTACACAGTTCAGGATCACCTGCCTCGGGGCAGCACTACAGTAGAGGGCTGGGCATTTCTAACTGACAGTGGAGACGAAGGCCAGTCTGATGTAGGCAGTCCTCAACTAAGGCTCTCCTCCGGGTGGTCCTGTGTGCCAAGGTGACAGATGAAGCTAACTAGGACAAAGGCTCTTCCAACAGTCAGCAGGGGAGGCCGGTCAGAGAGGAGAGAGGCTGTGGGGGCTGGTTTCTCTGCTGTCCTGCCGGTGACCTCCAGTATTGCCCACACCCCTTTTCTTAGGTCAGGGCCCCAGCAAGAAGGCAGCCAAGCACAAGGCAGCTGAGGTGGCCCTCAAACACCTCAAAGGGGGGAGCATGCTGGAACCAGCCCTGGAGGACAGCAGGTGAGGGAGGAACAGCCAAGGCACACTAGGAGCCCTGCTGAGAACCCAGGCCTCTGCACTACCTACTTCTCTCCCTCAGCCTGGCCTGGTGACTCATGGCCACCCTGACCTGGCCCCTTTCTGAGAATTTTTTCTAAAGCTGAACAGGTGTTTCTAGGATGCCTCAGGGTACTAGCCAGCTCCTCTGATGGGTGGTGTCTGCGCTGGGGCTTGGGGTAGGGCACAGAGGGTGTGCTAAGGCTGATAAACTGGTCCCGGCATGCCTCCTCTTTCTAGCGAGATGGCTCTCCCTCTTCCACATTCCAGTTGGAGTTTGTTGTTGGGTAGGAAGAGACTCTCCTTTTCTGAGCCCCCTCCAGTCCCACCTCAGTGCTTTTGAGGCAGTGTGGGTCAGCAGAGGATCCCAGGAAGAGCTGTTGCTGAGGCTCTGTGAGTCTGGATCAGGGGGAAGGAGTCTCAGGGGATGGGAAGTCCAGGAGGGCCTTGCACCCCACTCCCTTCTACATGGGTGTGAATCCAAGGCCCCCTTCCCCTCGGGAAGTTCTTTCTCTTTCCTAGACTCTCCGCTGCCTGAGGACGCTCCTGTCACTGCTGCAGAAGTTGCTGCCCCTGTTCCATCTGCTATACTCACCAGGTATCTTGAGCCCCTGACATCTCAGAGAGAGGGAGGAGGGTTTCTGGCTCCCAGACTTAGATAGCCCCTGGACGCAGGCAGGTCAGGGTGAGAGTAAACACAGAATGGAATAATTGAAAAATTCGCACCAGCCGGTTGATAAGCTTGAGATAGGAAGTAGTTTATGATGTTTAAATAGCCATGTGAAGGATGTTGACTTGTTTAAGCATCTTACAGGCTCTAATTTTTTGAGTTGGCCACAGCAGATCCCCTGTTGTAGACCCAGAAGGTACTTCCAGAACTGGCTGTGCAGCCCCTTTATCTCTGTTACAGGGATGTTGCGTTAGTATTTCCACATTGTAACGTTCCTGGGAACTAGCAGGCCCTTGCTTGGGGGGTGGGGTGGGGAGCAAGGCTGGATGCTTGAACAGATAGCTGCCTGCCTGGTGAGGAATTCAGAGAAGGCAATGGTGCGCTTGAGCCCATGACCAGCCCAGAAGGAAGCATTTCTCAGCCTTGGCCTGGACCTTCTCCTTCAGGAGCTCCCCCATGGAGATGCAGCCCCCTGTGCCCCCTCAGCAGTCCGAGTGCAACCCTGTTGGTGCTCTGCAGGTGTGCCCCATCTTCATTGCTTTGTGTGCTGTCGTCTTTGAACTAGGGCTCTGAGGCAGGGGTGTGTGTACTTGTGGGTGGGGTGGTCATCCTTCCTCTCACTCAGAGGCCGAGGCTCCTGGTTAGGCCATGTGGCTAAGGAGCCTCTCCTCACTCAGCCTTGGACCCCGTGTCTCCCTTTCAAGGAGCTGGTGGTGCAGAAAGGCTGGCGTCTGCCAGAATACATGGTGACCCAGGAATCTGGGCCTGCTCACCGCAAAGAGTTCACCATGACCTGCCGGGTGGAGCGTTTCATTGAGATTGGTAACTGGGAAAAGGGGGGTTCACTCACCTGTGTCTGCCACATTCTACCCTTAGCACAAGGGTGGGTTTTGCCTGGCTGGGTTCTCTCCCAGCTTGCTTTGTTTGCAGCCCTTGCTCTTGCCTCCTTGTTTCTTCCTTAGCCCTGCCCAGCTTTCCTTCCTCCCTTCTGGCCTCCCGACTTCCCAGTTAAAGATCAGGCCTTCAGCTCCTCTCTGCAGTGGTGTCCCACTGGGGACCCTCACTCCAGTATTACCTGGAGGGGAGCACTGGTCTGTTAGCAATGCCCAAACCCACGACCCCTTTCCCACGCTCAGGCAGTGGTACTTCCAAAAAGTTGGCAAAGCGTAACGCAGCAGCGAAGATGCTGCTCCGCGTGCACACAGTGCCTCTGGACGCCCGGGACGGCACCGAGGCGGAGCCTGATGACGATCATTTTCCCATTGTAAGTGGCTTGTGTGGGCCCGCCATGTAGTTCACACTGCAGGACACGGTGGGGATTGGGTTGGGCCTGTGATTTGGAAGTGGGTCTGGACCTGCTTCTCCTCCAGTTTTCCTACCAAACCCCAGGGCTCCTTGAACCTGTGAGTCCAGCAGTCCCCTCGGCCTGTACTGTAGGCTTATGGTGAAAGCTGGCCAAGGGCAAAGCCCCTCTAGGCAGCTTTTACTGGGATGAGGACGGCTGCCTGGCCACCAGGTCAAGTTCCAGAAGTTAGAGCATGCCAGATGCTTGGGTCCCACAGTCCTTAGCTGCTTTCTCACTCTCGTTAGGGGGTGAGCTCCCGCCTGGATGGACTTCGGAACCGGGGACCAGGCTGTACCTGGGATTCCCTGCGCAATTCTGTGGGAGAAAAGATCCTGTCCCTTCGCAGTTGCTCGGTGGGCTCTCTAGGGGCTCTGGGCTCTGCCTGTTGCAGCGTCCTCAGTGAGCTCTCTGAGGAGCAGGCCTTCCATGTCAGCTACCTGGATATTGGTATGGCCAGCTGGGAGGCTGGGGGTGGAAGGGCCTGGGCCAGAGCAAGAGTAAAGGAGCTGGGAGATGGGTGATGTATACCGTTTGGTGCCCCCCACTGCCTCCCTCTTTCTTGGTTTCCAGAGGAACTGAGCCTGACTGGGCTCTGCCAGTGCCTAGTGGAACTGTCCACCCAGCCAGCCACTGTGTGTCACGGTTCTGCAACTACCAGGGAGGCAGCCCGAGGTGAGGCTGCTCGCCGTGCCCTACAGTACCTCAGGATCATGGCGGGTAGCAAGTAGCGCCCCGCTGCAGTGACGGATGTGCGCCCTTTACTTCTTGCTCCTTCTGCCCCCGGGCCGATGCATAGACCTAGCTCTGGAACCCTCCAGAGGTGCCATCTCTACCTCTGACACAGACTGCCTGCCTTGAGAAGACTGAGGAAGGCACAGGCAAGCAAGGAGCCGTGAACCATAGGACCCCAGCCAGTGCAGGATTAGCCCTCGTTCTATGGATGATGAATGGAAAGGAAATTGGAATTGTTAGAATCCAGAATAAATGCTGCTCTTTGGCTTCCTACACTCTGCTTTCTCTGGCCCTGGGTCATGTGGTGTCAGAGAAACAAACATGGTGTGTTTATTCTCTGCTGAACTCCCTATTCTTTTTGCTGTAGGCAAAGAGCTAGTTAGGTGCAATGGCCTTGGTGAACCCTTTCAGGAGAATAGCCGGAGTCTGGGTGGAGGTAAAGGGGGCTCTGGTTGTTTCCCTGGGGCTTCAACCCATTCCCTGAAAGTCTTGTCCAAACGCATGGATTCAGAAGCCAGAGCATTTTATTTGGAGGCACACATGAAACATGGGGTGGTGATTTTGCATGCAGACATATCACGGGGATGTTGTTACTTCTTCCCAAAGCGCTGAGGGGCAGCCAGGCTCCAGAACACTCCAGCCCGGGGACTTAGCTGCTCCTTGCTCCAGGATCCCCAGGCATTTCTGCCAAACCTTGGAAGAGATTCATCCTCAGCTGAGCTCCCTCTGTCTCACCTTCTTTCACCTCTTTCTCTGCTCTCCTCCCTTCCCACCCTCTTGCTTGTTGAAACTCACCTCTGGGGCTGAAACACAAAGGCTGGGCTCCTGCCAGGTCTCTCCATGGCCTGGAGCAGAAAACGCAAGAGAGACCCAGGAGTCTGGGCATACTGAGGTAGCTTGGGTCCCTTGTCTTCCTCCTGTGGTGAGAGGTTGGCAGGGAGGGAAAAAAGCAATATCCATCTGGACACTGAAGACATGGGGAAAAGAATGGCTTCCAGGGGCAACTTGCAAGAGCTGAGGAGCCATTTCCCGTAGAAGCCAGCCTTCATGAAGAGTACAGGTTTCAGCTGAGGGTAAATGGTGTGGGGACAGGGTGCTCGACTCACTGCAAAGACTTGGACTCCATCCTGGCTCCTTGGTTCTTCAGTGTGACCCGAGTCCAGCAGCAGCAGCAATAGCAGCAGCACAGCAGCCCGCCTGGAATCCATGCTACCATCTGCCTCCCCCTGGCACACCATCCTCTTATACCTGCTGTCCCCTACCCCCACCTCATCAGCAGCCTGGGAGGAAATCTAGACAGGCGATGGAAATGCATGGCTCTATTAAGAGCCACCTGGGACCCCCTCCCAGACTCCCCTAGGGATTTTCTGCTCTCAGCTTCCCACCCCCAGCCTAAGCCTGGAGTTATAGACTTTATTAGATACATAAATCCTGTCTCCAGAGCTCAGGAAGCATCATTAATTGCAGACAGTTTGTCAGAGACAGGCCCTGGGGGAGCCTTGTAAGAACCCCCAATCTTTCAACAGGTTGGAGAGGTCCAATTGATCACCCCTTGTTCCTGACTGGGAAGACTTGCCAGGACTGGGTGTTATGTCCTAGATGGGACGGAACCAGGGTTAAGTGTAGAGGATAACCCAGGTTGGTCCCTGCCTGGAATGGGCAGGCAGGATCTCTGTCCATTCCTATCCCCACTGCTTCTAGTAAGGTTAAACATGGAATTAATACTCCAGATTGGCCTATGGCTAATAAAGTGAGATCAGGAGACAGTGGTTTTGGAGGTGGCTTGTAAATTTTTAGGACAGTCCCATCTTTGCTAGAACTAGGGAATGGGCCTCCAAAGCTGAAGCTCTGCTGCCACCTTGTGGCCACTGCCAGGTGCAACCATTTCCTTTCTCAAGCTTTATTCTAGGAGGACTAGCCTGAGAAGAGGCTCAGGACTTAAGGAAAGAGTACTTTGGGGACTGGATTGTTACCTTGTTCCACTTCACTCTGGTCAGCACGGCCTCTGCCTGGCTCTGATTCTAATATGCTACTGGAGCTGGTCACTAGGGTCCTGTTTTAGGGAAGCTCTTCAAAGGTGTTAGTTCTGGCTTCATCTGCAACGCAAGTGCAAGTGTACTGTCTCTAGCCTAAGCTAAAGAAGGACCATGTCAGGGTTCTGTCTCATCCATGAGCAAAGCAGGCTACTCACTCTCAGCCTCAATTTCCTCACTTACATATGAGAACGATAAAATGAGTCACTTCCTGGGAGAAGCATCATCTGGGATGCCTGGTGTCTTCCAGATGTCAACTCTGATTACCTACACCTTCCTCCCCCACTCCAGTCCTGGGGAACTTACCATCTCCAGGGACTCTCTTTGGATACATTTCTCCCTGTGCTGAGCTGGCTTTAGCCTCTTGATGGCCTCCATCAAAGGCGTTAAGCTTGTTCCATGGAGTCTCAGAACATCTCTCATCCCCTATGTTGTGAAAGCCCTTCTTCACATATCTGAAGACACTTCATCTCTCTTTTGCTCAAGGGGAAGTACTTTATTGGAACTAACATTTTAGGTTTGTAATAAGTGTTTAAAAAATATTTTTGTGGTGCTGGGGATCCAATCCAAATCCAGGGCCTTGTGCATATTAGGAAATTCTACTGAAGAAGGGTACCCTCAGTTCCAGATCGGGTTTCTAGCTAGATGTTCTAGATACAATGTATCAGTGCAATTTAAGATTGGGTGAACCTTTCTGTAAGCTTTTTCATGATGATCCCATAGAACCTGTCATTCATTATAGTTATATCTTAATAGTTCACTGCTACTTTTTGTTGTTTGAGGTTTTCTTGTTTTCTGTGTGTGTGTTGTGTGTCTGTCTCCCTGTATTTGAAAGGTCTCATTTAGCCTTGGCTGGGCTAGAATTTGCTATGTAGACCAGGCTGCCTCTGCCTCCCAAGTGCTGGGATTAAAAATGTGTCACCACATCCAGATTGTGGTTTTCTAAGACTGGGACTCTGTATTTAGCCCAGTGTGCTGGGCTGTTCTCAGCCTCCCCAGCACTGGGATTACAGATGTGCACCACCACACCTGAAAGGAGTTCAGTTTTTATCTTTGTGCTTGTAATTCACTCTGTGACTTTTGTAAACTTCATCAGTAAAACAAAGCAACTTGTATGCTGAAGGTCCTGAGTACAAGCTCCAGCACCCAAACAACAGACCCAACTCCTCCTGTTATCAAGAGGCTGTTGTGAACAGTTAATGGAGCGAATGACAGTAATCTCACTAGACCGTGAACAGGGCAGGCACTGTGTTCACCACACTTGAGTACCAGGGTCTGGGCTGAAGCTACATAAATCAATCCCAACCTGGTACACTGTCTTGCCTTAGGATTCTCATCTCCCAGACTTATTTGTATGTATTTAAATACAGGGTCTCACTTTGTAGCTCTGGCCTGGAACTCATTATGCAAATCAGCCTGGCCTATGATTTATTTTTAATTGTACGTATGTCTGCACATGCATGTATGTGAGGTCAGGCACCTGAGGAGGCCAGCCCAGAGAATTCAGATCCCCTGGAGTTGGAGTTCTAGACAGCTGTGAGCTGCCTGACCAGGAATTGAACTTGAGTCCTCAGAAGAGCAACAAGTACTATTAACCACTGAACCATCTCTGCAGCCCCTTTCCCAGATCTCTTAGTCTTAGATTTAGTAATGTCCTTCCTTTCTTGGACCTCCTACAAGTTCCTTTATTCCTGTCATTTTCATTTATTCATTTACAGGGGCTGGGGAGACGACATCCCCACAGAGCGTATGTGGAGGTCAGAGAATACATTGCCAGCTGTCTCCTTCCACCACATGGCTCCAGAGACCAAACTGAGGTTTTCAGGCTTGGTGGTTAGGTGTCTTTACTGCTGAGACATCTTGCCAGCCCCACAGTGAGAGCCAACAACAGTGTTCTACTTTCCTAATGAGGCTCTGAGTCCCCCACCAAACACCAACCTGGTAGATCTGTCCCACCGGGAAAGCCCAGGGGTCAAGTTGGTGTCGCCATTCTCTCTTGCATGGTAACTGTAAAGAACACGTGGCACAAGAAGTCAGTGTCTGACCTGCACCTCCTCCTCGTCCTTGGAGTATTAGCTGCTTTCCTGTGAGCTTTATCTGCTTCTAAACAAAGTCTGCCTCACACTTCCAGGCTTTTCCTCTACAGTGTTTTCTTTTATTTTTAATTATATGTTATGTGTTGGGGGAAGGTGTTGTGCAGGTCAGAACCGGGCATCAGATCTCCTGGAGCTGGAGTAGTGGGTGGCTGTAGGCCAACTAAATTGGGTGTGGTAACCAAACGTGGATCATCTCTCCAGCCCTTCCTCCTCAGTATGGCTTGACTGTGTCTGTGTGTACATTCCCCACCTAGGTTGTAAATTTCTTGAGAGTAGGATCTTTCTTCTTTCAATTGTTGGAAGAGGGTAAGAAGTGGTTCCTGGTCTTCAGACACTCACTCCCATTCCCCATCTACATGGAGCACACATAAAGTTCTCTGGCTTATCTCTTATCCTTGCTCTTTCTGCCCTGGGCAGTGGAAGGGTGAGGGTGGTCACAGACCTAGTGAGTCTCCAGGAATGGCCAGTGGGTCCCGTGGGTCCGAGTAGGGAAGCACCACACATAACCAGTGATTCTCTTGATAGTTTAATGTTGTATTTGCAGCATAAATAAGGCACAGTATATGTCAGGGCGAAGGACGGAGGGAGAAGGCAAGGCTGGGCGATAACTGCTAAATGGCGTAGGGGAAGGAAGAAGGGGCAGTTAGGGAGAACTCAAAGCCCCGCCTCAGCCCCACCCCAGGAGACTGTGAGAGCCTGCTCACAGGGGTCATGCTGAATCAGGAAAGGAGAAAAGACAGCCTTGTAACAAATAGCCCGTAGCATTGCACTCTCCACCTGTCAAGGTCTACCGCTGGAGCCTGGGGAGACCCAGACTGGGCTGAGTTCCTTGAGGATGGAGAGGTACTGCTACATGTCAAAAATATATAGGTGAACAGATATATTCATAGATGCATGTTGCTCTCTTTTCAACAGATATCTACCAGGATGTAGCAGGCTCCACTGCCTGCAAGAGGGGTGTGTGTGTATACAGGGAGGAACTGGACAACTAAGGCCCCTGCCTTTGTTGTTTGTCTTGAGACAGGGTCTCCTTGTGTAGTTCTGATGGCTTTGAACTCCCTATGTAGACCAGGCTGGCCTCAAACTCAAGAGATCTGCCTGCCTCTGCTTCCTAAGTGCCGGGATCAAAGGCGTGCTCCACCACTCCTGGCCTTCCTGCTGACTCTTAATGTCACCAAGAATGCAGAGTGAATAGCCTGCAAGGAAATATGGGTAAGTTCTGCCCAGACCAATGCAGGAAAAGGCTCTGGAGCTAAGACTAGAAGGAAGACAAATGACAAATGACAGAGTAGAGGGAGGGCTGGAGAAAACAGAAAGTCAATGCTAAGGCAGAGGGCACATTTTAAGTAATCCGTGCCACTGCGGAGCTAAGGTGCTCCCAACTGTCATCAAGAGGCTCTCAGGCATCAGTGTGTACTGGAAGCACAGAGTGCTGCTGAAGCACCTCAGAGTGTCCAACTCAGGAGGTTGGGATGGCCAAGAGTGCGCATTTCCAGCAAGCTCCAGGTGATGGTGCTGCTGACGCCTTCAGTTCTGAGAACCAGTGCCCTAAAGTCAATAAAAATAGTTCTCACAGCCACTTTACAGCTAAAACAGCTACTTACCAGTAGCTGGGGTGTAGCCTACAGCTCCACACTGAATTGTAGCTACACCTAGGAGCTAAAATAGAAACCTGCATCTAAAGGACATAAGCTGCCTTAACCTGTCCTGCTCTGTCTCCCTCAAGGTAACGGCAGTGTAGAAGTGGAGCTGTTGGCCAGCAGGCGCTGTGCTCGTTCCTGTGGGGTCAGCACTCTGGCTGGAGGTGGGGGCTTGTCTATGACAGAAACAGCGTCTGTAGGAAGAATGTCTACCTGGCTGTAGTGGGATGAGTCTAGCAGGCCTTAGCCTCACCTGTCCTGTCCCTCCACACTTCCTACCTGGTCAAATGTGTAAAGAAAGTTCACAGAGCATATCGACAAAGGCATGTGTGACACAGCTAGAAGACTGGAGTCTAAACAGACTATTATTTTTTTCAAAAGAAATAACATATTTCTTTTTTTCTGAGGATAAAATAGGTAATATTAAAGGAAATGTGATCTGGGGATGGGAAAAAGTTTATGAAAGGGGACAAACTGGGGAGAGCAATCTCAGTTGTTAGCACCTTTAGGAGCCTCTCAGAAGCCAGAGGAAGAGTTTTTGGGTGTGTCTTTTGGTGGTTCAGGCTGTAGCCAGGACAGGTTACAGTGGAGCACTCCGTCTCTCAGGATGATGCTGGAGGGCAATCCCTGAGGAGACGGGTGAAGTGAATCAAGGAAGGAGTCAAAAGCTACAGAATGGGAGAGGGAAGGCAGGCAGCAAGGCAAGGCTCACCAGCACAGCTCCCTTCAGTGTGTGTGTGGTGTCTGTAGCCATGGACAGGAATGGAGGAACGAGCCAGGCAGATTTGGAGTGTTCAACCAACAGGAAAGAAGTAAAGGAGCCTTGTCCTTTCCAGTTCTTCCTGGTTGTTGGGAGGCTTCTTAGCCTTCCCAACTCTGAACAAACTTTGCTATATGGGAGTGGACCAGCAAGAGCACAGACCAGACCTGTGATTACTCAGATGAGTCCTAAGACACCACACACTCAGCTCCTTTGTGGTAGGTTCGTAAGAAGGGCTCAGTGGACTTAGGTAAAACAAAACAGAGTCGGAAAAATATGAGTTAAAACCAGAGGATATATCCATCCCAACTGATGCATAAAATACTACAGAGAAACACAAAGAATAGGAGCCAACAACCCATCAGGACACACTCCAGACCTCTCCTATAATGGAAGCCAGAAGTATTGAGATGGCTGAAATGTCTGAGAAAGAATTCAGTCTTTACAAAAAGACTTTAAAAAAAGACGAATGGCAGTATAGAAGTTTCAGATACACATGAATGGACTAAGGAACTATATATAAAACCTCAATAAGACCGTCTCCGAGGTGAACAAAACAGGGAGTAAGTTGGAGGAGAAAGTCAAATATGGAGGGAGGTTTTAGGAGGGAATTCAAACATGGAAAAGGAACCAAACAGAAAGAACCAAACATGAAACAAGTGAAAAACTTCCCCAGAAAGCATCACCAGGAGGTAAGATCATGCCGTTTGGGGCTGGAGACAAAGTCAGGACGATAACATACTCAGACAAATACACACACATATATGTGTATATGTATTTAAAGAACATGACCAGTATTTCCAAGAATCTTGGGATATATTCAAAAGACCAAACAAACCTCAGAACCCATGGGGTAGAAGGAGGACCTGAGATAAATTCAAAATAGTCAATAGTCAAATTATTTAATGAAATTATAGCACAAAATTTCCTAAACCTAGAGACAGGAATTGATATCCAAACACAATAAGCATATAGAACCCCAAACAGACATAGAGGTCAGAGATCCCTCTATGACACATTTTAGGATATCAAGAAGGGTTCATTGATACCCATATCTGATTCTGGTTCTAATAAATCTGGGAGGCAAAGGTCAGGGTTGTGACCACTGACAGCAATAATGTAAATGACAACCTCCCTGACTATAAAGAAGTTTCAGTGTAAGCAGTTGCTCTGCTTTCTTAGAGTAAAACTGAGAACCAACTACAGAGGTATCTGGGTTGTCTTGCCCCTTCCTAATTTTAATGCTGCTTACCTACTATGGTTCTGGTAGTGCCCTGCATCATTCTCCCCAGGACTAACTTTCCTCTATGAAAACAAAGACACAAGAGTAGACGTGAGGGTAAAGAAAGTGAACGAGAACCTCACATATACTAGACGTCCGACACAGGCAAACTGGTTGGGTATGTATGAAGTGACACCGACTTATAACTTTAAAACTGGACTGATTGGGGAAGAAAAATAGCCAAGGGTCTATGAAGGCTCCTCAGGAGCTATAAACTCAGTCATGTTTTAGTGCAAGGCTGCTGAAGGGCAGTCACAACAGAAAGGAAGGAAGGGAGGGAGGGACAGAGGGACGGAGGGAGGGAGGAAGGAAACATAATAGCAGGAAAAAAATCCCAGGAAGCAGCCATCTAAAGAAGTCCTGAGTAGAAACTATGGCTGTGAGTTTCTAAGGCCGAGTGAAATCCCTGGAAATGGTAACGCGCCCCGACCATCTGCCATGACATTTGCTAGCCTTGTCACCTCAGGGACTGTTCCTGTTGAGTCCCTGGTGGCAGAGGGTGAGAAAACCATCTCGTTTTTTCATTGGGTGTGGCTTGTTCATCACTCGACTCTGAAGAGCAGGAGGGAAAATTTACATAAAATGCAACAGAAAATGTCACTGGATGGGCTCACTAGTCTAAACTCTGAGGAAATAATCATATAAGGTAGAACATTTTCTCATTCCTCCATGACAGTGCATTTTGGAAAACAGTTACTCTGTATATTTAAGATGGAGGCAGAAAAGAAGACTCTTGGCTGAAGCAGATGGCAGAAGGTGGCTCTGGGACAACTGGGAGGGCTTCCTGCTCAAGAGCTATTAAAGCTGACCTATCTATCCATAGGCCTCGGGCCCTGGAAGAGACCGCACAGCTCAGAGCCAGGGAAAGATGAAGAAGAGGAGGGGTGAGTTTCTCTCCCTGTAACCTACCAATATTGGCTACCAGGGTAGGCAATAGCAACAATCTCAGGCTATATCCTGAGTGCTCTGCTGAGATTATGCATTTTCTTCTCCTCTCTTCTCTTAGTCTTATACTCAAAAGTTGCTCAGGACATGGACCATGATGCTTCAGAGCCCTGGAGCCTGGGCATGGACAAGCACTACATTTGCAGGGTGAAGAACAAAGTTTGAAGAAATTTCAGGACTAGAGACACCTAGTGGCTAGGCTAGGAACCTGGTGAGAGAAAGAGAAGGTAGTTGAGAGTGATGGACACTGGTGGCTGTAAGACATACCTCAAGAAAAGGGAGGCTGAGAACTGTAGGAGAAACGAGAGGATGAAAGCGGGTCCTGACTGACAACCTCCAGGAGGGCTGGGAACAGGCAGTGATGTGGAGAGGAAACGAGGAGAGGCACAGAGATGACCAAAGATGACAATGTGTAGACTTTGGCTAGTAAACTCTTGTAAAACATAAAAGAATCAGTTAGTCCAGTAATCTTATGGAACAAGATTTAAATTACACTGTTCCTCTCTGCCCTGATGATTAGAACTGGAGGGTAGGGAAGGAGACAGGGGAGCCCAGTCAGATCCTGGGCTCTCTCCCTTTTCATTGCCACTAACGATAAGGCCACAAGATGAGGTTCCCAAGGCTTAGTGAGGAGTTATGAAAGACCCCACCACTAGACTGAGGAAAGTCAAGAGACAAAATGAGGTAACCAATAGACTTGGAAATGAAAAATGATTCAAACTCTCAGAGTTTTGTTTTTTTTTGTTTGTGTTTGTTTTTTGGTAGCAGACAGGAGTAAGGAATAAAGCACATGGAAGAGGTGGAAATGCTGCTACTTCATACATCAAATGCATTACATTCTCAGTAAGTGAATGTTTTCATTGTAATTTATGAAGGGGGATAAAACAGATAAATAAGCAGCTATTGGGAGACGAAGTCCTGAGTACATGGAGTGGCTGGGGATGGGACAGCAAGTCACATGCCATCATAGTCTCCCTCTGCCTAGCAGGAAGTGGCACGCTAGCAAGGAGTAAGAAGATAACAGCCACAGCTCAATGGGAGGAGAGGACACTGAGAAACCCCAAACCTACAAGTGCAAGGGTTAGTGTTAAGAGACAGATACACATGCATCAGGGCCAGGGATGATTGTTCGGACCATATGGAAAGGCCTTTGGCTGTAGGTATATAAGAAACCCCACCTTTGGGGATGATCTATGTGGCTTTGAGGCCAGAAGCCCCTAGTACAGGTGTTAAGCGTACATGATCACGTGGCTGAAGAAAAAGCCCCACGTCTGTCCATACTCACAACACACAATTTCTTCCTCTCCCATACTGCCACATCCACGGCAGACGAGAGGGGTAAGTTGATCTCTTTCTTGGCTCAGGCGGGCGAGCTCTGGCTGGGGACCTCTCCATCATGGGAGGCATCATCTGCCCGCAGATTGTGACTGTGGCGTCATGATCACATGTGACTGTATGGGCATGCTCAGTTCTGTCCTTTGGCTGGCCATCTGAGTGAGGACTGAGGTGGCCACAGCTTCAGCTGCAGATCGAACACTAAGGCCATTGCTAGGGGCTGTTGCTGAACTGTGCTGAATCACAGGGGCTGGAGAACCCGTTGGCTCTGAGCTTTCCTTGGGACTTTCTGCCAAGAAGAAGGGCAAACAGTAGAGAACAATTGGTTAGAAAACAGGACAGAGGGAAGAAAGGACTATCTTTTGTCATTACAAAGAATACACAGGAAAATGAATCTCATCTTTTTGTTTTCTGGAGAAGTCTCTCCAGAATCCTGACCTCCAGTCATGAATGACCTAGAAAACGAGAAGCAAAAACTGAGCCAAATGCCAGGCACAGGCCCAGCATCACATTTAACACACTGTGATGGAAGAGGTTCTCCTACGGCTTACATTTTCATTCCAAGGTAGGCAGAAGCTCCACTCTAAAGCCTGTCCTCAATCTATAGATACAGAAAAGCCGACTGTTGCCTCTAAGAAAAACTCTTTCTTTTTGCTTTTGGTTTTTCAAGACATGGTTTCTCTGTTGTAACTCTGGCTCTCCTGGAACTCACTCTGTAGACCAGGCTGGCCTGGAACTCACAGAGATCCACCTGCCTCTGCTTCCTCAGTGCTGGGATCAAAGGCGTGTACCACCACTGCCCAGCTCAAGAAAAACTCTTAAAGGAATGTGGATCTATTGGCTATAGAAATCAACAACTCACTTTTAAGTGAGGAGCGACTAGAGGTTAATTCAGAATTATCTAAAATTATCTTTTGAATTTGTTCTGTTTTATATAAGAAAATGAATCTCTCATTTCTTTTAAAAATGTTTACATTTATTTTGTGTATATCCATGTTTGTATGTATGTAGGTGTATGGTTATATACATGCCAAAGCATGCACGTGGAGGTCAGAGGACAACAGGAGTCCGTTCTTTCCTTCTACCATGTGAGTTTATGAGATCCAACTCAGGTCATGAGGCTAGGCATGAAGTGCCTTTACCTGGTGAGCCATCACACCAGCCACAAAAGCAATTTAAAATAGATTTCTTAGTCTGCTCTCATTAGTCCTCAAAGGAATTAAATCATTTGATTAAAAAAAAGTTCCTTTAGAATGTAGTTGGCACTACATGTAAGCCTTTTAAATATAAAGTTACAATCAAATGACACTATCAATAGCCAAAATTCAGTTAACATGGAAAAGTACGAAGAAGTCTGTCAGAATCTCCTATCAAGTAGTCATGCATGGGGGATGTAAAGTATTTATTATGGGCTATACCATACCATCTAAAGTGACAGTGGCCTGGGGGTGGTGGCGCACGGCTTTACTTCCAGCACTGGGGAGGCAGAGGCAGGCGGATCTCTGTGAGTTTGAGGCCGGCCTGGTCTACAGAGTGAGTTCCAGGACAGTCAGAGTTACAACAGAGAAACCTTGTCTGGAAAAACAAAAACAAAATAATAAATAAAGTGACAGTAACATTTTACTACTACACAGTATCTGAGCTGCATACAAAGGTAACAGTAACCGTTCTAGGAGTTTTATTAAATGTTAGTCCCTATAGCTGCTTAAACAGAGATGTATAAAGCTAAGGAAAATTTCCAATAAATGGATTGTTTTATTTTGTTTGGTGATGGTATCGCATGTAACCTAGGCTTGCTTCAAACTCTCAATCTTGCCTCTGGATCCCAAGAGCTCTAATTACAGTTGTGTTCCACCTTGTCTGGGTTTGGTGTGTCTTTGACTTCTTGCTGAATGCCTGAGTCATCTTTCAAATGGCTTCAAGAGGATTCAAATACTGCTTCCTTTATAAACATGCCCTCGTTACCCCAGGGAAAAGGTCTTGTTCTCTGCTTTCAGAGCATTCATTTATTTACCCATCAGGCATTTACTGACATTATCCACATCTGAGGGCACAGGGGTAAACAGCAGAAGCTCCCAGTCCAGGGGGCCCCTGACTGGGGTATGATCCTTACCACATTCACAAGTCACAATGACCCAATGAGTCTCTGAGAGGTAGGGACAGTGTGTTGTCTTATGTCAAGTACCCATATAATCTGGATGCCACAAAGTAACTAAACACATCTTTGTTGTAATAAGTAAGTGGTTTAATGGACTATTAGTCAGAGTTACTATAGGGATTGAGCAGAAAACAATGTATTGCCTGTATACTGAAGAACACTCACTCTTTATCCTCTTTAGCCATGAAGAGGATCTGTGAGGACAGTAGAATGCTTAAATAAAACAGGTCCAAGAAATGCTGCTGCTCCTTCTCCCAAACTATTATAGTAATTACGGTAGCTCTGCTTTTCTGTCAAGGCTTTGTTTTTGTTTATTTGAGAGAAAGTTTCAAGTAGCTCTGGCTTGCCTCAAACTTTGGCTGTAACTGAGGATCTTGAACTGATCCTCTTGCTTGCTAGGATTACAGGTGAGAAAAAAAAACAACCTTAAACTTTGGTAGGACTGATATAATATGTGAGGTTTACCCACTGACTGATGCTGCTTAGGATGAACGGACCACTCACCTAGGTAGCCTTGAGTCTTTTTTTGTAGTGCAGTGACCGGGCAGTCTTTATGAGCTAACAGTAGCTGTTTCAACTGAGCTACCTCATTTCGTAGTAATGTGACTTCATTCTGAAGGGGGAGGGAAGAAAAGAGTATTAAGAAAATTCATCTTCTATTCTTGGGCTCCTAATGGCTGTTTGTTATATCAAAACACTATAGCAAACATCTGTATGGACTTAATAAAATTTTTTTTTGCTGTATATAGCAAACCATTTATTATAATATTTACTTTAGAATTGTTCTAATACTGAACACATTATTGTGTCCACAGTGTGAGGGCAGAATGCTGTCTAGATTTTCCTCCCCAAATTGGAACATGATCTGGCAAGTCTTTGAGAGAGCTCAGGGCCAGGACAGTTGTGAATTCAATGACAAAAACTGCCTATAGTGAAAAGTAAGAACTCATAACAGGAAAAGAAAAATGACTGTTACCTGGGATAAATATGACTACCCCAAACTAATAATGTAAGACCGAGTAACCAAGAAAGTGTGCATCTAGAAATCTGTGTTCTGTTTTTTTTTTAAACAATGTCTTACACTTTGTAACCCTGGCTGGCATGTAAGTTCCCTATGTAGACCAGGTTGGGCTTGGAACTCACAGAGATCTACCTGCCTCTGCCTCCTGAACGCTTCATGGGTCACCAAGCCTGGTCTTAGGAATCTCTTTAATAAAGCCATTACTCAAGTGTATGCACTGTCTGTTGGAGGACTACTGTTCTAACAAACAGTTACAACAGCATTAGTGTCCACTGATCCATAATATCTAACACACTCAGGAGGTAGTAATATACAGCTCTTTAAAGAACAAGGTAGATTCTTCATCTTTTCTAGGTCTCCATGAGATACATTAAGTGTTAAATCACTTATGTTTAAATTAACTCACAATCCCTCTCAACACTACCACAAAAACTACAAATAAAAAACTACTCAGAAATATGAGAGTAATGTTTCAGTAATCAGTGAAGATGTGGTGGATATGCTCAAGACACACTGAGTACACGTATGAAACTGCCAACGAGTCGATATAAGGTATTTTTTTTTTTTTTGGTTTTTCTAGACAGGGATTCTCTGTGTAGCCCTGGCTGTCCTGGAACCCACTTGGTAGACCAGGCTGGCCTTGAACTCATAGAGATCTACCTGCCTCTGCCTCCTAAGTGCTGGGAATGAAGGCGTGCGCCAGCACCATCCAGCTTGGTATTTTTTTTAAAAACAATTCATTTTGTTTGTGTGTATGCATATGTGCATAGCACAGTGTGTGTATGTAAGTCAGAGGTCAAGTTATAGGATCTGAAAATCAAATTCAGGTCATCAGACTTGGTGGCAAGCACTTTACCATGAGTCATCCTGCTGATCCTTTAAATTTACTTTATTTATTATGTGTATAGTATGTAGGTGGGCACATGAATGCCATACTGTGCATGTGTGGAGGTCAGAGGACAACTTATGGGAGCAGGTGCTTTCCTTCCACCATGTGGGCCCTATGGATAGAACAGTGTCAGGCTTGATGGCAGATGACTTTACCTCCTGATCATCTCACTGGCCCATAAAAGATACTTTAAAAACAAAACAGAAGACGGGAAAACAATATTCAAGAGAACGCTCAGGTTGTAATTGTTCTGTTTGTGCTTACATCTTTCATCAACTAACCTACTGTGGTGACTTTAGTGAAAATGGCCCCCATAGGCTCACAGGGGGTGGCACTATTAGGAGGTGTGGCCTTGTTGGAGTAGGTGTGTCACTGAGGGTGGGCTTTGAGGTTTTAGAAGCTCAAGTCAAGCCCAGTAGCTGACTCTCTCTTCCTGCTGCCTGCTGATCCAGATGTAGAACTCTCAGCTCCTTCTTCAGCACCATTTCTGCCTGCATGCTGCCATGTTTCCCACCATGATGGTAATGAACTAAACCTCTGAAACTTGTAAGCCAGCCCCAACTAAATGTTTTCCTTTATAAGAGTTGCTGTGGTCATGGTGTCTCTTCACAGCAATAGAAACCCTAATTAAAACCCCTATAAAAGCTGGAGTAAACATTTTTCATTAGGTGTTCTAACTCTTGTCAAGTTCTACTGATTATTTAGGAGAGCACACTCTGAGACGCTTAGCCTGATCTCCTTCATCCAGATTGGTCTATATCTCTACTCCTGCCTTCTCTCCATTCTTCCAGCTGCTGAGCCTTTTGTCTGAGCTGCAGCCCCGACCCTCAAATGGGTCTCTGCATGTCTTGTGTGAGTGGCAGACTTGGAAGGAGATAGTCTTGTTCTCAATCGCTAGGGAGGGTTTCAGCTCAGACTATTATGGGACTCCTTACACTTCCTGTCACACTTCTGGATCTAACCTAATTAAAGAATGCCTGCTCTCTGTTCTGCTTCTGCACTGTTTTCAGATTCAGCTGCGTTCTCCAGATTCCACGATCCCAAAGTCACCCAGTACCCACTCACACTCAGCTGAATGTTCTGAGAAGTAAGTTCTTCAGCTTTCTTTTCCAGGGAGGATACCCACAGCTTCCGCTTTTGGCGGCATCGGGAGGCTGCAGCTCGGTTCCGCTCTAAAAACCGCTGCCGACGTTCATCTGGATCTTCATCCACTGTGCGCCGCCGCCGTCCCCCAGTGCTAGGGGTGGGCTGGGCTGGAGAGACCTGTTGCCCAGGAAAGAAGAATACTTTTCCTTTTTCTGTTTTATCTTTGAACAGTCTTGCCACACAGCCCAGGAGGACCCTGTGCTCAGGCATCTAGAGTGCTAGGATTCACAGGCATGAGCTTCTACTTGGTCACTTGGAACAACAGAGGAAAAGTACGTGATGGGGAAATCATTTTTTCCCAAATCACACCTGAGTTAGGTAGAGTAGTAAGCTGTGGTAATCGGTAATCACACTAAGTCCTAGCACTGTGTCTGTTAGTGTCTAACCCTGCCTCCCATCTCCCAATCCTCTCAGCACGTCATGCAGACAAGCCGCAGTTCTGCTGGAAACTGATTATTTCTGAGACACAAAAATGAAAGTAGGATCACTTGGGGTTTTGCTTTGTTTTGTTTTTGGGGCCTGGGAACTGAACCTAGAGTTTGAGCTACAATGTTACTCCTTTTTTCATTGGTTGACACAAGGCCTTACACAATCCATGCTAGCTTCCACTCTCTGGAGCCCGGAACAACCCTGAACTCCCTGTTCCTCCTGACTCTACCTCCAAATGCTGGAACTTTTTGAGATTGCTGCTCTTCCTGTCTTATCCTAAACAGCTTAGATTATAGGCCTATGCCACAAGGCCCAACTACTTGGTGTCTCTCCTTTCCTTCCTCTCTCCCTTCTTTGCTACAGGTTTTTTTTTTTTTTTAATTTAGATTTATTTACTGTATGTGTATGAGTGTTTTGTTCGAATATGTATATATATATGTACACCATGTGTGTGACAGGTGCCCAGAGATCAGAAGAGGGTGTCGCTGACTGCTGAGCCATCTCTCCAGCCTCCTGAGATAGGGTCTTGTTCTGTAGCCCAGTCTAACCCAGAACCTTCTATGGAGTTCAGGCTAGCCTGGAACTCCCATTAAAATTTGTACCTAAAACTCCTAAGCATGGGAATTACAGGTGTGAGTTGCTACATCTAGTGCATTTTGTTTCTTTATATAGGGAATCCTATAGACAAGGAAAATCAGAGTTAAGGAAGAGGGACTTAATAGCCATTAAGGAGACAAAAATAAAAAGTTTGAGAATTACCAATTTGGACAGGCAATATATGCAAACAATTACATGCCGTATCAGGTTTCAGAGAAGGAAAAAAAGCTTTTATTCATTTGCTTTGTTTTGTTTTGAGATAGGGTTTCTCTGTTGTAACTCTGGCTGACCTGGAACTCACTCTGTAGACCAGGCTGGCCTTGAACTCACAGAGATCCACTGCCTCTGCCTCCCGAATGCTGAGATTAAAGGCGTGCACCACCACCGCCTAGCTAAAGTCTTATATTTAGTAGATACTCATATCTCACTGGTAGTTAAATGAATAAAAGAAAGCCTGGTGGTGGTGGTGCATGCCTTTAATTTCAGCACTCAGGAGCAGAGGCAGGCAGAACTCTGTGAGTTTGAGGCCAGCCTGGTCTACAGAGTCAGTTCTAGGACAGCCAGAGTTACGACAAAGAAACCATGTCTCAAAAAACCAAACCAAAAATAAAAGACCTTTTTGCGTGCTTGGCAAGGCTCTACCATCTATTTCTCTTCTCTCTCTCCCTCTCTCTGGGAGGGTCTTTCTATGCAGGTCTGGCTGTCCTGGAACTTTTTATGTAGACTAAGCTGGTCCCCCTCACAGAGATTCACCTGTCTACCTCCCACATGTTGGGGTTAAAGACGAGCACCACCATACCCATGCGTACATTCATTCTCATTCTCTGTCTCCTCTGCTAGGCTGGCTTCAAACTCACTATGTAGCTGAGGATGACCTTGACTGTCTGACCCTCCTGTATCCACTTTCCAGGTGTAGGATTCTAGGTATGTACCATACCTGGTTTTATCCTTTTTATTTATAATCAGTTAATTAACCATCCTCAGCAAAGCCTCTACCTTTGTTTGCAAATAGAAAAAAAAAGTTTAATTCTTTACAAACATGATAGAGCACAGTGTGTGCTCACTTAAAGACAGAGTTTTGCTACAGACTGGTCTTAAACTCCTGGTCTTCCTGCCTTAGCCTCCCAAGTACAGGGGTCTGCAGGTCTACACCACCCACCTTGTCTTTATTTATTTATTTTGAAACAGAGTCTTGCTATGTAGCCCTCACTGGCCTTGAATTTGAGGTTCTCCTCAAGTCCCTCCTCCTCAGAGTTTGTCTTGTGGTTTTAAGCTCCATGTGAGACCCTTTGCATCACAGCACTTTGGATTACAGAAAAGGTGCATCAACTTCATGACAGTGGCCAGAACCAACCCAAATGCAGAAAGGTCAATCCTCCTGGGGGAAAAGCTAATATAAAACAATGTCATAAGTAAATTATTTTAAATAAAAAATAATATAGTATTATTATTGTCATCATATATGTGTGCATTGTGTATGTCATGAGGTGTGTAGAGGTCAGAGTACAAATTTGTAGAGTCAGTTCTCTCCTTCCACTTTTATGTGAGTTCAGAAGATGGAGCACAGGTTGTCAGGCTTGGTGGCAAGCCTTTCTACTCACGTCTTGCTGGACCCTAAATTATCTTTATTAGTATTTTCTCAATGCTAGTACTCAGTTGCATAAAGGTAAGCAGGAGCTACGAAAAAAAAAAAAAGTGCTTGCTTTTAGTACCAGGCACGTGGGAGGCAGAGGCAGGCTGATCTCTGTGAGTTTGAAGCCAGCCTGACCTATATAGTGAGTTTTAAGACAGTCAGAGCTAGTGAGGCCCTGTCTCAAAAAACAAAATCAAGAAAAGGAACTCAACTTTAGGCTCTACTGAATTATGTCCTCTAGTAATATAGATAATTAAGACATGATTTTATTTATTTAGACTAGTATTATCTCTTGAAAGGAAAAATTAAGGAATTCCTAACTCATATAATGAACTAAAGATCCTTCTTGGACCCTAGTACAAAGTGAAGACCCTTTCTTCAAGAAGTCCAGCTGCGTTAGTGTATGCCTTTGATCTCAGCTGTCAGGAGGCTGGGAAGAAGAGTCATGAGTTTTGAGGTCTCTTCCTCAAAAACTCCAAACCAAAAACAAGTAAGAAAAGGTATGAAAAAAGAGGAAAAGAACTCAGTGGCGACTGTCAAGAAAGCCGCACCCTTTCTCCAGGAGGAAAAGCAGCCCCGCTCAGGCCAGAGCTACTGCTTTACCTTCCTCAGGACTGGCTGGCTTTGGGGAATAAGAGGGTCAGAAGGTGGGAAGCCTTAGCTTTCAAGCTCGTGTTGTTGGCCGAGGTTTACGGCAGCATATGGCCGTGAAATGTCTGGACATGTGGTGGTTACTGATGAAGCAGGTGGTGCACCAGTAAAAGAGACTGGGAAATGAATGTAACTCTAGAAACCGATCTCAGGTTATTGTCACCTGTCCAGTGCAGACAATTATGAAAACTGAAGCTATTCAGTTTCCAAAGAATTGTATGAAAACGGAGACCCCTTTGAGAAGAGAAGGACAACTAGATGGGACGTCCGCTGGCATTTATTTATTTATTTATTTATTTAGCTATCTATTTATTTTCGATTTTTCATTTCTCTGTGATAAAAAGGAACTACTGGATTGGTAATGAGATTTTTGTGTGTGTTTTCTTTTTAATGAACCATCTATTTTAATACTATAACGTCATATTGAGCTAATATATTCTCATAAGTGACTTATGATATCAGGTAAGTGATAACCTTTTTTGTTAAGACTTAGCACATAAGCAAGAGAAACAGAAGCCTCCTTTGTTTAGTGTGTGACGTAGCTTAATATGAATCTCTGTCAGCTCAGAATCTAATTTAAGCTATCCCTCATATATGGAAAAAAGTAGAGGCCTCCTCTGCAATAGCTCTGCACAATTCGGGCTGTTTGCATTTATGTGTAACACAAAGGTGGGTAGATGAAGAATAGTCTGTCTTGCTGTGGCCAACCTACTGAAAACATCCAGAGTAGCAGGATATTCCGGGAGCCCAACTTATTCTTCTCTCACTTTATGCTTCTACTTCTTTATTTCTTTCCTTATTTATTTATTTATTTAGACAGGTTTCTCTGTTGTAACTCTGGCTGTCCTGGAACTCACTCTGTAGAGCAGGCTGGCCTTGAACTCACAGAGATCTGCCTGCTTCTGCCTCCCAAGTGCTGAGATAAAGACATGTGCCACCACCACCCAGCTCATGCTTCTTGAAAAACAAAGGATAAGGGTGACACATCTGGTTCTCCCATCTAGGGCACAGCTGACCTGTGGCTGAGCGGGGGATGGGGCATCGGGGTGCTGGATGAGGATCTGGTTCTGCTCTGGACGTGCTGTCACCATGGTGCTGGCGGTGCCCACTACCATGCCACAACCTCCATTGATTGGAGAGACTTGGTGGGTCAGCGTGGCTTTCAGTCTCTGTGGGGAAAGGTTATTTAAATAGGCAAGGGTGACATTCTGTCGAGTATAGGAAGGATAAACTTTTATTTTATTACTGACCTTATAGTTAAAATTCCCACCCCACTTTTCTCTTAACAGAGGAATTAGAAGAAAATGACAGGGAGAGAAAGTGTGCACCTGGACCCTTAAAATGCCTACTCTGTTCCCTGGCTATCATCCTGGGCACAGCTGGGGACTGGGGCTTGTGGGAGCAATAGGACCCAGATGAAAGCTCTCTCCTGGAGCCTGGCCAGATGCTAGTTACACAGCTATTCACCACTTGGCCAGTTCCCCTGCCCATTCACCCCTCCATCTGTTACCCTGGAACTGAAATGCAAGTGTTCCATTCCAGACAATCTGTGCTGCTTCTTCCTGTGCCATGGCCTGTACCAGGCTGTAAGGGTAGGAAAGAGACTTAGGAACCAGGGTCTTTTCTTTTCCAAGCCCCACAGCAGGATGTCCTTAGCTATGAAAGCCTCAGAAGGTTCCTTTGCCCAGTTAACTTGAAAATCCTAGACTGATACTACCACAGCCAACGTTGCTCAAGGCTGGGACGTACTCACCATCTTGGCTTCTGACGGCATAGGGTGGCCAGAGGGAGAAATGGAGCCACTACTGTTAACTGGTGGGCCAGGTATACCAGGAATGTTGGGCACCATGGACACAGGTCTGGCCAGCTAAATCAAGAGAAGGACCAAAACTAGAAGGAGACACGGTAGTATTGATTTTCCCCAAATGAAGTGTTTTGGAGATTGGCATGTCAGGGTCTGTTCTGTGTAACCTGTTCACAGGACATGCAGGGACTTATGGGAAATACCTTCCCTAAGGAGTATCACAGAGTAGGAAATATTCTTCAGTGCTGGGATATTTTCTGTGGGAAAGGCTGTGAGCAATTTAGGAGAAGCTATGGGCCCAGTGAAATCAACCAATCAGCAGGTTGGCAAGATTAACTCCTTGACTAGAAGCCAGTTGTCCAGATGAGTCTTTGTCTAGTGTGTCACAGTGTTGGACTGGCAAAGCTTAGTGAAGAGTTGGGCAGACTGCCATACACAACTAATACAGTACAGGCCTACA
Source organism: Cricetomys ansorgei (assembly GCA_026225945.1). Lineage (NCBI taxonomy): Eukaryota > Metazoa > Chordata > Mammalia > Rodentia > Nesomyidae > Cricetomys > Cricetomys ansorgei. The sequence continues at coordinate 1,147,747 of JAMJFZ010002087.1, read as the reverse complement.
TTTCCCTGGGGGGGGTCCTCTGATTATGATCATTCAGGTGGAAGGGAGGGATCAGTGTGCTGGGAGGTTTGGCTGCCCCAACTACAAAGCTCACCGAAATAACAGAAGGCATCTGTACTGGAGGCCCTGGCAGCACAGGCATGGTCTGTCCATTAGCAAGATGCATGACAAGAGGAGGGAGCCAGTAGGAGATCTGCAGGAGACAAGAAGTGAAATATCACAATGTCAACCTTTTACCTATTGGTCTTCTTCCTATAATTAGAGAATTTTCAATAGTCTTCTCATTAGGGAGGGATAGAGCAGCACTATGAAGTCTTGACATCCTCTTGAGCATGTCAGGCAGGCTCTGGTCTACTTGCCTAGCCTGGCAAAGCCTGTGGTCTCCTGGTACTGGGGATTAACAGGGTCTTGGACGCGCTGAGGAAGTGCTCTCCTACATTTCCAGCCCCACAATCTGACAAAACCTTTATCCCTTTCAAATTAATCAAATTCAATGGCTGGAACTAATTCTACTAGGAATCTGGGAAAATTAAACAAACATCTCCACCAGCAAATAATTTTTTTTGGAAAATGTTTTAGTTTAGGAAACACTCTCAATAGCTCGTTCTTGGGTAAGTAAGAATAATTCCTGGAGCCAGCTCTGGCAGCCAATGCCTGCAACACCCAGCACTCAGGAGGCCAAGCCTGGTTACCTAGAAAGACTGTCTCACACCACCACCACCACCACCAAGTCTGAGAACAACAACAGAAGTTTCCATTTTTAACAAATAATTTCAAAATGTAGAAAGAGATTCAGAAGGGCTGGCGAGGTGATCCTCCATGTATTGCAGATGATGAGTTCAGTTTATAGCACCCACATCAGGTAGTTCATAACTCCAGCTCCTAGGGATCTGACAACACCTCTGGCCTCTGAGGAGGACACCTGTACTTATGTGCACACACCCTCAGGAAGTCATACACACCTACACATAATTTTAAAAGATAATAAAAATACATCTAAAAAAAGGAAATTCAGGTTTCACTGTTTCCCCCTGCTCTCTGTACTTACCCCATTTGTCTATTAGATGGTGGAGCCTGTGTGATGACAGAGGTTGGGGAAGGAAGAGTTGGGTGAAGTGGATCATAACCTAGGTGGAGAGGCAGGGAGCCAGGACGGACGATGGTGGGTGTAGGGGTAGAGATCACAACAGGTTTTGTGGCAGTGTCCTAGGGAGAGGAGATAACAAATGGAAAATGCTGTAAGAATTGTGTACAGGGAACTACACAGCTGGTAATTTCATTGAAAGAGCATTAGTTATGAATGATCAATGACTCAATCCCATCAGTCATGCACCCATACTTCACCCATTCAGCAGGACGATGATTTAAGATAATTTCAGAGATGATGGCTATATCAATGAGACGGTAACTGGAAAATCATTTGAAATCTTTGGAGATACGTTATGCCATACAACACTGTATTATCATGTGAATTCTAGAGATTTTCTACACTATAAATACTCTCATTCTAAATCAGTGGTTCTCAACCATGCTGCAACCGTTTTACACAGTTCCTCATGTTGTGGTGACCCCTCAACCATAAAATTATTTTTGTTGCTATTTTATAACTAACTTTGCTACTGTTATGAATTGTAATGTAAATATCTGATATGCAGATGGTCTTAGGTGACCCCTGTGAAAGGGTTTTTCCCCAAAAGGGGATGTGACCTACAAGTTGAGAACCATTGTTCCAGATGATGCTGAAGTGTCCTGTGATCTCCGGTGAGAAATGGAAGAGATGATCCATTGTTTCCAATAGACTTCATTAAACAAGGTCTGTAGAAGCTCAAACATCTATCAGATCAAAATAAGACACAATGCTTCCATTGTTAACTAGTTAGGATCTTAGACTGTCAGTGGCCATACTGGTCTTGGAAAGCATCACTAGGGAAGCCTCCAGAAAGGAGAGGGAGGGAGATGGCTAATGTTTATGGAAAAGGTAGCTTTGAGAACTTAACAGTCAAATTTGAAGCAAAGCAAGATGAGGAACAGATGTCCTATGCACAGTAGAAGTTAAAATTAGCCACTGGCAGAGCAGTAGAGGCTGGAAGGAGACTTGAGTGGGCTTCTGAAGCTCTGATATCATTTGGTTTTGATCTGGGTGAAGACTATTACAGATTATTCACTTTGTGGAAAGTCAGAGAGCTCTATAATTACAAGGTATGTATCACTATGTATATGAATTATACTTCAAAGAAAGCTGTCTTTAAAAATAGCCAAATATGAAACTGGGTATGGTGGTACCTGCCTTTAATCCCAGCAGTCAGGAGGCAGAGGCAGTTTAAAGCCAGCCTGGTGTACAGAGTGAGTTCCAGGACAGCCAGGACTACATAGAGAGACTTTGTCTCAAAACAACCACTACCACCAAAAATTAGCCAGATGTGGTAGAGGATGCCTCTGTATCCCAGCTCTTGAAAATCCTAGGCAGGAGGATTACTCTAAGTTGAAGGGTAGTTTGGGCTGAATTATGAGACTGTTTAAAAAAAAAATAGTTCAAAACAAAACCAAACAACATCCAAAAGTAAATACTCTAACAAATAATCTCTTTAAGGTATTTCCTTCTGGGAGGATTTTTTCCCTAACAGTTTAATGTCTTATGCTGAATAATTTTATGTCAACTTAACACAAGCTAGAACAGTGGATCTCAACCTTCCTAATGCTGTGACCCCTTAATACGGTTTCTTCATGTTATGGTAACCCCTAACCATAAAATTATTTTTGTTGTTACTTCATTAACTATAATTTTGCTACTGTTATGAATTGTAATGTAAATGTCTGATATGCAGATGGTCTTAGGCGATCCTGTGAAAGGGTTATTCAACCCCCAAAGTATTCATGACCCATAGGTTGAGAACTGCTGAGCTAGAGTCATCTGAAAGGAGGGAACCTCAACTGAGAAAATGCCTCCATAACATCAGGCTGTAGGAAGGCCTGTAGGACATTTTCTTAATTAGTGATTGATCAGGGAGGGCCCAGCCCATTGTGGGTGGTGACTTCCCTGGATTGGTGGTCCTTCATTCTATTAAGAGAGCAGGCTGAGCAAGCCATGGGGAGCAATGGGGAGCAACTAGTAAAGAGCATCCCCTCTGTGGCTCCTGCTCCAGGTTCCTGCCCTGTTTGCGTTTCTGTCCTGACGTCCTTGATGATGAACTGTGATGTAGAAGCATGAGCCGAATGAACCCTTTTCTCCCCAAAGTGCTTTGGTCGTGGTGTTCATCACAGCGATAGCAGCCCTAACTGAGACGGTTTTTCTTTTTCATTAAAAAACACATTTATTTATTTGTTTATTTAACTGGGGGGGGGGTGGAGGCACGTGGAAACCAGAGGACAACTTACAGAAGTCAGTTCTCTCCTTCCATGCCAGGAGAGCCCTGGAGATCCAATTCGGTGTCAGAGGGTGACTTTACCCACTAAGCCATCTTGCTGGCCTTTTTATTGTTTCTTTGAGACAAAATTTTATGCAGCCCAACCCAGGCTGGCCTCGAACCACTATGTAACCAAGGATAACCTGGAACTCCTGATCTCCCTGTCTCCATCTCCCAAGTGTTTGGTGTGCAGCATTATGCCTGGTTTCTTTTTTCCTTTCCTTTTCTGTTTTTTAAAAACCAAAAGCAAAAACAAATACAAAAACTCAGGGTCTCATTATATAACCCTGACCCAGAACTCACTATATAAAACAGTCTGGCCTTGAACTCACAGATCTACCTACGTCTGCCTCCCAAGTGCTGGGATTAAAAGCATGTGCCACCATGCCTTTTCAACTTATTAACTGACGTATAACATATTAATCTAAAGCCATTGCAATGAAATTACTTTTTTTTAAAAATTTATTTATTTAATGAGTGCTCTATCTGCATGTACACCTGCACGCCAGAAGAGAGCATCTGATCCCATTATAGATGGGTGTGAGCCTCCATGTGGGTGCTGGGAATTGAACTTAAGCAGTCAGTGCTCCTAACTGCTGAGCCATCTCTCCAGCCCAAAATTACTTTTTACACAGCAAAATCAGGATGGAAACCATTTCCAGCACCCAGATTTTCCTGTGTCCTTTCCTAGTTCACACTCTTCCATCATGAGAAGTACCCACTATTCTGTTTATCCTCTTTCCCTCTTTGTCCGTTTTGTGGGATCCTCTTTGTGCTATAATCTTGCTGTGTTGCCCAGGCTGGTCTCAGACTCCTGAGGCTCAAGCAATTCTCCCACCTCAGCCTACTGAGCAGTTAGCACTGCAAGTATATACCACCACACTATTCTGAGATTTTCCATCAAATAATTTTTGATCTTTTTGAACCTCCTGTAAATGGAATCATAGAGTATGTACTTTGTGTCTTTTTGTTGTTTAGTGTTTATAATATTGCTTCTATTCCTTCCTTCTTACTTCCCCCACCTCCTCTCCTCTCTTTTTTCTTTCTTTTTGTGTACTCAGGATTGAGCCTGCAGCCTCACACAGAATGGCAGGTGCTCTACCACTAAGCTTCTTCCTCAGCCTAGTTCATCTAATGCCATGTATATCAGATTCCAGGTTAGTAATACATGGCTGTTTGTTACTGGGATGGAATCCAGGGCACTGTGAATACTAAGCAAGTGTTATCACTGAGCTACACCACCAGCCTCCCATAGTTTATTATTCATTATTTTGGTTGACTAATACTTGGAATGTTTTTAATTTTCCCTTCTAATCTTAGTATGTGTGTGGTGTATGTGTATGTTTTGTGTGTGTGGTCATGTGCACGCTACAGCACACACGTACAGGTCAGAAGACAGTCCTGGGTCTTGTCCTCCCCTTCCACCTTGTCTGGAGACAGGGGTCTTACTCTGCTGCTGTGAACACCAGGAGAGGTAGTTTGCAGGGTATTTCCATCTGCCTGCACTTGCCATCTCACAGTCGAGGCTTTGGAATTACAGGCACACACTACTTTGCCTGGGGAGGATGTTTATCTGGGTTTTCTGGATTTGACCTTATAAAGCAAGCACTTTTACCCACTAAGCTATCTCTCCAGATCCCAGACACTTTTTTAAATGAATAAAATTGCTATGAACATTCTTACTTATTTCTATTGGTACATATATAAACTAATCTCTCTTCTGTTTAGAGTTGGAAGTGGGACTGATGAATGACAGAATAGGTGTAATTCATATACACTGCTTAAATATTTAAGATTCCTTGAAAACTAGGCATAGCGATACGTATCCATAACCCCAGCACTTGAGACTAGGGCATGAGGGCTGAGTTCAAGTCCAGCCTGGACAACATAAATGAGATGCTGTAAAACAAACAAACAAACAAACAAAAGATAGAGAAGAAACAAAAGGGGGAAAATAAAAGAACATCCACTCGTTTGAATCCAATCAATCCTTCTCATACCATTTAGGTATCAAAACTAACACTTGAGGTGACTCCTGGGAGAGAATTTTACCTTCTCCTTCAGTGGCGGAGAACAGGGGCTAGAGGCAGGACTGTCAGGGGGTGATGAATCTACCTCCACTGGCTCTTCTTCCTTGATTTTGATGTCTGGTGTAGAAGGCAGAGACATGTCAAGAGGCCCAGCAGTACCCTGTTAGGAAAAAAAGAGTAAAAAGAGTTCAGTTTCATGATGCCAGTTATAAGAAGAGGACATACGCTTCACAAAGTTCATTGCAAGTGCCAAAGAGAAACTGGACTCATGCTTTATGTAGACTCTGGCCAAGTCACTGCATCTTCTTGGGGCTTCTGCTCCTAACTACAAAATAAAGGTAACATTGTTGCAAAGCAAGCACTTGTAACGCCTAACAACAAGTGAAATACATGCCACTTAAATCCATGCAAATACTACATTTATATTTTTTTTTCTTCAGCAAAGTGCAAGTAAAAGACTCCTGAATCAAGTACCTGTCAATTTCCAGCCAGCTTTGCTGGTCACTGGAGTGGTGTGAACACTTTCTCTGTCAACCAGAATGCCTGTTAACCCAGTTATCAAAAACAACAAAAGACAAACTAGCTACTAAAGTACAGCAAACAAGATAGAAAAGATCTTTTCTGGGAACTTGCCATGCTAGACAGTGATCACAATCTGTTTAGGGCAGGAGGCTAGAAGCTTCAGTCATACAGGGTTTGCGGATAATGATCAAAGGAAAGGCTGATCATCTGTCTTAAAGGCAGTACCAGAGAATTCAGAAGTGAAGAACTTTTCCAGCAGAGGCACAACTACCTGACCTAACGGGAGCTGTACATGGCTTTGCAGGGAATAGTAAACCATCTGAGGAAACCACCTGATGCTGCAACATGGCAAGAAGGTGGGCTTTGCAGCTCAGTTCCATGTCAAAGTGGATCCTTTGTTCTCTTCTCCCTATTCCAGGCTTCTTGGTGAAAGGAGAGTTTGTTCCTACCTCTTCCTTTGCTACCTCCTTAACCCCAGACATGGTCTCAACAATGACGTAGCTTAGGCTGGCCTTGAACTCACAATTTTTCCATCTCCATGTCCCAAGTACTAGGATGACAGATATGCACCAACATTTGCTATCTTAACCTCTGGAAACCTGAGCAGCAAACTAATTCAGTGTCCTGTACCAAAGAGGTAGCAATGATTCTGCTCTATCTCATAAGGGTGAGAAGCACCAAAGATTTTATTTCTGCTTCATTTTTTCTGTATTGCTAAAATGTCAGAGCCAATTTAGCTAATTCTGAGATCTCTGAAGACAACACACTGATGGGACGGGAAGCCTCTAAGAAAAAAAAACAAATTCCCTTTAGAATTCCCAGGATACTTCCTACAAAAGTTTTGGTTAAGAAAGTTTCGGGCTCATATATACCCCTGAAGATAATAATCCACTACATCTGTGCTTCTCGTCAAGGGGAGGTAAAGACCACCCCTGGACAGACAGAGAGAAACACCACAGGATACTCACTGAGGAAAGGCCTGACCAACTATGAACTAGCCTCCCAGAAGTGTCAAGTGAGCTAAAAATGGCAGCAGAAAAGATAATGCTGTTAAAATTTAAAAATTCTATGTCTTTCATAATTTTATTTATTACTGTTTGCACATGTGTGTGATCAAATGTGTGCTACAGTGTGTATGTGGAAGTTAGAAGACAATTTTTGAGTCAGTTTTCTCTTTTGTTTCTTATTTTAAATTTTTTATTTTAGGTGTATGTTTTGCCAGCATGCATATTTGTGTACCACTTGTATGTCTGGTGCCCAAGAAGGCCAGAAGAGAGTGTTGAATCCCCGGAACTGGAGTTACAGATGGTAAGGCACCATGTGGGACTGGGAATCAAATCCGGGGTCTCTGGAAGAGCAGCAAGCGCTCTTACCTGCTAAGCCATCTCTCCTGCTCCAATTATCTTTCACTGTGTGGGTCCTGAGATCAAACTCAGTTTGGTGGCCAATGTCTTTTATCTGCATCTTGCCAGCCCAGGGAAACTATTTTTGTTGAATCTGCCTAAAGAATTTGATATGCCAGGCATGGTGGTCCATAAATCCCAGCACTTGGAAGGCTGACATAAAGACCAGGAACTGGAGGACAGCCTAGGCTACATAGAGAGTTCCAGGTCAGACTGGGCCACAAAGCAAGAGCTTCTCTCTAAACAATAATAATAAAAAGAGGCTGAGGGTCACTGGTTGAGAGGGAAAAAGGCACAAGCCTGGTGACTTGAGTTCAATCCCTAAAACCCATGATGGAAGGAGAGAACTGACTCCTGTTCCGACTCCTACATATAAGCCATGGTATGTACATATGCATGAATGTACACATATGTACACGTACACACACACACACACACACACACACACACACACACACACACACACACAGATAAAATAAATTGGGGGAAAAAGATGGTAAGGCCAGAGGATTACCACAAATTTGAGACCAGCCTGAGTTATACAGTGAATTCAGGCCAGTCAGGACTATATAGGAAGACCCATTCCACAAACAAATACACACCGAAAACAGAAACACAAAGCATGCTACTGAGTTTCCTAATTTCAAAAGTGAGTTGCTGGCTGGGATGATAGCTCAGGAGTAAAGGCTTTCTGTACAAGCCCAAGGAACTGATCTAGTATCTCCAGTACCCATACAAAGGCTGAGTATGGCAGCAGGAACTTGTGACCTCACCACAACCCTGGAGGGTAGAGGCATGAGGATGCTGGGGACTTGCTGTCCAACCACTCCAGGTTCAGTGTGAGACCCTGTCTCTAAAAAATAAGGTAAAGGGGCTGGAGAGATGGCTTAGGGGTTAAAGAGCTCTTGCTGCTCATGCAAAGGACCTGAGTTTCACTCCCAACACTCACATCAGGCAGTTCACAACTACCTATAACTCCAGTACCAGGGGATCTGAGGCCCTCTTCTGGACTCTGTGGGTGTACACACACACACACACACACACACACACACACACACACACACACACACACACCATGGAGAGGCACTTGAGAAAGACATCCCAATGTCAACCTCTAGTTTTCACATGTCCTCACATGAATGAGTGCACTACACCTATCTGTACACATGCATACTACACACACACACACACACACAGAATAAGAAAGAAAAAGAAGCTCATAGATAGCTATATGGGCTTTGAAGAAAACTCAGTGATACTTTATATTTTACAGTTTAAGTTAGGAGGTAACACTGGTTATAAATACGCTGATTTACCTGCTCTTGTGGAAACTTTTCCTCACGTGTTGAGCCCTCACACTACACAACTGTGAGACCCATGTGCTAATATATACATCTTAGTATACAGATATTGGAATCTTTTCTGAAGTATGATGTAATTACAGACCTGAATATAAGGATTTCTCATTATTCTTAGGTATGTTTATAGTGTGTCTCTGTGTGGGTATATGCACACTGTGTGGGTGCCTGTGGAGGCTAGAGGCATTACATCTCCTAGAGTGGCTGTAAGCCACCCAACAAGGGTTCTTGGAACTCAACTTGAGTTCTCTGAAAGAATCACCTCTCTAGCCCCTGAGACCTGATTTTAACTAGTGGCTAATAACACTAAATTCTAATTCTAGAGTAAACTGATCTTTCCTCTTCCTGCTTACTTTGGACATCTTGCTGTGTAGTCCAGACTGGCCTATGACTATGGTCCTCTTGCCTCTACCTCACAGGTGCTGCAGGGGTATACCACCATACCTGGCTTGATCTTTCCTTACTTCTTCCCCTACAAGCCCATTGGAATCACTTTCTTTTGATTTTGCTTTTTCAAAACTATCCTCTAGTTTTCTAAATGAAGAGATTCTCTAGGGATCTAGCACATACAAAAGCTAAAACTAATATCACAGTATCTTAGAATCAGAAGGGACCCCAACATTTCAGTCCTTATTACAGTATCTTTACCAAGTATGTTCATGTACCTGAATACTTTGGTATCTTCTACACAAGTTGTTCTCCTTCAATCTTTGGGCCACAAAGAATAAATGTTTTTTTCTTCTTCCTTTTAAAAAAATGTGTGTATGTGCCCAAGTGTGTGTATGTACCATGTGGGTGCAGGAACCTGAGGAAGTTAGAAGAGGCCTGGATCCCATGGAACTAGAGTTACAGACGGTGGGGAGCTGGGAAACAAACCCAGCCCTCTGTAAGTGCCATAAGTGTTCTTAACCACTGAGCCATCTCTCTAGCTCTCTAAACTTAACACTGTTGTTTTGTTTTGAGACAGAGTCATATACAGCTCAGGCTAGCCCTGAATTTGGTATATAGCTGAGAATGACTTTGAACTTCTGATACCCTTGCCTCTGCCTTCTGAATGCTGGGACTGAATGTGTGCATCACTACGCCCAGTTCATGCAGTACTGCCTAGGGATTTGTGTGTGTTAAGTGAGCACTTTACCAACTGAGCTAGTCTCTAAAAAAAAGTCTTACTATATAGCCTAGAACTTGCTATGTAGCCAAACTTACGATATTCCTGCCTCAGCTTTTTGAGTGATGGGATTACAACTGTGTTCAATCATACCTTGGCATGTAATCCCTCTTTTATATAAAAATCTTTGAAGTATTTCAAGACTTCACTTTTATTCATATTAAAATCTTTACTCTAAGCAAAAACTTTCTCAGTTTCTTGAAATGCTTCTGAAGTCATGTAACTTCTTTCACCATCCTGGCCAGTCTCCTTTGAAAGGTAATAAGAACAACTTTACGGTATTTTATTTTAAGACAGAGTCTCAAACTTGTGATTCTCCTGCCTCAGACTCTTAAATGTGCACCATCACACTCAGCTAAAAACATTTTTCTCTAATGCCCTAGTATTAAGTGGCACTAAGAAGCTATCTGAATGCAAAACCACACATACTGAAACAAAAAGAGGAAATTCAGTACATTTGTTGGCTGGATAACTGAAACAAATAAACAAACAACCACCCCCCCCCCAAACCTACTGCATCTCCTGGTGGCTCACACCTTTAATCCCAGCACTCGGGAGGCAGAGGCAGGCAGATCTCTGTGAGTTTGAGGCCAGCCTGGTCTACAGAGTGAGCTCCAGGACAGCCAGGGCTACAACAGAGAAACACTGTCTCGAAAAAAACAAACAAAAAAAAGTAAATAAATAAAAGTTGCCCAATCAGTTAATAAACAGTGTGACTTGTCTCTTTGTTTTCTTGTAATGAGGATAGGATGTGTCTCTGTGTGTGTGTGTGTGTGTGTGTGTGTGTGTGTGTGTGTGTATGTGTGTATGTGTGTGTGGTGTGTGTGTGTGTGTGTCTGTGTGTGTGTGTGTGTATGTGTCTGTGTGTGTGTGTGTGTGTCTGTGTATATGTCTGTGTGTGTGTGGTGTGTGTGTGTGTCTGTGTGTGTCTGTGTGTGTGTCTGTGTGTATGTGTGTGTGTGTGTATGTGTCTGTGTGTGTGTGTGTGTGTATATGTCTGTGTGTGTGTGTCTGTGTGTCTGTGTGTGTGTGTGTGTGTGTGTGTGTGTGTGTGTGTGTGTGTGGTGCTAGCACTCTGCCACTGAGCTATCTATATCTCTAGATCCTGAAAAGGCTATCTGGCAAAAGACAGTTATCTCATAAGATCTGTGCAGTTCATACTTTTGTTTGATCAAGTTAGCTCAAGCTGACCTGGAACTTACTATACAGCCTAATCTGATCTTGAATCTATTATGATCCTCTGTCTCAACCTCTCAATTCATAATTCTTCAAAATTTTTGTTATTTATGTGTACAACACGTGTATCATTAGTGCCACAGGAAGCCCGAGTGTGTGTCAGACCTCCTTCCATGGTGTGAGCTGCCGGAACAGGTGCTGGGAACCAAACCTGGGCCCTCTGCCGAGCCATCTCTCTAGCCCTCCAGACCTCCTTCCATGGTGTGAGCTGCCGGAACAGGTGCTGGGAACTAAATCTGGGCCCTCTGCCGAGCCGTCTCTCTAGCTCTCCAAATCGTACTCCTTCACCATCGTCTACAAAGTCACAAGGCGACTCTTAGAAAAGCACCCCATGATCTGAATTAAAATCTGCAGCACCATTATGAAAGCCAGAGCATCTGTGTTTCCAGTGCTCAGGTGGGAGTGCAGACACGCAGATCCTGAGCTCACTGGTCAACCAACCTAACTGGATGAATGAGTTCTAGGTTTGGTGAGACCCTGTCTCAAAAAAGAAGATGTACAGAGACAAGGAAGACACTCAGTATAGATCTCTGGCCTCGTACACTTGAGTACACACACAGACCCAAATATACACTACTATATGCCACACACATAAATTAACTAATTAAAATATATTAATTTCTGGGGGTAGAAGATTTGAGTTTTAGTGAAGACAGACCTTTGTGGTACGTCAGCTAGACCTGGTCCGAGGCGTTGGATGTGGGTGCACGTGCTTGTCATCCCAGGCCTTGGTACAATGAAGCAAGGGGATCATCTGGGCTCGAGGTCAGCCTGGGCTACACAGTGACATAGAGGCTATCCTTGCTCCCAAAGACCTGGATGGGCGACTAGGATTACTGAGTACTGCCTGATTTTATAGAAATAATCCCGTAATTTGGGATTTTAACCGGTCAAGCAAGTTATCCCACGGCACAGTGAAAACGGCTGAAGGCCAACCACCACACTTGCCTTTTTCTCATCCTCATCTGCAGCTTTCTTAAATTCATGCTCGAAGGAGCTAGCGAGGTCACTGAAGAGCCCCACCTCCTCACAGTTCTTGAGGAATCTAGTCGGAGTAGGCGTCTGATCTGTAGACACAGAAAGAAAGGAAAATGTATTTTAGTCTTAATGTGAGATTAAAACCCGAGAGTACACAGGGACTGTGTTTCATTCTTCTGTGTGGCGATGAAGAGTCTGTGTTAGGGCATATGGTCTTTTATTTTACTATTTGTTTACTCGTTTGAGTTGTAGTGGACGGATGACGGCTCTAGGCTACCAGAGAGTATCTGTGTTGTGTTGTCCCAAGGCCAGCAGGGGAAGACAGAACGCTGTTCTGTGTGACTAGCCACATACCTACCTTCTCTCAGTGCTGGATTTACATCTTTCACCTCCCCAAAAACAAACCATTCATGAAAATAAAGATTCATGAGACCTCCTAGATTTGAAAATTAAAGTTGAGCAATGTTTCCCTTCTAAATGTACACTCAGGTAGGTCTGCATCGAGTAGATAGAAACAGACCGGTGTTGAAATCTGACAGAGGGAACAAATTAAGGATCAGACTGCTGAGTGTGCTCGCTAAAGCTACCTAATAAGGAATGGTGCCTGCCTTTCTCTGAGTTATACAGGTCTGTTCCCTTCTGAAGCCATTCCAGGCAAATCTAGGGACTGAGGAACACGACGGTAATGCCATGAGTTAAAAAAGGAAACCACAAACAATAGCACTTATTTCATAGACTCATGGGCCCAGAGCAAATTCCAGAAATCAGGCGATTTGGTTTAGATTTGCTGATCAAAATATCCCCACAGGGGCTGTGCAAAACTTTTTCTTAACACACTGCCTCTGCTTTTTTCTTTTTTTTGGAGAAAAGCCCATGTTATCCTGGAATTTACAATCTTCTTTTCTCTACCTCTCAAGTGCTGGGATTACAGGAATGTGCCATAAAGACTGGCTTCTTTGCTCTTAAGAAGGGGAAACCTCTTCATAAACCATGGGGAACGTTTCAAGTAACCTGAAATTCAGGTTTCTAAAGATTGTTCCCCAGATTTACTTCTATTATGATGTTTTCACTGATGTGCTCATCACTTCAAGGATTCCTCTACCCCAAATAGCTAGACTGATTGACAGAAGTAGAATAATGTTTCAGTTATATTCTAAGGAAAGACCTAGGGATTAAAATTGTTTCTTCTAGCGTGATTAACTGGGAATAGTCCAATGGGATTTTCCATGGAAACATTAAAAAAAAAAAAAAAAAAAAAAACTTAAAACCTCTTTTGAATCAGCGTGTTTACACATACCACTACCTCCTAAAATAGTTTTAAAAGTTTCTCTGGCCACTTTGGCGAAAGATAAAGCCATTTCTACCCTAGAGTGAGGAGAGGGGGTGTCATCTTCAGTAAAGGCATATAAATCACAGCTCGAGTGGAATGGAGGGCAACTGAAGGTACAGTGATGGCAGCAGAAGAACTTTGGGACTTCTGGCTTGAGTCATACAAACTTCTCCTATACCCTGATGTCCATGCTTATTTCTTGGTTTAATTTTAAAATCTCCCCTATACTAAACCTGACTTTTCATCTTCCAGGTGGCCTCTAACCTTCAACTGTTTCTAGTTCCTGAATATACAATCTGAAAGTATATAAACAAGCCAAATCCACACTAATGATTCCAAGTGTTTACTGAATACTTCTGTATGTTTCTGGGTTACATCCATAAACTTGGATGTATATTTGGAAAAGAAATAAGGCCAAATATAAGATACAGGTCTTTCTGTAGAGAATTAAGAGAACGCATTTTAGTTCAGGAAATAAAACTAATATATGTAGATAGCACCACACATGCAAAAATCAGTGCCATTCGAGATGCAGAATAAAATGATAAAAATAAAACAAATACACATTAATTAGTAAGGCTGTTAGGAAAGATTTCAAGCAGGACTTGAGCTGGTCCTTGGCAGATGGTTCTGGACTGTAGAGAGAAGAGGAACTTCAAAAGCTGGAAGGAGTAATGCTGCTGAAAGCATAAAGGCGGGGAATGGCCGTCACGCATGGGTGTTTAGGTGAAAAGACAGCATTTTATGCATATAACTTGCATATGAAATTAGGTGAGTACAAGGGCTAGGTTACGCAAGCGTAAAAAGCAGGTATAAGCTGACCTTACGAGAAAGCCTACGAGAGACTGTGAGAATAAGAACAGAGTGTTAAAGACTAGCTTTTTAAGAGCATGCAGAACGGAGTGGAATGACAGGAGGCCATTGAGGCAACAGGAGGAATATGGCGCAGTGCTGACAGGAAGGAGAGAATGCTACGGCTTGTATGTAGCCCGACATCCCTGTGCTAAGTGCTGGGTCCCAAAGTCCCTGATGGTATGGGACCTAAGAACCAGAACCCAATGGGAAGTTCCAGGTCATTAGTGATATCTCCTTGAAGGGGGCTGTGGGCCTGTGCTCTCTTTCCCTCTCTGGTGTTCTAGCCGAGGAGAGCAGCTTGTTCTTCCATATACTCTTCACTGTAACATGCTGCTTCACTGCAGGCCCCATGGGAACAGGCCCACAGTAAAAGAGCATGGACAGAAACCTCCGTAACTGAGCCAAAGTAATTTCCCACCTGTCTGTCTCTCATTCTCTCTCTCCTCTTTGAGACAGTCTCATATAGCCCAGGCTAGTTTGTAACTTGCTATGTAGGTGACGATGGTCTTGAACTCGTTTCTCTTGCCTCTACTTCCCAAGTGCTAAGATCATAGGCATGTACCACCACACCCCACTTAAACTTTTTCTGTTTACAAGTAGATTTTTCTCAAGTATTTGTTCACTTAGAGAATGCTGGCTGATACACCCAAGGACCAGAACAAAAAGAATTGAAAGGATAAAAACAAAACAAAACAAAAACTCAAGAGTGAGGACACTTGTGAATAACAGAAGAGGAGGTGCCTTAGGAGACACGCTCAGTCACTAAAATGAAGGTCTGAATTACAGCCAACTAAAGGTGGTTAATAAGACTTTGGAATATAAGGGCATAACTCTACTGTGTCTTAATAGGAGATAGAATCACTTGCCTACACAGGAGAGCACTGGTTTGAGCACTCCAGAACTGAATGTAAAGAGTAAAGGACATTTTCTTTGTCAAACACAGTGACTCACTCATAATCCCAGCTTCCAGGAAGTAAACGAGAGACAATCTCAAATTCAAGGTGAGCCTGGGCTACACAGTGAGGTCCAATTTCACAAAGGGGTGGATGGCTAGATGTCTCAGAAGCGAAGAATACATATTCCTCTAAAAGAAGACCCCAGTTTGGTTCCCTGCACCCACAGCAGGTAGCTCACCAACTGCAACTCCACCTCCAGAGGATCTGACTCCCTTCCGGCCTCCACAGGCACCTGCACTCACATGCGCTCCCCTCCGTGTGTAACATAAATAAATATAGCAGGGAGTGGTAGTGCATGCCTTTAATTTCAGCACTGAGGAGGCAGAGGTAGATGAATCTCTGTGAGTTCCAGGCTAGCCTGGTCTACACACTGAATTCCAGGTCAGTCAGAGCTATACAGTGAGGCCCTGTCTTTAAAAAATTGATAGCTGGGTGGTGGTGGTAGCACATGTCTTTAATCCCAGCACCAGAGAGACAGCGGTTGGTGGATCTCCGTGGGTTTGAGGCCAGCCTGATCTACTCTGTCTCGAAAAACCAAAAACCAAAACCAAAACCAAAAAAAAACAATATTGTCCCTGCTCATATCCTTTTCCTGGGAATTACAAACCACAGATTTATAAGCTCCTGGAAAAGTGACTAGCCCACACAGTAGGCCAGCAGGTGCTCAGTGTGTGCTGAATTAGTAAAGCGTGGGAGGCGTGAAAGGGCAAGTTGTTTCCACTGTATGAACCGATAGAGAAAGGAGGCTCTGTCTCTTTCCATGTCTATGGTAAGATTTTTGCAAGTAATAAGTACTTAAAATTATAATTATAAATTTTATTTATATTTTATATATTAATATCAATTACTATTTATGTTTTTATAAAATTAAAATTATTAATTAGTGTAATAACCATCAATAAATATACTACTGGTTAAATAGTCTAAGTCTGCTTGACACAGGTTAAAGTAGAAGCTTTTATAGCATCAAAAGAAAAGCCCACTCTGCTTTGCGCATCTACCTAGCTGCAAACTGTACAAAAGAACTACAGGACTTGGGCAGGTGCTAGGAATGCTCCTTTGAGTATGGTGCAGACAGTATCTGCAACTGGTAAGGGTTCCAGGTCATCCAGATTGGTTTAGGAAAGTCCCAGTGACTAAATGTCTTATTTGTGTTTTGGAAATGTGCCCTCAACAGTGTCTGGGTTCACAACCAATAATCTGCCTGCTAAAGGAAAATTGACACCCAGTGGAAGAGAAGCAGCCAGGTTAGGGCAGCTTTTTTGCCTTCTTTTGTTCACCTCCTCCACTGTGGATAAGGAAAATGTCAGCGGTGTCTTTTGTCTCTAGCTCTTCCAAAATCTTAATAAATAGAAGGCAAGGAAAGAATAGACTGAAAAAAGTAAAGACAAAGTCTCAAAGTACCTATTCTCACAAGCCACAGAACACAAGCATACTATTAAAAAGAGAACAGAGGAGCAGGAGGAGCTAGGGAGCTGTTAGTGTTACCCATTCTTGATTAAATGCAGACCACAAAAGGAGTCTTGATGGGAGAAGGGTACTGCAGCTCCCAGGACATCTGGGCCCTGGAATTAATCTTTAACTGTTTGGTGATAGCAAAGCACGTGACTTTGGGGGCAGCAAATACCTGCAATGATGACTGAGTCAGTTCGGGCTGGGCCAAATTTCAGTGTCATCTCATGCTTGTGTTTATGAACTGCCAGGTGGTCCTCATTTGTGAATCTCTGAAATGAAAGAGAAGTGGAGATGTGAGAAAAGGAAAGGGAGACAAACCCTCCTCCCTCAGAGCTCTTTTAAAATGGCCTGCCAAACAGAAACATGTTATGTCTGATCCCTGGAAAGAGGGCATGGAAAAGAATAGAAAGAGGAAAAATGATGGAAATGACACAAGAGATGAAAGAGAGAACAGAGCGATCACAGCAGCAACTGTTTGCATCATCAGGTGTAAACAAGAAGAGCGGACAGAGTGTAAAAACATTAAGGTAAACTTGTGGAGAATAAGGGTAAACAATGTTTAATAACAGCAATAAAGAGGAAAGAGAAAGGCCGGGCACTCGATGGTCATCACAGAAACAGGAAATTTCAGAACGAAGCTCTCTGTGGTGGGCTGAACTGCAGTATTTTATGAGGGACTAACAGGGAGATAAATTATGCAGGATTAGGAGAACCATTTAACTTCCTGGACCCCACAGTGCTGCAGCAGGCGCCTTTGCGGCCATTTGGCTCACAGTTTTAATGAGCCAGGACGGAACTGTAGATGACAGAGGCCCAATGGCCAGCAATAATGGCACACACCAGCCCCATTGGCCAAATGTTGTCTCCCTTCATCAAGCAGTCGCCTGAGCTCCAACAGCCATAAAGGGGCCAGTACAATACTGCTGGCTGTGTAATGACAGGAAAAAAGGGGTGGGGTAGAGAGGAGCCTGTAGGCAGGATGAGAAAAAAGAACGTATTACACAGACATTTGTGTAGAGGTTTGAGTAAAAGAACATGAAAAGGTAAGGCAAAGTCTATCCCAGTTTATGCCTAAGACAAGGTTACTGGGTAATAATTTATGTTGCTGCTCCTTTAAAAGGAGGAGATGAAAGAACAGATGAACAGCAGTAATTCAAAGTCCCTTTGAGGCCACTGGCCCTGTTCTTTCGTTAGAACATTCCTGCCACAGAAAAAGCTAGGGTACTGCAGGTTTCTACAGCCTTTTAGCTGAAAGGCCTGAAACATGGTTCTACTTGCTTTGTTTCTAAAAATAGTGACTGCTTAGTTTCTTGCTTTTAGTTTCTTCATTAGATATATCTTACCACTAAACATCAGACCTGGAGCCCTTTTCCACAGCCCTTTACTAAACAAATACACAGGAGTTAGTCCCATCCTAGCTCCCATTTGGTTAGGTAACAACATCAAACTAGTCTTGTCTCCCTCATTTTAACCAAATTTTAAAACTTTTTAGAGTTTTATTTAATGTGAATAGGTGTTTTGTTTGTATGTAGGTCTGAGTACCATGTGCTTGTCTGGTGCCCACAGAGGTCAGAAGAAGCCATCGAGGGTGTTGGATATTCTGGAACTAGAGTTACAGACTGTGAGTTGCCATGTGGGTGCTGGGAATTCGACCTGGGACTCTGGAAAAACAGCCAGTACTATTAACTGCTGAGCCTGCCTCTTTACCCAATTTATAACTAAAGACAGCATTAAGAGCTAAGATCCTCCAGGTAAAACTTAAAGGCCTAAATAGCATGGTTCAAGTAAAAGAGATCTATGACAAAATGGACATAAAAGGTTCCCTAAAGAAACTCGTGCTGGGTGGTGGTAGTGCACACCTTTAATCCCAGCACTCTGGAGGCAGAGGCAGGCAGATATCTGTGAGTTCGAGGCCAGCCTGGTCTACAGAGTGAGTTCCAGGACAGCCAGAGTTACAATAGAGAAACCCTGTCTCAAAAAAAAAAAAAACAAAAACAAAAAAAACCCCAAAACAAACAAAAAAACAAAGGAATGAAAGAAAGAAAGAAAACAAACTCTATGCATCAGCTCTTTCAATTATAGATCTGCCCCTAAGGAATGGGGTCAGAGAGAAACAGTCTGTTAACTAGGTTAAATAAGTTGCTGCAAAAATCTGGGCCTGCCATGCATTTGAAAAAGGAAATCAGTCAAATCTAGTTAGCTGGAGAAAACAACACTCTTTCACGATGGATATGAAGAACAGTACTAGCAGTGTTATGCTACAATGATCATTTAAAACGCATTTTTATAAGCTGGGTGTGGTGGCAATGCCTTTGATCACAACATTCAGGGGGCAATAGAGGTACACATACCTCTGTGAGCTGAAGGCCAGTCTAGACTACATGCAAGTTCCAGGCCAGCCAGGACTATATAGCGAGACATGGTCTTTAAAAAAAAAAAAAAAAAGCATTTTTATAGGCACTTAAGGAAATTTCATGAAGCCGGAGGAGTACCTGCTAACCAAGAAGGCCTCTTCCAGCATGAGACGTCTAGTCTGTTCAAAAAAGGGGTGAAGCCAGATATGGTTGCATACTGCTTTGGCTCCAGCACTAAGATGAGCTGGAGGCTGGCCCAATCTGCATGGGAAGGTCTAGATTACCTAGGGCTACATAGAAAGACCCTCCTCCACTCCACTTTAAAAAAAAAAAAAAGTTCTAGAGAAAGATTTTAAATTTCTATCAGATTTTGCTCTGGATTAAGTTTTTTTCAGTTCTCTTCCTCACTCTCTTCTGCTTCTTCTCTTACTACCACCCCCTTCTCTCTCCCTCTCTCTCTCCCTTTCTCTCTCTCTGTGTTGGGTTGGAGATGAAACTTTGAGCCTTGTGTAAGTTAGGAAAGGTGTTTTACAGTGTCATACAGCTCTCTATGTATTTTATTCTATGAATTTAAAAACATTACTCTGAACCCAGTGTGGTTGTGTTCACCTTAAGTCCCAGCACTTCAGAGGCAAAGGAAGACAGATTTCTGAGTTCAAGGCCAGCCAGGTCTATATTGTGAGATCCTATCTTAAAAAAAGCAAAAACAGGGCTGGAGAGATGGCTCAGTGGTTAAGAGCACTGACTGTTTCTTCTAGAGGGTTCTGAGTTCATTTCCTAGCAACTACATGGCAGCACACAACCATCTATAATGGGGCTTGATACCCTCTTCTGGCATGCAGGTGTACATACAGAGAGAGTACTCATAAATACAATAAACAAATCTTTAAAAAAAAAACATAAATTTTTAAAAAAGCAAAAACAAACAAGCAACACATTACTCTGTGTACAGTCTGGATATGAAGTTCCCCCCAGGAGGCTCACACATGCATCAAAGGGAGAATTAATCCACTGATAGACTCATAATTTGATGGCATTTTTGGGAAGTGACTGAAACTTTCAGCAGTGAGGCCTTGTTGGAGAAAGGAGACCTGCCACTGGGACTACATCGTGCCACAGACCTGTGTCTTTCTGTCTCCCAGCCATGACTGAGCTGAGCAGCTCTGCTGTGCCCTTCACTGTCTCCTTTGCCATGACGCTCTGACTCACTACAGACCCACAGTGACAGGACCAGCAGGCTATGGGCTGCAAGCCAAACAGACCCCACTTCTCCTTGAAAACACTTAACTTACATCCTCTGAGAAAGGGTTTATGGTTTCCACTAAACTACTAACAGATTAAAGGGGAAAAAAAAGCAGAACCCTGTGAGAAACTACAATGTAGTGCC
Source organism: Cricetomys ansorgei (assembly GCA_026225945.1). Taxonomy (NCBI): domain Eukaryota; kingdom Metazoa; phylum Chordata; class Mammalia; order Rodentia; family Nesomyidae; genus Cricetomys; species Cricetomys ansorgei. The sequence continues at coordinate 1,127,311 of JAMJFZ010002087.1, read as the reverse complement.
CTTCAGGAATCTGTAGCACTAATTTAAACAGGCAACTACCAAGCTTTGACTCTAATCGCCTACCTTCTGCTGTTTCTGATACGGTTCTTGTCAACTGAGGTGTGTGTGGGGGTTAACAGCTGACTGAAACTTTTTGAAAGTCAGTCTCAATCCAGCTACTGTTTTATTCTTTTTTTTTTGAGATAGGGTCTCACTGTGTACTTCTGGCTGTCCTGAAACTTGCTATGTAGAGCTCTTTCTGTTTGCTCTTTTTTCTTTTCTCTCTTTCCCTCTTTGTCTCCATTGCTTCCTCCCCACCTCCACCTCTCTCTCTGACAGAGTCTCTACAAAGCCCTGGCTGTCCTGGAACTTACTATGTAGAGCAAGCTGGCCTCAAACTCACAGAGATCCTACCTGCCTCTGCCTCTGCCTCCCAAGTGCTGGGATTAAAGAAGTGTGCCACCACACATGGCCTGGATATTGTTTTAAATATTTCTTAGCTAGATATAGTGGAGCATGCCTTTAATCCCAGCACTTGGGAAGTAGAGGAGGGCAGATCTCTGTGAGTTTCTGCCAGCCTGGTCTACCTGTTGAGTTCCAGGGCTGCACAGTGAGACCCTGTTTCTGTCATCACCATCATCACCACCACCATCATCACCCTTTATTTTCTCTCAACTCTTACCAATCAATCAATCAATCATTATGCATATGGGTGTTTTGCCTGCATGTATGTCTGTGTACCATATGCACGCCTGATTCTTGCAGAGGTCGGAAAAAAGCATTATGTGCCCTGGGACTGTAATTACAGAGAGTTGTAAACTGCCATATGTGTGCTGGGAACTGAACCTGGGTCCTCTGCAAGAGCAGCCAGTGTTCTTAACCACTGAGCCATCTCACCAGTACCTCTCACTTTGAAAAAAAAGTTTAAAATTTTTATAATTTTATGTGTATGAGTATTCAGTTGCAGGTACATCTGTGTACCACATGTGTGTCTGGGCCCCCGGAAGAGGGCTTTGGATGCCCTGGAACTGGAGTTACAGATGGCCATGAACTGCCATGTGGGAGTTGGGAACTGAAATCCTCTGCCAAGAGCAGCCAATGTTCTTAACCACACTGAGCATTCTTTCCAGGTCTATTTCTTTTCATTTATTACAAGTTAATACTTTAGCAAATCTTTAGACCACAGGCTAGAGAATAGCTTTGTGGTAGACCATCTGCCAAGGCCCTGGGTTTTATCACTGAAAAAAAAATTTTTTTAAATCAGCCTGTCAACCAAAGCTTCCCCATCCCCACCCCAGGGATTCAGTTCTGAACTTTATGCTTAGGGAATAATCTTTCTGGAAGCAATTTTTCAAATAGAATAATAAAATTATTAAGTGATAAAAAATCTGGGCTTAATACAAAAAGCCCATTATTTCACTAAACTTAAAATGCAGGGCTCCCCAAAAGATTTTCTTTTAAAATTATTTAAAAATCTATTCCCTATTCCTATTGTTAATACTTTTAGTAATCTTCCTCTGCTCCTTCGATTAAGGTTTCAGCTAAATATCCACTCAGGAAACAATCTGACTGTAGGATAATCACTTTCAATAAATGTACACATACTGACCATCTCCAAGACAGCAGAGAACTGATATTATTCAAAATGGGGTCTAAAGAATTTGAGTCGTGCTAGATTAGGAAGGAAATTTATTAGCTGTATGAAAGCATAGATCTAAGTCTCACCTGCTCAAGTAAATGAGTGAGGATAGCTTCTTTTCTTTATAGGCTAATGTGTACCCATCCAGAGACCAAGGTACTTTAGATCTGATCTGTACTATGCAACGTAGTAAATGGCTACTGGTTACTTGCACTGTGACTTAATTTGTAATTTTTTAAAAGAAAGGGTCTCACTGTGTAGCCCAAGTTAGCTTCAAAATTTCAAGCCCTTTGCCTCAGTATCCTAAGTGCTGAGATCACAGGTATATGGTATTACACCTGGCTTTACAATGTGGATAGTCTGAATCAATGTTCTGTTACTCAATATATAATACCAAAGAAGTGTATGATATCTTGATAATTTTTACATTGATTACATGATTAAATTACAGAGGGTTGTGAGCTGCCCCACATAGGTGCTGGGAACTGAACTCAGATCCTCTGCAAGTGCAGTATAAACACTTAACACTGCAGCCCCTTGATTACATGTTGAGAGGATAATCTTAAAGCATTTTTTAGATTGTATTTATTCTTATCTTATCTTTGCCTGCATATATGTATGCCTGCGCATCATTTGTATTTAGTGCCTTCAGAGGCCAGAAGAAAGCATCGGACCCTCTAGAATGGGAGTTACAGATGGTTGTAACTGGTTGTGAGCCTCCGTGTGGGTGCTAAGAACTGAACTCCGGTCCTCTAGAACATCCAGTGGTCTTAACTACTGAGCCATCTCTCCAGCCCCTGAAATGATAAGTCTTTTATATATAATAGGTTAAAAACTATCTTAAAATTACTCTTGTTTATTTTACTTTTAACATTGCCACTAGGACACTTAAGATTGCATGCGTGAATCACTTTTGTGGTTTGCTTTGGCCTAGGACTCAAACTAAGGACCTCCACAGGAGCGGTGTGTGCTGCTTTTCACTACCAGTGCACCATCGGTGCATTGTTTTTGTTTGTTTGCTCTGTTTGTTTTTGGGTGGGGGCAGTTGTGACTTAGACAGTGTGCCTGAAGACACCACAGCAAGCTGGCTCACTCCTGCAGTGCCAGCTAGCAGAGGCTGTAGGAGGAGGGCTGCATGAGGCCAGGTTGATGCTAGTTCAGGCAACACAGTGAAACCCTGCATGCACTAGACCTCGGGCTCTACTGCTAGCACTGCAAAACCAGTCAACTCTGGAAATTTTATACACATGCCACTCTTCACTCTTTCCCTTTACATCTCTTTTCTCTAAATGCAGCTTGTGTATGACAGCACGCTGTATGTAGTTGCTGCTTTACCAGCAGCAACTAACTACACTTCCTAAAAAAACCTTAGTAATGTTTAGAGACATTTTTGCTTGTCACAACTTATGAGATACAACTAGCTCTAGAGGGCAGAGGCCTGGGATGTTAATAAATACTGTGTACTGTACAGGACAGCATCCCAAAGAATTATCTAGCTTCAAATGTCGTTTGTGTCTCTGCTAAGAAATTCAAGGGATGAAGAGTGGGCTCAGTGATTAAGAGCACTGGTTCTTGCAAAGGAGCTGCGTTCAGCTGCCAGCACCCACATGGAGACTCACCACCTTCTCAGGCATCAGGCACACATGTGATACACAGACATATATAGGTAAAACACTCATATACACAAAATAAAATAATTTAAAAATTCTACCACAGAGCAGTAAAGAAAGAGGAAGGAGAAAAAAAGGCTATTTTTTAGTTTGTCTTGCCAAACTGCCAACATGTTTTTGGACATGAAACTTGAAAGGAAAAAAACTATACGTAAAAACCTCCCAAGTCACTCTTGCAATCTGTAAACACTTAGTGCAGGGAACTGGGAAGACGGAGACAAAAGGATTAGTAGGTAGGAGAACAGATCAATGGTTCTCATTGTGGCCTTCTTAGTAACAGAGATAACAAGAAGTTAGTCAAAAAAATTTTGGCTGCTTTCTTCCCCCGACTCTCTAATGGATTAAAACAAAACAAACAGTAAAGGGAAAGTTTTTTCTTTCTTTCTTAGTTTAAGAAATATTGGGATTGAAGAGATGGCTCGGTATTTAAGGGCACTGCTGCTCTTGCAGAGGACCCAGGTTTAATTCCCTGGACATGCTGGATCACAACCATCCATGACTCCTCACCTCTCAGGCACTATGCACACACATGGTGTACATACATACACACTGACAAAATATTCATGCACATAAATATATAATTTTAATTTAAAAAATTATTTTAAAAATATTAAGCATAAATTAAGGTCAAGACACTATCATGAGGCTAATCTTAAAACTGGCAGTAGACATAGAACATGCAAGGAAAATTATTTCTTTTTTCTTTCTTTCTCTTTTCTATTTCTGAAACAAGGACTCACTATGTAGTTCAGGATGACTTTGAACTCATGATCTTTTTGCATTAGCCTTCTGAATCCTGGGAATGTAGAATGTGTGCCAGTATACCTGATTGGTTTTTTTTTTTCCTCCTTCTTCCCTTCTTTTTTTTTTTTTTTTTTGAGATGGTGTCTCATTTTTTAGATCAGGCTGGCCTGGAACTATGTAGCTAAGGCTGTCCTTGAACTAGTAGCAATCTTCCTGTCTCAGGTTCCAAAGTGCTGGACCCACAAGCTTATAAAACCTAACAGCTTTGGCTTGCTTTTTCTTGTTTTGAGTCAAGGTCTCTCTACATAACCTTGGTATCCTGGAACTTGTTCTATATACCAGGCTAGTTTTGAACCTATAGGGATTTGCCTGCCTCTGCTTTCCAAGTGCTGAGATTGAAGGCATATGCTACCATGTCAGCCCAGCTCTGGCTATTGTTCTTTTCTTAAAAAAGAAAAAAAAAAAAGAGATTTATTTTATTTGTGTGTGTGTGTGTGTGTGTGTGTGTGTAAAAAGAGATTTATTTTATTTGTGTGTGTGTGTGTGTGAGAGAGTGTAAAAAGAGATTTATTTTATGTGTGTGTGTGTGTGTGTGTGTGTGTGTGTGTGTAGAAAGCACTGGATTTCTTGAAGCTGGAGTTACAGGTGATTGTGAACTTCTCAATAACTGATTCTGAGACTAAACTCTGGTCTTCTAGGAGAGAAACTAACTGCTGCGCTATTTCTCCAGTCCTGTTTTGTTGCATTCTTTATTCATTTTCTTGTGTAGGCAGGTGTACTCACTCACGTGTGTGTTCTCTACCACTCTCCACCTTGTTTTTGAATCAAGATCGCTCAGTAAACCTGAAGCTTGCTGTTTCAAATAGAATGGCTATCCAGTGAGGTCAGGGAGGTCCTTAGATCCTCGTTTCTATCTCTCCAACACTGCGTTTACAGGCCTGTGCAACCACAGCTCCTTCTGTGTGGGTGCTGGGGACCTGAGCTGCAGACCTCACGCTTGAGCAAAAGCACTTTCACCCAGTGAGCCATCTCTAGCTCCTTGGACGTCTCTTATGAACAATTTTTTAGTACTACAAGATGGTTCAGTTGGTAAAAGTACTTGCCACCAAACCTGACAACCTGAGTTTGAGCCCCAGGACCCACATGGTAGAAGCAGAAAACTGACTCCTGTCAGGTGTCCTCTGGCCTGCCTCCATGTACACATGATGGCAGGAACACACTCCAAAAGAAATAAAATATAATTAACAATTTTCACGGGACACTTCTGGTTAAAGACCTTACACATTTCTAAGAAGACTGCCAGTCCCCTATCCTGTACTAGGGGACTCTGAATCCTCTCTCTTAGGAAACAGACTCAATGAATGGAACGAAGAGTCTGAAATGGCCTGAAGAACAAAGGTGCTGGGACCTGTAAGTCAGTCAGGGATAATCTAAATGAATAGTCTTAAGACTTTAAGTTTATTTGTTTTTATTGCCTTGTTTGTAGCCTGGTTGAAACTCACCATGCAAAGCAGAACAGCTTCAACTTGCATCGCTCCTCTTGCTGTTTCCTGAGTGCTAGGGTTACAAGTGCGCATCGACATGTCGCCCAGTTTTACTTTTTTTTTAACTGAGGGGCAATATATAGAAAACACTCATATAGAAGACACCCAAGTCTTTATCGGGATCGAATGAAGTCCTGAGTGAACGTGTATTATTGACGTGAACACAGCTATGTCAAGGACCCCAACGCCTCAGACTCATGGGGACAGCAAAGCCTTCCCTAGGTCAGGCTCAGAGGAATAGCGAAGCCTCCCGTGGTCCAACTACAAGCGTTGACACTGTATACAGAAACTATCAACCACAGTTTTCTCCTGGCAGACGACTACAGCCTGAGATGCTCTCCTTCAGAGACCATCTGTGGTGATCAGCCACCCCACTGTCCCTTCATAAGTGCTGGACATGATAAACTTGCTGAGTTTCCAGGTTGCTCTGGTGCATCTCCACCAGAGCATACAGCCTAGCTTTTCTATATGTATGTCCACTGTTTCTTCATTCCTCAAGGCACCAGTCAGGTCAATCCCAAAGTCATGGCAAGTCATGGCAGTTTTTAAAATTATTATTCATGCAGGGTGGTGGTGGTGCACGTCAATAATCACAGCACTTCAGAAGTAGAGGCAGGAGGATCTCTGTGAGTTTGAGGCCAGCCTGGTCCACAGAATGAGTTCCAGGACAGCCAAAGTTATAACAGAGAAACCCTGTCTCAAAAAAACAAAACAAAAGGCAAAAAATAAATAAAATTTTCATTCATTACTACAGTAAGGGAGGGTGACATGTGTACCACAGAGGGTGTGGTCAACTTTATGAAGTTGGTTTTTCTCCTTCCACCAATTCTTGGAATTGAAATCAGGTCGCCAAGTTTCTGTGGTGAGAGCCATTACCTACTGAGCCATCTCTCAGGTCTGAAAGGCATCCATTTTAAGTGTTGTCTCAATGAAACTGTCTATAAGTAAACACCTGCATAAACACAATCAAGATCAAGACATAAAACTACCTTATGCTCGCCTTTCATTAGGTTTTTGTTTTGGAGACAGGGTCTCACTATGTAGCTCTGCTATCCTAGAATTCTCCACGTAGACCAGGCTGGCCTCAAGCTCACAGAGATCCTCTCCTCTGCCTCCCCAGTGCTGGGTTTAAAGGCGTGTGATACTATACCTGGCTCCCTTACATTTTTAAGTGAGATAATTCAACAAGGTGGTATAGTACCTGTATGGAGTAAATACTCAGTTAGTCACCCCTTCCTGTTTCACATTTCAAGACAGAAAGGTATTATACTAAAAAAAGTAATTTACTTACAGAATAATTCTAAGTAAGTCAGTGTTTACAATTTTTTTCCTACCTAATTTTCTTAGTTTCCTCAAAATATTTTGAATAGCATCTCTGAACAAAACTAAACAAGGCTGACAAAAGAGACAAGGCCAAAATAAAACTAATTTTTTGCCGTTTGGCTGAGCCAGAGACAAATAATATTGGCATTAGGATTATAGAAGTTCCACGATGTATCCTTGGTAAGGCATTTTGATGAATGAAATTTCTGTGCAATATTCCTTGTGGATTTGCCACATGGCCATATGTTTTCTTGTGTGTATGTTCATGTTTGCCTTCCATCTGTCTGGCATGCTAAAAAGCACCCTCTTATTTTTTATTTTATTTTATTTTATTTTTTTGAGACAAGGCTTCTCTGTGTAGTCCTGACTATCCTGGAACTCACTCTGTAGTCCATGCTAGTCTTGAACTCAGAGATCCTCTTCCCTCTGCCTCTCTGGGATTAAAGGATACGACACCACTGCTTGGGAGAAGCACTCTCTTATTGAGCAACATTCCTAGCCCTCATTTTACTTTTCTCTGGCTTATTTTTGATTTTTTAAAAATTTCTATTATTAGTAGGGGCACCGTACTATGGCAGATTTGTGGAGGTTATAGGACAATTTTGTGGAGTCAGTTTTCTCCTTCTACCTTAAAATAGGCTCCAGGGATCCAACATAGGTCATCAGGCATGAACAGAAAACACTTTTATCTGATGAACCATTTTGCCAGCTCCTTTTGTTCCTTAGGTTCCACGAAGTTGTCCAGTCTAACCCTGAACTCCCTCTGTCATCCAGACTAAAACTGGAGATCCTGCCTTATCCTCTTGAATAAATGGGGTTATAGCCTTCAATACCAGGCCTGGCCTGCCTTAGTTTATAAGAGTAAACAGAGGAAGAAGACAATCACAGCTCTTTAGTAATTAGGAAATAAGCCCTGAATACATAAACCATCACGGGATAATGCAATGAACTGAGTTTACATTTGTGATTATCTGAAAAAATCACTTGTGCTAAAGTCTAATGACCTTTTACTCTGAAGTTTCTGGGTTTAGAGGTACTACATGGACAGAACAGCTTTATTATAATATCTACATGTGGACATATTTTGGTAAAAGAAAGTGGTAAGAAAGACTATGGAAGCCCTGAGAAACTGAACAGCAAGTGTTGAGCAAATAGGAGAAAACACACTGCTCTTAAGAGCATGATTTTGACAGGGCTTTTTACCCTTGTTGAAGTGCTTCATTTCCCAATGCATATCCACAGCTGGGAAAGATGGAAAGGAATAGAAGGGAAGGATCTGAATACACACATACAGACACATCTCAAAGTCAACATGGCTTTCATTTAGCCTCAGTCACTCCAAGGTGCCTGCTTTCTCCAAGATGATGCTGTTTGCAAAGTGAGTCACACATCCTGCTTTCAACGCTTCATGGCTTTTGAATGAATCATTCCAAAGTACAGGATTGTCCAACAAATAAACACAACCACAGAGCAGCTGCTCATGTGTGGCTTTGTGAGCAAGGAAATTTATAGAGGAAAAATAAGGACAGGAAACTTCTTCCCAAAATACTCAGAGAAAATGCTGTCAGGGAAAGGAAGCAGGAGAAACAGGAGGGAGCACCCCACCAACCTGTGCCTAAGGCACATCCGTTTGTCTATGGGCGGAGGGATTTTGTCCGAGAAAGCTAGATGATAATAATAAGGAAAGGACTTTGAGAATCTTTGCTTCAGTGGCTGAGTGAAGTTTTTTTTGTGGCTGTTATTATTTCTGCTGTTTCCAGTTTGTTTTGCTTTGGTTTTGAGATAAGGTCTACGCACTGAGATCAAAGGCGTGTGCCACCACCTAGCTCTCCACTCCCCCTTTAATAACATTCTGTTATATATTTCAGCAAAACCTCTGCTAAGCTATATGCCCAATAAAAAGACTACTGTCAAACAAGGCCTTGCATAACTGGATTGCTTTGGGGGTAATGCAGAGGTGAGACAACAAGTTTGAGGAAAATATAATTGGTCTTTTTGGCTCCTTTTGAACCTTTCTTGTTTGCTTCTTCTATAAAGGTTGAAAAGTTTGATATTCACTTTCCCAGTCTCCCACAAAGGACTTCAGTTGCCCAGTATTTCTGGGCAAGTCTTTTTCTCCCTCATAAAAGGCAGTCCTGGACTACACTTTGTTTCTTTTTCATTCTCTGACAGTGAAGGAACAAGCATGAGTAAATGTTAAAAATTATTTAGCAGAGAAGGGAAATAATGGAAATCCTTGATACTTGCTTATCTGCTCAAACTCCAATTTCTGGATTTATTGTGTTATAAACATGCACACAATTTTAAGTTATTGTTAAGTACTTGCAGGAAAAATAATCCCTAACCAGTACAAGGTAATTCTCACAATGCATAGAGTCTTCTCCATTTTCTATTTAAGGGACTTGGACGTGAGATGTGCCAGAAAGTATATTATTTTACGTCTTCATCAGTATCAACTTTATACTAATAAAAAATACATTTTCACATCTGTATAACATATCAAAGACATCAACTCATCATCACTTATGACCCCAAGGTTCCGTGGACACAACAGCTATGAACTGTTTAGACTCTGGGGAAGAACAAAATAGAGAAAGAAAGAAAAACACTTGATGATATTGCTCTTGAAACTGAAGGTTACAGATCATTCTTCACTAAAGATGGAGCTTTAAATTAGAGCCCTACCTTTTCTTATTCTTGGCCATTCCTCTCCCTTGATACCTAATATCTGGTTTTCTTTTTCCTTCTCACACCTAGAACTATGTAGCCCAGGATGGCCTTGAACTTGGAAGTCTTTCTGAGACAGCCTCCCAAGGACTAGGATTACAAGCATTAACTACAACATCTGGCTATGTCTTTAATGTTCTTTATTAAGTTCCAGAGCCCTCTTGGGAACTATGCTTAAGATAAAGACAGATCCATTGTCCATTCTTAGGTGGTAGTTATATATGGGGCTGGATTAAATGTTCAACCAATTTTAAAGAGACAGTTCCTAGGAGTGAAAACTCCCAGAAGTAATTCAGTAGGGCCTGGTCCTGTGTCCATTACATGGTCACCTGCTTTCTCCAAAGGATGCCTCATGATAGGCCTTTTAGTGTTTTACTTTCCAGATGTATAGCCACTTAGTTGGGATACACTAGAGTCCACAAGAGGATAACTTCAGTTCTTAACAAAGCAAGAAAAGCTTTTTTTGGTGGGTGGGAGTGGGGGGGAGAATCGAAACAAAATCAGACAGTACTATAAAGTTCTTACTGACATTATTCATCTTATTTTCAATCTTATCTAATCCCAAATTCTGATTAGGATATTATGAGGTCCACAGTCCTTGGAAACCCATCAAGTACTTTATTTTTTAATTTTTTTACATAGTGTTACAATCCCTGTATCTTACAAATGGATGGAAAGGACAAAGATAAAGTGCTATTTTAATACTAAAGCTTGGAAAATCTAGTACACTGTGTTTAGCTTAAGCTGATGAAAACCTCACTATATAAAAACAATACTATAAACATTTCTTCAAAATATAGGAGCTTGCAATACACTGAGAAGAGAACAGGGCTAATAAACATCCATGGTTGGTTTTTCTCAATGTATTTATTAATTACAAGTCATGTCAAATCTCAGGGATTCAATGCCTGGGCACTACGCAGGGACTTCACTCCATTGCTTCTCTCACCTTTCTCTCCTGATTCTCCGCCCAAGTCCTTTAATCTAGCCCCTCTCCACTACAGGCCTTCACAACACAATGGTATCTCTGGGTCTGATCACCTGCCACAGACCTTTGATTGTGTCACCTTCAACTGTAAACAACTGGCCTTCTCACATGGAGATCTGAGTGGCTAGCACAGAGGTGTAAATGGGTAGGAAGCTGCAAGGTATCAGATTTCACACACTGCAAGACATCAGGAAGCCCTTTCCCCCCAAAAAGCACACAGGAGTAAAATATTCCACAATAGAACAAAGTCAGTAGAAAGCCAATAAAACTAGAACTGCCTCATCTTTGAGAGTTCACAGAAATGATTAAAAATCAAGCCAAACAAATAAATAGAAAACTAGGAAAAGGAGAGAAAGATGTGGTGACTTGAATGGGAATGCCCCCTCCCCCCAAGCTCATATGAATACGCGGTCCCCAGTTGATGGAGCTGTTTGGGGAGGATTAGGAGTTGGCCTTGTTGGAGGAGGTTTGTCACTGGAGGCCCACACTAGTCCAACTCCATTCCTGAGCTCTCCCTGCTGCCATGTCTTTGCTCTCCATCCAGGTCTCTAACCCTCTGAAACCATGAACCCAGTTACACACTTTCTTTACAAGCTGCCTTGGCTGCAGTGTTTTATCACAGCAATGAAGAGCAACTAGGACAAAGATCTTCTTCTTTAGCTAGTGTTTAGATGACTGTCTCAAGTTTACAAAGATCCTCCCCACTTCCCCACACACAAAACCAATCTCTCAGTTCCAAATGCAGCAATTTGTTTTTATGCATCTTAGTTGGTGGAACACTTGCTTACTATGCAAAAAGTCTTGGATTAAATCCCCAGGACCACATAAACAGGTGTGGTTTATGTCTGTAATCCTAGCACTCGGGAAGATGAAGGAAAGAAGCTCAGAAGTTGAAGGCTTACTAACTGCTAGGCAAGATATACCCCTGCTGTAGCAGTGGTGTGACTGCTGTGGAAATAACCAGTTGCTTTCTGATTGGATCTCCCTTTTGTAGCCTTGTTCTATGAAAGGGTGTGCTTGGTACTGAAAACCTAAACCTAGCCAAAAGCTGGGAAGGTCGTAGATCCTAGGGGATAGCCTACTACTTGTTTTGCTCAATAGACATAGTAGCAAACTGTTTTCTAAATATTTATGCTTATACTCTTAGATTAGATTAACGTTGCTCTCAACCTTCATCAGAGAAGCTTCCTTGTGAAGAGAGCAGCAGTTAACACGGACTCATAACTGATCAGAGTGCTGAGAATAAGTGACTGTTGGGATAGTCAGCCCTAAATAGGATGTCAGTCACACACACACACACACACACACACACACACACACACAAACACGCATACACAGAGAAAGACACACACACACACAAACACATACACACACACACACACAGACACGCATACACAAACACATACACACACACACAGGGAAAGACACACACACACACTCACACGTACACACACACAGACACACACAGAAAGACACAGACACACACACACAGACACACACACACACACAGACACACACACAGACACACACAGACACACACACACAGAGAAACACGCACACAGGGAAAGACACACATACACACTCACACGTACACACACAGACACACACACAGACACGCATACACAAACACACATACACACACACAGGGAAAGACACACACACACACTCACACGTACACACACACAGACACACACAAAGACACAGACACACACACAGACACACACAAAGACACAGACACACACACCAAGACTCAAGGACCATCAAAGAAGTCAGGGCGTAAAGAATGTAAGAGCCAGAGAAGGAGGGGAGTACTTCTGGATGGGGCATATCCACTGTACTCATGAACTCACAGCAGCTGTGGTTACCTGGACAAGACTGAGTTACTCAACATTGCAGCACGGATAGGGAGGAGTTCATGAGGCCCTACATACGGAGTTACCGGCAGTCAATGCCTACTGAAGTCATTTTTCTTCAGGGACCATTGCTCATGCTCAAGTAAATAATCTCACACTCATGCTCATGCATGTAACCCTAGTTAAAATCAGCTGGTTATTAAAAAGCTAACATGAAAGTAGAAGGAGCACTTGTTGAGAAGAAAGGGTTCATATGTAGTGGGAAATAAAAGAATAGGGTATGTTTAAACATCAAAATATATTATGTATAAAACTGCTGGGAGCATTGGAGCTTCAGGGGCACATCTCACCAGTTAAGCAAAGATTACAATGAGCCAGTTTGACAAAGCCATGAGGGATTGTCTGCTGAATGCCTTTGCCACTGCTGGGCCTTATTGTACTTGTTGGTATCATGGTCTCCTTGTCTCCTATGGTATGAAAGTTCTATGGGGGTCTCCAACCCCTCACCGGACAGTTTATTGGCACACACCACAATGGTGATGATTTTCCCTTGAGCAGTGCCACTTTGGTAAGGCAATGCCACTCAGTTAAAACTAGTGATTCAATTGAAACTCCAGAAAAAATAACTAAAGAACATGTAGAGTCAAGAACAGTAGGTTAACATATAGTTACAGGATTAGATTAGGATGCTTTGCCAGCTGCCTTGGAATTAATAACATAGGAAACATTAGTAACCTAAGGAATAACATAAAAATAAGAACACGTATTTTTGCTAGGGACTTTTTTGGTCAAGGATAGGAAAGCTGGAACAAAAAAAACCTTAATTGCTAGGGCCCATGAGTTTCACCTATGAAAAACAGACCCATGATTCAAGAAATAACAGATGGTTTCAGTGCCCATTGTTAGGCTTGAACTTCCTTGACCACAAATAAAATGGATTCTTTTCTGTTTTTTTATAATTAAAAATTTGTTGATGAGTTTGGGGTATACCTTGAGGATATACAGCTATGCAGCAGAATCTCCTTTTTCCTAAGAAAATCAAGACCCCTGACTTAAAGTTTTCTAGTTGTGATAAACTTCTTTCACCTTTCATGCTAACTGAATAGGAATTGTGTTAGGTTAGGGTACTATGGCGTGTACCCCTTCCCTAGTGACTGACAACACTGCTACCTGCCAGCTGCAAGAGAAGCTGACGGAGAAGTTACCTGGCTTGCTTAAACCCTGTTAATCTATAACAGAATAGCCATCGCTTCTAGGGTAGAGATGCACTGTGGGGAAAAAATATTTGGGGAAATAGGTGTTCAGGTGTGGGTTTAAGATAATTTGTTTTTTAAAAAATATGGAACTTGTAATCACTGAAATGTAAACCTGTCATCATTATGTGAGGTTTAAGTTTATGGTTAGGGTGTGACTGTAATGCAGTCTTTCCCCATGGGGGGCTTTGTCAGAAAATATAAGGTATATGGAAAACAGACAGACAGAAGGAGGGGTAGTAACAGTAGAAGGAGGAAGGAGTAGAGAAGAAGAGAGAAGAGCCTGAATAAAGAGAGAAGCTTTGTCCCATCTATAAGAGGTGTGGTTTTGTACATGTTATTTTGCCAACTATGCTTCTCCTTCCCGGGTTGATGAACTCCTGCCAGGGCTGAACCCAGGGGATAAAATGTATGACACTATTAAAGAATAAATAATTTAAAAATTTTATTTTATGTGTATGAATGTTTTGCCTATATGTATATCTATCTGTGTACCATTTGTGTACTTCCTGCAGTATTTAGGAGGTAGAGATAGGTGGATCTGTGAGTTCAAGGCCAGCCTCATCTACAGTGAGTTTCAGACTAGCCAGGGTTATACAGTGAGACCCTGTCTCAAAAACAACAAAAAGAAGGGAAGAAAGGCAGGGGAGAAAGAAAAAGAAAAAAGATGTTTAACTTTATATGTTATCAGTGAAATGGGAGTTAAAAACATGCGCTGGAGACATGGCTAAGTGGTTAAGAGTACTGGCTGGTCTTCCAGAAGACCTGGGTTCAAGTCCCAGCACCCACATGGTAGCTTACAATCATCCGTAACTCCTGTTTCAGTGGATACGATACATTCACATACACAGGCAGGCAAAACACCAATGCACATAAATAAAGATAAATAAATCATTAAAAAAAAAAAGAAAGTTAAAAACAATAATGAAATACTAACACACATTCTTTAGACAAATCCAAAACCCTTAATGATGAGGTTGAGCAGCAGGACTCTCACTCCTTGCAGGTGGGATTCCAATATGGTAGTTTGAGAACAGTTTGGCAGTTTTCTTGTATGTGTGTGGTGTGTGTGGGAGTGAGTGCATGGTGCAGGTCTGTGTGTGGGCACATGCATGCTATGGAGTGTGGAGGTCAGAGGACAACTTTAGGGAGTCAATTTGATCTCTTTCCATCATGTGGGACTCAGATTGTCAGGCTTAGAAGCAAGCACCTTTACCTGCTGAGCTTTCTGGAAGGTTCCAGTTAGGCTGTTTCTCAGAAATCTAAACACACTCTTTCCAAATGATTTCTTGATTGTGCTCTTTGGTACTTACCTAAATGATATAAAAATATATGTCCATACAAAAGCCTGCAACATGTTAGAAATCATAATTACTCAAACCTGGAAGCAAACAAGATATCCTTCATTAGGTGAATGGATAAATAAACAGTGACACCCCCAAACTGGGATACTATACAGTACTACAAAGAAACAAGCTATCCAAGGCAAGAAATGCTACAGAGAAAACACAAATGTGTATTGGTAAGTGAAAGAAGCTAATCTGAAAACGTTACAGGCTGTATGACTCCAACTCTATGATGTTCTGGAAAAGATAAAACCCTCCTGATAATAGAGAACAGTGGTACCAGGAGAGGGCGGGAGGAGCAAGCACAGCACAGAGGATTCAGGACAGTGAAACCACTCCATATAATATGACAATGACATAAACAAGTCATATATTTGTTAAAACCTACAGGATGCAACCAACGTCAGGAGTGAACTCTGTAAATTACAGACTCTGTGATAATGTGTCAGTGTAGGTTAATCAAGTGTAACAAATACATCAGTGCTTCAGTATGCTGATGGTGAGGAAGGCTGGACATTGTGCTGATAGGGGTATGTGAGGATTCTACTTCCTACTTAATTCTGTATGAACCTAAAATTCTCTTTAAATTTTTTGCTAATAGGGCTGAAGATTTAGCTCAGTTGGTATAGTGTTTTGCCTGGCATTAGGAGGCCCTATGTTCAATTTACAGAACAGCATGAATTGAGCATAGTGTCTCACACCTGTAATCCTCTTTTTGTTTGTTTTTTCAAGACAGGGTTTCTCTATTGTAACTCTGGCTGTCCTGGAGCTCACTCTGTAGATTAGACAGGCCTCAAACTCAGAGATCCACCTGCTTCTGCTTCTGGAATGCTGGGATTAAAGGTGT
The DNA here is from genome assembly GCA_026225945.1 of Cricetomys ansorgei. NCBI lineage: Eukaryota > Metazoa > Chordata > Mammalia > Rodentia > Nesomyidae > Cricetomys > Cricetomys ansorgei. Next base: position 1,111,398 of record JAMJFZ010002087.1, on the reverse strand, counting down.
GTACCACCAAGCCCGCTAGCACACCTGTAATCCTAAATAGAGGTAGGAGGAGCAGAAATTCAAGGTCATCCTTAACTACATCCTGAGTTCAAAGCCACCTTGGGCTACAGGAGACATTGTCTCAAAAAAAAAAAATCACACACACAAAAAAAAATTTAAAAAAAGAAACTGAGCAGTGGTGGTGCACACCTTTAATACTACTTAGCACTCGGGAGGCAGGGGCAGGCGGATCTCTGTGAGTTCCAGGCCAGCCTGGTCCACAGAGTGAGTTCTGGGACAGCCAGGGCTACAGCAGAGAAGCCCTGTCTTGAAAACAAAGAAAAAAACAAAACGAAAAATATATGCAAAAAAAAATCTACAAGCTAATACAAGTACACGGACCAAACAAACCAAATAGCCCCGCCAAAGAAGGCCAGATATGGGGGCACACTCCTGTAATTCCAGCTATTCAGGAAGCTGAGGCAGGAAGATCAAATTTAGGGTCTGCTTGGGTTATGTATCTAGCTAAAGCCGCCCAGGTAACTCAGTGAGACGCTATCTCAAAATGAAAGCCAAGAAGGGCTGGGGACACAGTCCATTGACAGGGCGCTGGGTCTCGCACAGCCAAGACCTGCTAAATAGAGTGAATAAATTACGGTTCACTTATTCTGACAGAGCACGCAGAAAAGAGTGACAGAAATCAGCTTGAAGAGGCTAGGCAAATGGCACAAGCCCATAATCCAGTCATTTGGAAGCTGAGGTAGGTGGACCAAGAATTCAGGCCAGCTTGGGTCACATAAGACCTTGCCTGAAGAACACACAGACAGGGCTGGAGAGATGGTTCAGTGGTAAAGAGATTACTATACAACAAGCCTGATGATCTGAGTTCAGAACCATGTAAAAAACCTGACTAAAATAGTGCACATCCATAATCCAGCACCCTGCCACGAGATGTGTAGCAGGATGCTTTGCCAAAAGGTTTTCTGTCCTGTGAAGCTCTCCTTATGGTTACATGTCCCTTGGACTTCTGGGAACAGCTTAGGACAATAAAGGAGGCAGTGGCAGTTGGCAGTTGACAGTGGTGGGAGAACAGGCAGGCTCCAGCTCATGTTAGAGGGCAGTTGGGGGATGGTACAGTTGGTGCAATAGCTTGGGAGATGCTAGGAGCTCCTGTACTCTACGCTAAAAGGATAGCCAAAAGGAACAGTGACTTTTCCTTTCTTTTTCTCTATCTTTAAAGGCCACCTGCAAGAGGGGTAAAGATTTCTCTCTTTCCTGTCTCTTTTCAGAGCTAGAGAGTAAAAGACACAAGTTAGGAATTTGTCACAGAGGCAGTTGAGACAGGAGAACAGGCTTCAGAATTCAGTTACAAGCGGCACTCCAACGTGAGGCAAGAGAACAAGAGAACAGGAGCACTGAGTTACAAGACGGGCTGCAGAGACAGAAGAATCACCCAGAAGCTTATGAGCCACAGCATAGCAGCAGAAACATCCAGAAATGTACACCTTGCATCAACAAGGCAGAAAATGAGAACTGATTCCCAAAAGTGTCCTGTGACTTCCATGAATAGGTAACGGCACGCATGCATCACACTGAGATCTCACACACATGCACGCTCCTGCCATGTGTACGGGGCCCACCTGCAACCCCAGCAGCGGTTGAGGGCTGAGGCCAGATCTAACTGCACGTCTGAGGTTAGCCTGGGCCAGGCTGCAGGAAACACTGTTTCAGAAACAAGGAGGACGACAGGAAGGAGGAAGGGAAGGAAGAAGGGAGGCAGGGAGGAAGGACGACCTATATCTGGGTTACACAGTGAATTGTAAACCAGCTAGGGCTACGTAACAGACCCTGGCTCAAAAACAAAGTAAAGCACAGCAGAAAAAACCATCTTCTAAGAAAGAACTGTTTTTTTACTTGATAGAGCTCCAGTGAATTTTTCTATTGCTATTTCTCCTTTGTTTCAGAGACAGTATTCAAGACCTTCTGTTCATGTGCTGGGAAGAAATGGCTTCCCAGAAAGGCTTAGCCCAATGCATTTTACCAGCTAAAAGAGAAAACAAAAAGCCATTCAACTGTGACAAGCCTGATTATTGTCTATAGAAAGGCAAAATGTGTCCCCGAAGACTACAAGAATAGCCAACAAGATATAATATGTTCAAACCTTTAACCATGGCTCTGTCAAGAGATGCCGGTGTATGTGTACACAGTCGTTTCTTCCGGGCTGTTATGTGTGTAACAGAAAGCACAGCTTCCATAAGGCCCTCTCTAGCTGCACTTTCAAATTCATATGCTGAAATAAAGCCTCCCCTTCTACTACTACAACTACCTACATACAACAAAAGGGAAAGACTGGAGAGGTAAGAGCTGAGCTATTTACTGTGGTCTTTTATAAAACACATCTAGCTCCCAGAAAAATGCTATTTTTATCTTCCTAAACTACGGTCTTTCCCTTAATTATAAGAAACACACAGGAAATTTAACTAAAATGGCAAACATCTGACATTATAGACATATATAGTGAAAAATTAATACAGATTGCCACTGTGTAAAACAAATGGTGCTCACCTGGAGTGACAAATGTCCAAAGCACAGTCTGCCCTCTCTCACATCACACTGTGGCATACAAGCATATGCCACAGCTGAGACCTCTAAGACTATCACACTTCTTTTCACTGGGCTCCATTAACTATATCAACAACAAGACTTTTTTGGGGAGGTGAGTTTGAGAGCAGAGACACAGAAAGGTAACTGGGCTTAGCATTAAAATGGAGCCTTTGGGGACTGGAGAGAAAGCTCAGCTCACAGCTTTCTGTAACTCTTTCATCAGGGGGATACACAGCTTTCTTCTGGCCTCCTAGATCCTATGGTACACAGACCTAAATGCAGGCAAAACACCCATAAGTTTAAAAATAAAAATAAAGTTTGTTTTTTTCTTGAGACAGGACTTCTCTGTGTAGCCTTAGCTTGTCCTGGAACTTGCTCTACAGACCAGGCTGGCCTTAAACTCACAGAGATCTACCTGGCTCTGCTTCTGCCTCTGTCTCTGCCTCTGCCTCCTGAGTGTTAGAATTAAAGGTGTGCACCACCACCACCCAGCAGCAAATCTTTAATATACAGCCTTCAGGATCAAATAAGATGGCTCACTAGGTAAGGGCACTTGCTCCCAAGCACAACTATCTGAGTTCTATCCCCAAGCCCTACAGGGTCGAAGGAGAGAACCAACTCCTGCAAATTGTTCTCTTACCTTCATGTGCACTGTGGTTTGTGCACACACACTCTCACACACACTAAGTAAATAAAAATGTAAACAAATAGCCAGGTGGTGGTGGCACATACCTTTAATCTCAGTACTTGGGAGGAAGAGGCAGGCGGATCTCTGTGAGTTTGAGGCTAGCCTGGTCTACAGAGAGTTCCAGGACAGCCAGAGTTACAACAGAGAAATCCTGTCTCAAAACATAGAAACAAAAGAACAAAATGTGAACAAACAAAAAAAAGTAAATTGTAGCCTTTAGATGGCTCAGCAGGTAAAGTATTTGGTACAGAAGCCCGAAGGAGCCCTCAGAACCCAGTAAATTGGAAGAAGAGAACTGGTTTCTTAGTTTGCCTGTACTTACACATACATAGTAGACACACATCAATAAATACATAATCTCTCTAAGTAGCCTTCAACTATCTATTAGATAGCCATTATTTACCTGATAATATCTTAGCAGACAAGTTTGTAAGTTTGTTTCTAAGTTGTTTCTCTGATTATCTTTTCTTTGTATTTTTTTCTTTTTTTTTTTTAAAGATAGGGTCTTGTGCAGGCAAGGCTGGCCTTGAACTCCTGAGGATGACTGTGAGCTTTTGTCCTCCTGACTCTACCTCCTGAGTGCTGAGATAAGAATGCGCCACCATGCCTGTTTATGTAGTACTGCAAAGTTGGGGATCACACCCAGGGCTTCATGAAGAGCTAACCTAGCCCTCCCATTCTGCTACAACCTTAGCTTCTCTATTGTTTTTTAAACAAAATCTTGTGAAGTCTAGGCTGGTTTTGAACTCATAATCCTCCTGCCTCAGCCTCCAGTACTAAGATTACAGGTATGTATCACCGGTATACTCCTAGCAACATACCCCATCCCTACATACACGCTAGATAAATGCACTCTTATACAACCACGTGGTCTACCAGAAATACCAAGTAAAATTAACAAACGGCAGTTTGGGTCACCCATAGTGATCGTTGTGATAGGCTGTAACCTTGTCAAATGATGTGTTATAGTACTGAAGGCTCCAGTCAGATATTTACTACTGTTACATGTAGAGTTAATTTAACATAATCCACACCCATAAACTGAGTAATTATCAGAATAAAATAAATGCATGTTAAGAGAATTTCCAGGGGAAGCTAAGGACATTCAGACAAAAAATACAGAAACCTTCATGATAACTATTAACCATGAGATTCCGCTTATCTCTATTTCTCAACATTTCTGTCACAAATTCGTCCACATAAGTATTTTCATATATCGATCTAGTCATATATTTTCAATAATAAGGACAAGTAAAATGCCCAATGCATTTATGCACCACAGTCTGTAATGTAGGAGAATAAAAACAAATCTACAGAGATGCTATGATGTCAAGAAGAAGATGTGATATGTGAGCAGAGAAGAAGTTTGTTATTCAACAAGTAAGATTCTCCACACAATAACATGCCAAAAACATCAATGAAAAACATGTTAATAATGATTACTAGGCAGAAAATACATCAGTTTGGCACCCTCTGGAACAAAAACCCCACCATTACCTAGTCCTAGACAAAGGCAAGTACCCAGATACCATCTTTTATAGCTTTTGGGAGCTTACAGACTTAAAACACAAGGTAAGAAGATAGTACGAATAAGGGGGCTGGGGAGATAGCTCAGCGATTAAGAACACCTCCAGAGGTCCTGAGTTCAATTCCTAGAAACCACACACGGCTCACACCCATCTATAATGGGATCTGATGCCCTCTTCTGGCGTGAAGGTGTACATGCAGACAGAGCTCTCATTCGGTAAAGAAAAGAAAAGAATAAGGAAGTAACCAGCCCCAGACACAAAGGTGACACTACAGTGCTGCTTTGGGCCGACTAACAAAGGATGGTGAACAGTGAAGCCGTGACTTTTAGATCCTAGTTTTCTAGTTCTTTATATTTCTATTTGGTTAAGATTAGTCTCCCCTCTTATTTTCCTTTTGTTTTTTTTTTTTTTTTTTGAGATAGGATCCCACTATACAGTCATGGATTTCTTGGAACTCAGTATGTAGGCAAGGCTGGTTTCACATTGCAGGCCACCACCTTCTCCCCCTTTGTGTGTTGTCTGTGTGTGTACATGCATGTGACAAATATGCATGTATGCATGTGTGGAGGCCAATGGAAAACCTTGGGTATTACTCCTCAGGTGTCACCTATATTCTATTCTCCCTTGTGACAGTCTCCAACTGGTCTAGAATTCACCAACCGGGGTATACTGGCTGATTACTAAGACTAGAAACCTGTCTGTCTCCACTTCCCTAACACTGAGATTGGATTACAAGTGCCATCATACCAGGCATTTTACATGGATTCTGGGGATCCAACCCAGGCCCTTAAGCACACATGTACACACACACACATGCAAACAAAGAAACAGAAAATGTCTGGTTGCTAAGAGATTCAGGAGAATAGAGGAGGAGTAAGGTGTACAGGGGATAAATGGGGAATAGTGGATGAACAAGTGGAACACAAATTTTTTTTAGGGCAGTGAAACTATTCAGAATGATATTGTAATGGAAGATACGTATCCTTATACACCTATCAAAATCCACGGAAGGTACACACAGGGAGTGAATCCTAATGAAAACCATGGACTTTAGTCAGTAATAATATATAAATATTTTCTATTCAGTTATCAAATGTGATATATTGATTTAAGATGCTAACAAGAGAAACTGTGGGGGAAAAAGACATGGAAACTCTATGCATGTACTCGGTGTTTCTGCACATGTACAAAATGTTCTAAAAAATAAAGTCTACTAATTAAAACAAAAAACACTGATTAATAATGTCCACCTAGTACAGGGGCTAATAAGAACCAAGACAAGAGAAATGCAAAAAAGAAAAGCTATAGCTTATTCTCAATCTGGAGAGGACAGCAACCAAAGACAAGGAACGAAGCTTGAAGAAAGGAAGGGTGTGAGAGCAGCACTGCTCACGATGACATGTTACAGTGATTAATGGGTAAATATCGAAAACTTATTGCCCTCAGAGCAGAAAAAAAAAAAAAAAAGCCAAGAGGCTTAACACTGAAATTCTCAGCAGAAAAATCACCGCCATTAAGCCTCTGGCATCACCCTGATGCCTCTCCATGTGGCTAAGGAATCTGCTTGTCACTGAAACTTGTGCTGGTGCCAATCTCTATGGTAGAGATTGAGCTATTTTTCAGGAAAATCAAGGGATAATTGCTTAGTATCAAAAGATCTGGCTCTTGGGAGAATAAGGAGCTGTTCCTTTTGCCACAGGACAATTTTTTCTAGAATAATAAAAATGACTCTTCAAGACACCATGTCTTTCATAAGCAGAGCTGCAATTCCAACTGCCAATCTGCTGATGCGGAATGGAACACAGCTTTCTACAGTGACTCACAGGACAAAGCAAGGCTAGATTCATTCCGCAGAGCCACTCAGGTTTTTCAAAGGCAAAACGGAAAAACTCCTTCTAATTCAAGGAATTATACATTCTGTCTGGGAGCTAAAGATTGCTATGCTTGCTCAAAATCTGGCATCATAGATGTGAACAAGATTTAAAAGCTGAAATGATGGCTGGCAATTTGAGCATTTAGAACAGAAGTTGGTTTAGCACTTCAAACTGCCGGCAGAATCAGCAGCCACACAAAGCACATGGGGACGCCAGACTGGGGAGCGAGCTAATTTCACAAAACTCATTCTCATTCTCTCTGTACTTCACACAACCACTACAAACAATCCAGATTCTTACCTAAGCATAATCTTAGCAAATCTTGCTGTACAGAGAAATTTCAAAGTCAAAACACAAAGACTGTTCTCAAATCTTTTTCTTCATGATACTTCCCTTCTTAAAATCTTAAATGTGATTATTTCTTCTTAAATGTAATAACTTTGAGAAAATTAAGAAGTAAAATCTAGAATAAGGGATTAGCAATACTTTGTTAATTTGTATCATCTCTTCAGGATCAGAATTCAAGATAAAAGCTTTCAAACATCGTAACAAAAAATAACAGTCACATGCTGTCTAAATTGTAATTTAAAGGACAGTACACCTCTGTGATTAAACAGATCCAAATGTCAAAAGAGGAAAGAAAGCAAGGCTTGAGATGGAAGGTATTCAATTTTTGATTTAAAATATTTTGATTATCTATAGAAATCAAAGAAAAAGGGAATAAATGTAGTAGTAATGAAGTCTATTTTAATTCTGTAAACATGCATCACTGTGCTGAACAACTATTTTGCAACAGGCACAGAAGCAAAGGGATCAATAATAGTGAAACACGGCACAGAAAAGCAGGACAAGATTCCCCCAACAAAAAAACAAAACCTTTCAATAAAAACTGAAGAGGACAAAAATAAAGATGTTTTGTTTTATAAATAATATTAGCAAAACTATACATGTCTTATGTTTAAGGACGGAAACTGAGATAAATTTCTACTAACATTGGCCACTGTAACTTGAAACTTCAAGATCTGTCATTTGCAAATAAAGCCTCAATTAAAATTAAAACCAGGATCTGGCCAAACTCCTCCTTTTCTCAAAGTATTATGTAGTTCAGTTAAAAAAAGCATAGTGTGTTACTTAAGTCACGGATTAAAATGCTTAAGTCAGCCTGATTATTTGTGAGCAGCATGTTGACATTTTCTTTCTCTTAAAAAAGATCTTCCAGAAAACACCTCTCACATTTGTTCATAATGCATAGTGTATCGACATTTTCTTTCTTCTCTAAATGGCCGGGAGGGAAGAAGAGCTTCATAGTCACTGTGTGTGGTTAGTAATGGCACTTTTACTTGTCATTGTACAAAGCCTGTTAAATATTTACAACACAGACAGCAATATCTAGTCCTAAACACCCAGTTGTGAGTTTGAATTTTTTTAGAAATAAATCTATGACAAGTTTTCGCCAGCAAAATGCCAGAAGACTTTACTAACAGCTTCAAGAGACCCAGCGGGTCCAGAGGAGCAGTTACAGGCCATCTGGTGATTACTTATTATTATTTATACAGCATTGTGGATGTATACACAGATGTGTTATGAATCCACATACAGAGAGGCCCTAACAAGGACTTCAGATAGAATGTGATGCTGAGCAAGTCAATATGCAGTAAAGAAATGCATTAACTAGAAAGAGGGAGAGCACGGCTTTTTCTTTTTAAATATGCTGAATTAGCTGGAAGATTATTTGATTAAAGAACGATGAGTTCTATACAGTGACAGTATTCTACAAATCAAAAATCTAGCTGTATCTGGTTTTGCAATGGTGGCAAAGTGGGGTAGATAAAGGAAGAGACTGGCAGACCCAGAGGCGCTCTATTAACTCATCAGCTTGTTTAAGAAGTAACAAGTAAACAAAGAAATAATGAAGTGAGTGAGTGTGAGGGAGCTCAGGCTTGGGAAGGACTATTGAGATAGGAAGATACAGGGTTTTACTTCATTTTATTCTACCAAGAATGCTCTGAAAACAATCCCAGCATCTCATTTTTTAATATCAGTTGTATACAGGAAAAGCAAGAGTGAATAAATGAAATATTCCACTTTAATTTCCTGATTATAGCTCCAATTAGATTCATACAGCACCTTTTGGTTTTTATTTGTTTATATGGTGGAGGAACAGGCTCAAGCAAATATTACATGTTTTTAATTACAGCATAATAAATAATAACACAAAGAACTAAAATTAACCAATCACATGTTTTTAGGGAAAGTGTCAAGAGATCAGATCTGACATTAAGAAACCTGAGTTTAATTTTTTGTTCTTAACACCTCTGAACGTTTTAAAACTCTCAGTCCCAATTCCATGTTTGTAATACACAGAATTCCATTACAGGTTACATAAAACCACAGAATTCTCAAAGTGGACTGTAAGTTATTGCAAAATCAACATTTTACAAAAAATAAGGTTAACATTTGGGCTACTTGTGCATATGCAGTATATTTTCAGCTGCCTGACAGCATGCAGTCACTCTTACCAGATGGGAACTAGATGAATTATTGAATGAAATATGAATTATTAAATGAAATTTTGAGTTTTTAAAGAACTGTTAGCAGGGGGTAAAGAAGAAAAGCTTATTTGTTTGCCTGTAATTGCCTTCACCTGTCGTAGCATGGAAACACAGCATACACCACCACAGTGGCATTTGCTACCTGGCCCATTTCTTTCCTGGTTGTTTTTCAACTCATTTTGATACTCCCTAACATAAAGAATGAGTAATTAACATCAAGTCATTCTTCTTTGCTTTTCTTTTGTGCTCATGTCAGACGACAGGGAAACTCGCCAAAGGGATAGAATAAAAGACCCGGAGTCTCATAGTACCAGTATAGCCCTTTTAGAGGGAAATCTGGGGTAACAGAAACAATCTCTATAGATTTGCGTGATGTAGACAATAAAACATATACCTTTGTAGCATGCCAGCATTTAACCAATCACAGGAGCTATTTGTTGCCTCATGTATCACAGAGCAATAGAGATTTAAGGGATAATGTTCATAGAGGCAGAGAATACAAAGCAATAAACAGCTTTGGAGGTTGGTTAAATGCCAAGTGAAGCCAGGACTACAACACCATAAACATTATTTCTACGATGACAAGATATGGAGATACAAGAAGCTGCCCTCAATTCCAATACAACTAGGGTGCCACTGTTACCCCCCTCCTCCTTTTCAGGGGGGCTCAGGCTGATTTTGAACTCCTTAATCAACTGAGACCCTGGAGGTGTGCGCACTCTAGGAGAAAAAATCTTGAGAGTAGATACATGGGTCACACGAGACAGAGAAATAATCATTTCCCTTAAAGGACAGAATTGATTAGTGTAGTAACAACAGAAACTTTTCTCAGTGGTTGACAATGAAGTATTATTCTTAGAGAAAATACCCTGAACTTCAGAAACAACCTACATAATTAGATATGATTAGCTTCTACTTAAAGACTTGACGATGATATCCAGAAGTTCTATTTAAATCTTAATAATTTGTTCTGCAAACCAGCATGTCTCTGAGAGGATGACTGGGCAGTATGGAAACTTGATTCCTTGTTAATAAAAGCTGAGGAGACAGCACCATTGGTAAAGTACCTGCCATGCAAGCATGAAGATCTGAGTTTGATTCCCAGCACCCACATGAAAAGCCAGGTGTGGTGGCTCTCACTTATAACTGTAGAGCTGGGGATGCAGAGAAATGCAGATTCCTATGGTATTCTGGCTAGTTAGCCAGTCTAGCCTAATCAGAAAGCTCCAGATCCCAGGGATTCTTATATGAGTCTGTTGAACACACAAACTCAAAGTGGCTGCAAACTGCATGCTCAAGATTTGCACAAGATCAAGTCACCCAGAATTCCAGCATGGATAGGGGAGGGGCTCATGAAGTTCCATCCCCAGCTGAGGAGCTATTGGCAACCAATGGCTGTCAGAGTTGGGAGAGTTAGTATTTTTAGGGATGTGATCCTGAAGGGCCATGAATATAGAGAATAGTAAGTAGATTCAGTGAGTTTAAGGAAGAAAAAAGTAAAGAGCACTTGAAGTTAGGAGGGAAAAGTGGGGAGGCAGGGGAGGAAATGGAGGGCAGTGAAATAAAGGATAGATTCAATCAAAACACATTACATGTACTATAAAATTATCAATTAAAAAAAAAACAAACAAGATGGATGATAGATTCTGAGGGATGATTCAAAGGCTCATCTCTTGCATCCACCTGCACATATACACACATGCATGTATACACACATACACACATATGAATGCACACGCGCACGCTCACACACACACATACATACACAGGCAGAGCAACCTAAAGGTAAGTTATCTAACTGAACATGAAATACATCTCAAATTTAGGATTTTGGATAATAACATAGTATGTATACTTGCTTCCATTCTATTGGCTTTATAATAGACATTAAAGCAAAAGTGGCACCCCAAAATATTAAGAACTTACAGGACTAAGCAGGGTATAATGGTATATGTAATGTTATATAGAGCCTCACCAGATCACTTGAGCCTAGGCGTTTTAGATTAGCCTGGACAATATAATGAAGACCTATCTTAAAAAGTTTTTTTTTTCTTACAAAACTTTCTAGATTCAGCACCAAATTATCTCTATTATTTAAAAAAGAACACAAAAGCAAGGCCATTTTCAAATTACGATGTTTTTAAACAGAAGTTGCCTTTTTCTCCCCCTCAGTGTTGGGGATTGAACAAGGGTCTCATTTTTTCATATTTTTTAAGAGTAATTTTTAACTTGTATGTGTATATGCATATAAATGTGTCAGATCCTCTAGAGCTGGAGTTACAGGTGCTTGTGAGCCATCATATGGGTGCTGGGAATTGAACTTGAGTCCTCTCTGAGAGCAGTGTATGCTCTTAACTGCTGCACCATCTCTCCAGCCCCAGAACCAGAGCCTCAAGCATGCTAGGCAAGTGCTCTGACATGGAGATATATCTCAAACCTTTTGTTTTTTGAGACAGGCTCAGAAAGTTGCTTAGGCTATCTTTGAACTTGTGATCCTCTTTCCTTGGCTTACCAGATGGCTGGGATTACAGGTAAGTGCACTGGGCTCTTAAATAGACACTACCTTAAAACTGCTTCAAAAGTCCACACAATTCAATTCAAATAGGCCTCTGCAAAAGGGTATCTGGGGGACTGTTGCCTTAACAAAACTACCCCATTCTTAGGAGGCAGCTCAGCCCTTTAATGACTGCTTGTACCACATTCCATAGAGAGGCTTTAGCAAGAATGTTGTTTCCCCCGAGTTCTTCATGAGGGTGATAAGGCCTCAAGAGAAGCAGTCTCAATAGGACGATAGGAGCAAGAGGGCTAAAAAGCTTATCATCTGTCTTCACAGAAGAATGCACACAGCACAACCTTCAGTAGCCATTGGTTTTAAAGTACATGTAGTGTATTTAGAACTCAGCTGTGTCACATCAGACTTACTGTTGGGAAGTAGATCATGAACACAATCCAAAAATAACAGCCATTAAAAACCTAGCAACCAAAGCATGTTTACGTATCCATTGAAAGTCTGTGGTTTTGATTATACAGTGGAGGGTATAATCTTCTAGTCTATTTTAGGTAAATTTTCCTTTCACCTTCCCTTAATATTAAACTACAGGATGATTTCTGAGTTTAAAGATGCATATAGTAGAGTCTACACAAGGAATAGATATAGAAACAAAGCAGCATTCCCATAGTCATCGTTGACTGCTTATTTATTTATTTATAGCTGAAGACTGGAACCCAAAGCCTTGCACATTTAGCTCTACTAAACTAAATCTCCAAACACACACACACACACACACACACACACACACACACACACACACACAAGCCCTGATTTTTTTGTTTTTTATCTTACATGTATGAACGCTTTGTCTGCCAGTATGTTTGTGTTCCACATGCATGTAATTCCTGTGGAGGTCAGAAGATGGTGTTAGAGCCCCTTGAAGTGAAGTTACAGGTGTTTATGAGCTGCCATATGGGTACTTGGAATCAAACCTGGATCCTCTGCAAGATCAACAGTGCTCTTAACCTCTGAGCCAACGCCCTCTCCTTACCACTGTTTTCTGAGACTTCTCTAATGATAAGTCCTAAACCATGCCTTCCAAAGATTAGCACGGTTCCTTCCTGGGATTTACAGAGACTTTTTTGTTTCTACCACTTTCGGGACAAATGATTTGAGTAAACTCATAGGCCTCTGGGTAGTTCCAAAATAAAGCTATTCTCAAGATTTAAGGAAGTAGAACGGCATGCCAAATGGTAGTTCACTTTACTGAGTTTGCATCTTCTGCCACATTTTCTCTATTTCACATAGCGTGAGGTGAATACATGCGTCTTTTGAAATCCTGCGCTGGAGCAATTTGTTATCAGATCTCAGAGGAAATCTAAAAAAGGATTAAATATACCTGTAGAACTACAATTTTACCTAAATGAACAGTTTTTATATGCAGAGGAGGTAAAGGGTTGAGTCACACTGCCACCAAACTCTTAAGATAAAGCTTTCTATCCTTCTATTAAAGAAATAATGGTGTCCTCAAGTTCCAGGTTCCATACACAACTTCCCACTGGGGGAAAAAGCTTTCCAAATCTAAGCCAGATGTTACAGTAAATTGAAGAAACCAACACACAGTTTGGAAATGTGGAAAAACGTTTAAAAAAGTCCAACAAAATAGGAAGAAGTCAAAGTAAACAGTCTCTACTATTTTCCTTTTCAAGTACTAAATAATTTTTAAACTTTTTTTTTTTTTTTTTTGAGACAGGGTTTCTCTGGGTAGTCCTGGCTGTCCTAGAACTCACTATGTAGACCAGGTTCATCTCGAACTCAGAGATCTACCTGTTTCAGCCTCCCGAGTGCTGGGATTAAAGGCATGTGCCACTATGCCTGGCATTTAATTTTTTAATTTAAAATTATTATTATTTATTATTGTCTGTGTAAGTGCAGGTATACACACTAGAGTGTACGTGTGGAGGTCAGAGGATAATTTCAGACAGGCCACTATCACTTTTTACCATCCACCATGGGATCCAGGATCAAATTCAGGTTGTCAGGTCTGTGCAGCAAGTGCTTTTACCCTTTCACACCCCCCTAAAGTTCACTTTTCCTCTGCTTCTGGATGCTGTTATTAAAAGTGTGTAGCCCCACAGATGGCTCATAAGAATTTTTTTGTTTGTTTGTGAGGCAAGGTCTCATGTAGCTTGGGCTGGCCAGGAATGGTGGCACATACCTTAAAGGTAGATCATTGTGAACTTGAGGCCAGCCTGGTCTATATAGAGTTCCAGAGCAGCCAGAGCTACACAGTGAGATCTTGTCTTTAAAAAAAAAAAAAAAAGTCAGATATGAGGAAAATAAACTCACCCAAAATTCAGATTTTTCAAATAGTAGAGGGTGCTTTATGTATCAGCTGCATGAATCACAGCAAACAGCATTATGCAATTCACACACAAAATTTGGAGGGATCATTTTACATTCCTACTTTAATAACTCTATTTGAAAACGGAAACACACATATGTTAAAAATTTAACGAGAAAAAGTACGCTCTACGATGCTGAATACTGCAGAATACAGTGGTTTGGCTTAAGTGTCTTATCGGATCTGGAGTTACATCATTATCTCATCTACCTCTCAAATTCCAATTCTTAGAAACTGTTAAGTATTGACAATGTGTAATGGATCCCGTCTGCAATCTCATATCCCACCAGTAAGTGTCACTGGACAGTTACACGACATATCCCTAACTGAATACAGTTCAGGGTCTATAAAATGAAGGTAAATAAAACTTTTATTCATTTTTCTCCTCATTTGTAGACTGATAGTGTTAGAAAAAAGTCTAGGAAAGAAGTTTATAATCAAAATGAAAAACATGGCAATTTAGACAGAATTACTTTATAAAAAAGTGTATGATGAAAAATATCTGACATACGATGCACAGACATGCAAACAATTACAGGGCAGCTGACATACAGAATAATGCATGTCACAGTATCAGGGGAAATGTCTGTAGAATGGATCTCAAGTTCTACGTCGGGTTTGCCTGTCCCCGATGGAGTAGCTGCCTTAGCAGTTAACACAATTTTTCTGGATCAACAATCAAAAGAAACATTTTTTTCTTATTTGAGAAATCCAGAAACTCTGAAATTGGAGGCTTACAATGAGTGGGAATGTTCTTAGCTGACTAAATATATTAAGCAGACTTTTATATAAAGGTCAAGAAGATTTTTCTAAACAAACTTGCTTTCTGTTTAGATAGACAGCTTTAGGAAAGAAGAGAGAGTAACATGTGTTCTTTAACACTGTGAATTGGAAGACAAACATCAGTAGAATAACAAGATGGAAGAAAGCAAGGCAGATTTCATTACAGCGGAGTGCCTACACTTCCTCATAACTTGGATTTACACACTGCAAATCCTCTGATCTGATTACCTCCAGTGATCACGTAAAATACCGGCTTTAAACTCTTTGCCTTAGTGATAAAACAGCCACTTTGATTCACAACGAGACATTCACAATAAAGTATATTGTAAACGTACCTGTCCACAGCCTGGGGCATTGCACACAAACGGTCTGTCGTCTCCCATATTTCATAAAGCAGAGCAGAGCTGAGGAGGGGAGGAGTAGGGAAAAAGTTATGTTAAATACGCTGGAGAAAAAAACGTGCTTCAAAAATATCAAGCCTAGAAACAGGTGCTCCGAGCATGCCATCTATCGAAGCTGTAGACACAGGCTGCTTTGGGGGGACCGTTAGACAGGTGGCATATGATCTACTGTGTCTCAATTAAACTTTTGATTAGGAAAATTCAGACTTAAGTAATCAAGAAATTTTAAGCCTTTGCTGAGTTTTCCCTCTTTCTGCTACAGTATATAACACATTTCTCCAGTCTATTGAATTACAACCAGTGCAGCTCTGTCAATAAATTCACTGAGCGCTCGATGCGGAAGCCATATTTCTGAACTAGAGAAGACCAAAATTTGTCATTTAATTAATTAAGGGATTATAGGAGGGGTGCTCCATTTTACAGGGCTATAATCTGGCTCCCTGGTGTATAAACTACGAGGCTGTTGGCAAGGGTCGTTTATCCCAGATTATTGCCAAAGAAAACAAAGCACCCATCCTATTGGACTACATGGGAAATGATTTTCATTAATAAAAAAATAAAAATGAAAACTTCCCCTCCCCACTGGGAGCCTCTTCCTCCCCCACCCCAAACGTCTGTGGCAAATGAAGAAATATCAGTGCCCTTCCCCCTCTGATTCTATTTATGGCTAGGTTTTTAAAAGCAGCAATAAAACAAATGTCGACTCTTTGGGGGTTTACTGGGTGAATATGTTCCGGCTGTTTGTGCTGCTCTCGGCCAGAGTTCTTGGGCTGCTCTGTTGCAGCCAACAGATGTGTGCTGCTGCAGGGGATAAAGAAATGCACTTAAAGGCACCACCATCCATCCCCTCTATTTCTCTGAAGAATTTAACAGAATTTTTATTGCTTTTTTAAATGACTAAAGCTAATCTCTTGAAATGTTTATCAAAATTCTTTGTCAAAAACAAATGCAATCTGAATGCATTAGGGAATTTTCTCATATTTCAACTAAGAATAAAAATCAGGCAGAAATGAATAATGATTAGAAATGCAAATCACAGCAAAAATATCCCTAAAAGATAAACAACAGTCTGGAAGAGTCTTACAGAACAAGGTTCTAAGGACGTGTTCCTACAACCATCCACAGTGCAGAATGATATATAAGCGGGTGTGAACAGAGAAGGTAAGTGAGGGATGATCACTGCAATTCATCTGAGAACAGCTTCACAACTGTAACAAATCTCAGATTTTATACTGGAGATATACCAAAATGTCAGGTTGGTCTCAGCTGGACCTGCATTAAAATACAATGTCATCATGGTAGAATGAGTCTGGTCGCCAGAAGACCAGGCTCAAAATAGAAAGTGACGAGGTAATACCTCTCCTTTTCTCTTAGGACTTAATTTTGGGTTAGAAACCCGTCTTTCTGGTTGTCTAATCAGTAATTCCACCACTAATCGGTGTTTAAAAGTATGAGGTGTCCCATAAAATAGAAAGGGCTGCTTGGCCATCTTTCAATGTGATAGGAACATGGTCTAACTATGAAGGAAACTGATGCTTCAGTCCTGCTGTAATGGAATAGACTCTGTATGTACATACGTATACACAGATTTATATCACATTTAGCTAGGATAAATTGCTTCAATAAATTCTGTTCCTAGGAGAGGCCAGCTCAAGCCGATGATTGGGTACTGGGAAATGAGAGCTTCATTCTTCCTCACATAGCCCCAGGACAACAAGGTTTTCTGGTTTGTTTGTTTGTAATACATGATTATCTTTTAGTACTGTCTGGAACCATAACACAGTATCAAAAAATGAGTATAAAAGCAAATAAATATAAAAACTATGGTCATTGTGGTTGAAAATTCAGATCATCTCTGGAAAGCAAATCACTCCTCTATGGAGAAATTGCTAACTGCTGTGCTTCAGATAATGTCACTCCTTGCAGCAGAACCTGTTTTCCTAAAATAACCACGAAATCAAACTTGACTTTGAAGTGCTCCTCTAGTGTCCACTTCTACCAAGGCCCACTACACTGATTATTATTAGAAGAAGATTATTATTAGAAGGACTCTTTCTGTTAAGTGGGGGAGTAGGAAGTGAATTTATGTTATTTTCCTCAAGCCACAAAATTTCAAACCTTCAAAAAATGAGGATGATTATAATTTGGAATCTTTAGTAGGAATATAAGAAAACAAAATCATGCCTTACTAAAAAGGAAAAAGACTTTGGGAGAAAAAGCATTAAAATCTAACAGAAGCAAGCTTTTCATTGGTCCTGAATGTTAAACTGGCAGCCACTAATAGGATTTCCTGTTTCCGTCCCAATTTACAAGCCTTTGTTTTACCATTTTTACCAAACGGAGGTCACAATGGGAGGAAGTCTTTCTTAAGTGCCTCCTTATTCTTAAACCATCTCCTTATTTTCATGTCCCTCGTCACTTCCATCATTTCTGCATTCAAGAAAATTTAAACATTTAACAATGGTAAGTATAATCCCCCTCCCCATTTAAAAAATTTCACTCACACGTTTAATTTTTCCTTCATTCTCTGCTACATCAGCTGAGACATACAAAGAATGCTTTCGGTTATTTCTACATGACAAATGAAAAGCAACGCATTTCTATCATATAAGCAGATGGAGACAGAAGTGAAATCCTGAGCGATGCTGCTGCCACTCCATGTGAATTTAACTCAGCTCATCTGTGACTCCACCGCCTGACAAGCCGACTGTGTGTCTAGGCATGACACGCAGTGTGCTGTCTCCTTCCTGATCTATTTTTCAGGGTGAAATGTAAGAACTTTATAGACTAAACAATAAATGATGAGAAGAATATACAAATTAAGAATACTGTCAAGAGTAAGTGAGATGCTTTCTGAAAGGACCTTAGGACAGGAAAACAAATGCATTAAAGGTCGTCCTTAGAGGCCCAGGTCTACAGGGGAAAAGGCTCATGTGCTCAGAGCAACCAGAATGCAAAAAAACTGATACAATTAGGATTTGCCTAAAAATGAAACTTATCTGAATTTTGGGAGACTAGTTAAGAAAAACCAAGGTTTAGGGTCAGTGAGACGGTTCAGCAAACAGAAGCACTTGGTCTGAACCTCAAAACCCAAGGCAGAAGAAAAGAACCAACTCCTGAAAGTTGTCCTCTGACAACTGCACAGATGGACATTCACATTCAAATACACATGATAATAAAAAAATATATATTAAAAAAGAAAATCCAAGGTTCAGAGAATGAAATTTTTATATTTATTTATTTGCATGCATGTGTATTTGTGTGTGTGTGCATTTTTATGTATTTACACGTTAGTACACGTGCCCTCAGAGACCAGAGGTATTAGATCCCCTGTAGGTGGAGGGACAGTCAGGGTACTGGGCTCTTTATATACTAAAATGTTTGTCATAGTAATATTTATGACCAAATAAAGAATAGGAATTAAGGGTTGGAGAGATGGCTCACTGGTTAAGAGCACTGACTTCTCTTCCAGAGGACCTGAGTTCAATTCCCAGCACCCACGTGGCAGCTCACAGCTGTCTGTAATTCCAGTTTCAGAGGATCTGATGCCCTCATATCAATGCACATTAAAAAAAAAAAAGGATAGGAATTAAGTGCTGAATGAAAACAAATATAAACTAAGGTATTGCATTATAACAGACTATATTTAAGATATTAAAAATAACATTTTGAAAACTATTTAATGACATGAGAAAATGGTACTCAGGAGATAAAAAAATAATACAAAATTATAGGGCCAGGGAGAAGGCTCAGCAGGTAAGTGTTTGCCACAAGCCTGACAATCGGAGTTCAATCCCTGGAACCCACGTGGAAAGAAGGGTGGTACACAGCTATAATCCTAGCCTACTACTAAGATGGAAGGCAAGAACAAAATTATCTACCAGAAGCTCAAGGCCAGCTAACCTGGAGGACACAGAAACAACAAAAGGAATCCAGCCTCAACAAGGTGGAAGGTGAACTCGGACTCAGGCGTGTCCTCTGGCTTCCACAGGTGTGCTGTGGCATGCAAGTGAATAAATGAATAAAACTTTAGACAAATGAAGTTTTATATACACTGTAATTCCAAAGAAGCAAGCAAAAAATAATGATTAAGAAAAGATAAAGGAAGAGACTGGAAAGATGGTTCAGTGGGTTAGAGCACTTATTAGCAGAGGTCCCAGGGCCGGTTCCCGGCGTCTATGCAATGCCTCACCACCATCCGTAACTCTGGGAGCTCCTCAGGCACTAGGCATGCACACATATGGTACGCGTACATACGCGCAGGGAAACATTCATCATATAACATAAATAGCTCTTTGAACAAAAGATGAAGAAATGGATACAAAATGAGTAATCATTGTGTCCAGCTGGGATAACTGTATTCTAGATTATTTTCTTCTTTGTGCTATTAATAGTCTCAATTCTATAATGTTCAGAAATTGCTAAATAATGTTCAGAAATTAATAAATCAAAAATAAAACGTATGGGCTAGCAGGTAAAGTGTTGTCATACAAGCTTGGCAATTTTTTTTTTTTTTTTTGAGACAGGGTTACAACTGTTACAACTCTAGTTATCCTTGAATTCACTCTGTAGACCAGGCTGGCCTCGAACTCACAGAGATCTGCCTGTCTCTGCCTCTCGAGTGCTGGATTAAAGGCGTGTGCCATCACCACCCGGCTTATAGTTTTTAATACACACACATCATGTGTAGTAGTCAGAGGACAAATTTTGGTAGTGAGTTCTCTCCTTCTACCACGTGGGTCCTGAGAATAGAACTCAAATTGTTAGGTTTGGTGGTGCATGTCTTTACTCATGGAGTCATCTTTCCAGCTCTGAATTCAACAGTTTATCCTCCAGAAGGGTACTCACTGATGCTCTGGTGGCTACAGATCTGTGCCACCTCCCCTGGCATTTTACATCAGCTCTGGGTATCCAAACTCAGGTCCTCTTATGCGTATGCTTACATAGCAGGCACTTCACCAAATGAGCCATCTCCCTAGCCTGGTTTATTTTTTGTTTGTTTGAGATAGGGTCTCCCCATTTAGCTCCAAGTGGCCTCATCCTTGCAGTCTGTCCCGTCTCTGCCTCTCACTCGCTGGGATTACAGGCATATCTTTCCTGTATCAGGGTTTTGTAAAAGTCTTTGTTAAGAGGCTTTTAGAAAAATAAAGCAGAGAGTTATAAAAAATTGGCAAATAAGGAACAAAGATGTTGAGTCTAGTCTGAATTCTAGTTATTTGTTCTCATAATCTCCAAATAAAATACACAACACGTTTTTGTAACTTCTGGGAGTTGTATGAGACTTGCATGTTATATAACTGCTTATAGCTTGTGCATTTCAACAATTCAGCACCTAACAGTGGTTTCTTATATGCTTAGTATACAAAGCCAATGTCCAGAAACATGAATTTCAGGACAAGTTCTTGACGTTTTTCTTTTTCTCCACTTCCTTTCTTTTTTTGACAGAATATCATTGTGTAGGCCAGGCTGGTCTGGACTTTGACGCCCAGGCTAAGCCCAAACTCTCATTCCTCTTACCTCAGCCTCACCAAGTGCTAGGATAATAATCATGTCCCACAACCACTAGTCTTGAAGTATCCAGGATTAAATACAACAGTTCTCCCTTTAGGAAAATATTCCAAGACTCACCATGGAGGAATCTCAACTACAATAGCACGAACTGCTGTCTGCACTGCTTTTCCTACGTTCTACAGCCTTTCCTTCCATGGTTTTGTTTGTTTGATTGGGTTTCTATTTTTTTTTGGTGTGTGTAGGGAGCTGTTTGGTGGTGGTAGTGGTTGTTTCTGAGACAGGGTCTCACTATAGTCTTGACTGGCCTGAAACTCACTATGTAGATCAGGCTGCCCTCGAACTCATGTCTTCCTGGCTCTTCCTGCTGAATGCTGGGATTATTAAAGGTTAAAGGTGTGCACCACCACATCTAGCCCCCCCCCCCTTTTTGAGACAAGGTCTCAAGTATCTCAGGGTGGCCTCAAACTTGCTATGTAGCCAAGAATAACTTTGAACTTCTTATCCTTCTGCTTCTACCTCCTGAGTACTGAGTGGTGTTGGGGATAGAAAGCAGACATGTTAGGCAAGTATTCAGAAGGTAGTGTCCTGGTGCATCTCTTCAATCCTCTTGCACTTTTTTTTATTATTAAGTAAAATAAGGCCTAATTTATATTTACTTTTACACTGCAATATCATGGCAGACAACACAATGCTTAAGAAAGCTACTGACTAGCTAACAGGCAGCACACAGTATGGGTTTGAGGTCTAGGTAACCAAAGGGATCACTCACATCCCAGGGCCCTAGGACAGGCTCGATTTTCTCACACTGTTAACAACAGCATGTGATTTTAAACTAATGAATTGTTTATCTCTGGAATTGTCCTTAATATTTTCAAATCTCAGGTGACAGAGATAACTGACATTAGAAGTAAAAACTATGAATAAGGAAACAGATACTGTACTGTTCGTTTTTAAATGAAGCATAATTTTTATTGTAATTATTTTAAAATTCATAATCTAGCTATAGCACATATTAAATATCAGGAAATCTCAGCTCATAGGCTGACTCTTTCAGCCTGCACCTACCTTTGCATAGCCTGTAAGCCAAAAATAATTTTTATATATTTATTTAGCTTTTTTCAAGACAGGGTTTCTCTGCATAGACCAGGCTGGCCTTGAACTCGGAGATCTGCCTGCCTCTGCCTCCTGGAATTAAAGGCATGAACCACAGCCCCGCCAAAAACAATTTTTAAATTGTTGAAAAATCATAAAGAATATTTTATGACAGGTTAAATTTATATGAAATTCAATTTTATTGCCTATAAAAAATGTTATAGAACTGGGGACATATCTTAGTGGTACAAAGTGCCAGCCTACATAAAGTCCTGTATTTAATCTCCAGAAGCCTCTTCCACAGATTATTTAGAACACACCATATTTATTCGTTAACGCATCATCACGTCTACGTCTGTGTTAGAGTGGCAGAGCTGAGCAAGCATGACACAGAGCTCACGCCACAAAGTCTCGGCCTTCATTTTCTAGTCCCAAGACATATGGTTAAACAACATATTTTAACTAGGGAGACCACCAGAACTTATGTGTTTATTATTAATATGTAAATATGAAGTCATTCATAATGTATCTAAGTATTCATTTCTTTTTGTTTGAATTTCCAAATTTTATAAATGAAGTTTTCTTCTTCTTCTTCTTCTTCTTCTTTTTTTTAAACAAGGTTTAGGAGACTGGAATATGGTTTAGCAATAAAGAGTATTTGTTGCTCTTGCAGAGGTCCCAGCACCCACATGATAGCTCACAGTCATCTTTAACTCCAGTGCCAGAGGACCTCACACTTCTGAATGGGCACTAGACATACACATGATGCACATACATTGCATGCAGAAAAATCACTAATTCACGTAAAATAAATCTAAAAATAACTAAATAAATAAGGTACAGTTTTTAAGCATTACATAATCACTCGGGATCTTGTGAAAAATACAGATTCCTAGTTTCCTGGATTTTTCTTAGCACTGAGGCCCAAGAACTTACATGGCAATTCCAACATTTACGGGGGAACCTGAGGCAGGAGAATTGCAAGTTTGAAGCCAGCTTGGGTTACAAAGTGAGACCTTGGAGCCCATGATATGGTTCTGTGGGCAATTTGCCATGCATTCTAGTTAGTTTTAACTGTCAACTGGACACAGCCTGAGTCATGTGAAAGAGAGCCTTAACTGAGGAATTGCTAGATGAAATCAACTTTTGTATATGTCTGGGTTGGAGGGTATCCTGATGGTTAACTGAATAGCCCATTGTGGGGTGTATCATCAGTAGGCAAGTAGTCCTGAAGTATGTAAGAAAAACTAAAGCTAGCTGAGTTTAAGCTGGCCTGCAAGCCAGCTAGCAAGCACTGTTCTTCATGGTCCTGCTGTATTTCTTCGGCTATGAAGTAAGTTGCTTGGTTGGCGATAATGCTATGTGAAATAGCAAACAGGCGTGCCTGCCTTCAAGTTCCTGTCTTGAGTTCCTGCCTTGACTTACCTCAGTGAGTGACTGTGTTATCCTCCCCTGAGTTGCTTGTAATCAAAGTATCAATCAAAGCAAGAGAAATGAAACTAAAGCACAGCAAGTTTGACAGCCTGAGTTCAAACCCTGTAACTCATAGTGGGACTCCAACTCCCAAACGTTGCCACTGACCTTCACATCCGCACAATACATACATAAACACAGCATCATCATGGATATATATTAAAAACTAAAACTGAAGTGAGTCTGTTTCTCTTACACACACAGAGTTGGAGAGTTGGGGGTGCTGTTGGGTAATGTGGCTCAGCTGTAGAGTACTTCCCTAGCATTTATAAAGTGCTGGATTCAATCACCAGAACATAAAAATTAAAATAAAGTTGTATATGACTGCAAAGTGGCTAATGAGGTCTAACTAGGACGGGCCCTAGCTCATTAAAACATAAAACAAAACACAGATAGAGAGGTAGGTCAATTGGCAAAGTGCTTGCCTAGCATAAAAAAAGCCCTGGGTTCAGTCCTCATAAAACCACAAACCAGATGTGGTGGCACAGTCCTGAGAGATGGAGCCAGGAGGAACATTAAGTTCAAGTTCACCTTCAAATACATACTGGGACTTGGGGATGGCCTGGGATACCTGAGACTATCTAAAAAAAAAAAAAAATTATTAATTAAAATTAAAATACCTTGGAAAATTCTGATGACCACAGTTTGAGAATCATTAAGCAAATTGGAAAGCTTCTAATTCTTCCATTTGGAAAGCAGCTGTATTCTCAAGTCTGTAAGGCAGCAGTTCTCCAAGTGGCTTCAGGGTCACTTATGGATCTCCAAGACCCTTTCAGAGGGCTCATGTCAGTTAAAAATCACTTATAAGTAAAAGATCTATTTAAAGAGCAAGACAGACCAACACATTTCAATGTAACAGTATTAAAAGTTCACAGAAGTGGTCTCAGGTTACACATTATAACTTAAGAAATCTTTCTCTAGATTTTGGTACCATATCAAAAGAGGCTACAGCTACCTGAAAATAATATTTCCTTTTTCTGATACATACTTGTGTGACTACTGGGCAGTGATGGCACATGCCTTTAATCCCAGCAGAGACAGGCGGATCTCTGAGTTTGAGGCTAACCTGGTCTACAAAGTTCCTAGACAATCAGAGTTACAATCAGAGTTATATATGTGTGAGCATGTCCTTCATATACTTAAAGCAAAACAACGTGTCTTAACAGACTGAATGGAGAAGCAGGTATGAGAAACCAGATGTTTTCTGCTAAGCCAGATGTTAAAGCAATTTGAAGCTTCTCCCTTAGATTTTTTCTTTTCTCCTTTTGGGTATGGGTCTGTGATGTGTGCATGCCACAGCACGCATGTGGAGGTCAGAGGACAACTTTTGGGAGTCAGTTCTCTCCTTACAACCATGTGCATCCCAGGAATCAAACTCAGGACATCAAGCTTGTGTGGCAGACACCTTTACATCTTCTGCCCCATCACCCCAGTTTTGGAAACAGGGTCTCTCTATGCAGCCATGGCTGATCTGGAATTTGCTATGTAAATGAGGCTAGCCTTGAACTCACAGAAATCTACCTTCCTTTGTCCTCCCAAGTGCTAGAACTAAACATGTGTGCTACCATGCCCAGCTTTTTGTTTTTTTATTCTTTTCTTTCTTTCTTTATTTATTTTTTGAGACAGAGTCTCTAGCCCAGGTTGGCCTCAAAATTTGTACATAGTTGAGGATGACCTTGAACTTCTGATCCTGCTGCCTTCACCTCCCAGAAGCAGGGATGACAAGTGCATGCCACCAAGTTGGTTTATATAGTGCTGTGGAACTAACCTATGGCCTAATGCATACTAGGAAAGCACACTGAGCTCCATCTCTAGCACACGGAGCACCCTGAGCTCCATCTCTAGCACACGGAGCACCCTGAGCTCCATCTCTAGCACACGGAGCACACTGAGCTCCATCTCTAGCACACGGAGCACCCTGAGCTCCATCTCTAGCACACGGAGCACCCTGAGCTCCATCTCTAGCACACGGAGCACCCTGAGCTCCATCTCTAGCACACGGAGCACCCTGAGCTCCATCTCTAGCACACGGAGCACACTGAGCTCCGTCTCTAGCAACATTTTTTTTCTGGCAATACAGATGCACTGATTTTTATTACAGTATAATGGATTTGCTATCATTTCTTAAATTTATATTTATTTATTTATTTATTTTTAGGGACAAGGTTTCTCTGTTGTAACTCAGGCCATCCTGGAACTCACTCTGTAGACCAGACTGGCCTCAAACTCACAGGGATCCGTCTGCCTCTGCCTCCCGAGTGCTGGGATTGAAGTTCGCCACTATTACCCAGTGATAATGTTTTAATTTTTAGTAAGGAAATATCAATAGATATAAATTCAGATAAGCAAAAGTTCTTTAAAATCCTAAATACTCTTTTTTTGGTGGGGATGAGTCAAGGTCTCGCCTACAGCCCACGAAGCCTGGAACTTACTATGCACCTCATGCTAGCCTTTCGTGTTTGGTGCTTCCCTTGCCTCAGTCTCCACGTGCTGGCCTTACAGACATGGCCACCATGCCCAGGTGATGAGCCATTAATAACCTGTGAGTATGAACAGGTAGTACTGACAAATATACTACTAGCAGATATACTACTGTAGGAATGTAGAGGTCCCCAAGAAGATGGCTCAGCAGGGAACTATACTTGCCACCAAGCCGGACAGTCTGAGTTCAACCCCAGGAGCCATATGGTATAAGGAGAGAACCAACTCTTCCCAAGTTGTCCTTTGACCTCCCTACTTGTGCCATGGCGCATACACACTAAATAAATTAAAATGTAACTAAAAAATAGAAGAGTAGTGCAGTACCTGGACAGAATAATCAACAGAATGTTTAAGTTAACTTCTGCATTGGGACACGGACAGGTTTCAAAGTCAGCCAGCTAAGTAGACCAAATAGTTTTATAGCACACGACAGAAAACAGATGCCAGTAAGAACTAGGCTGAATCATAAGCTGTATAACAGATGGCCAAAACTTACAGCTGATCTGGAAGCAGGTTCATAAAGGCCAACTACCTGACTCAAAATTTTAGTATTTTTAAATTTTCAAATTTACACTTTAAAAATGTATTTTATGTGCGTGACTATTGTGTCTGCATGTGTCTGCGCACCATGTTATCTCTAGTACCGGCAAAGACCAGAAGAACACTGGCCTCCCCGGAACTGGAGTTACAAATGGTTGGGAGCTACCATGGAGGTGTTGGAATTGAACCCTGATCCTTTAGAAGAGTAGCCAGTGTTCTTAAGTTAGGCCATTTCTCCAGCTCTAACTAGAAATTTTAGAAGATTCAAGAAACTAGTTTTTTTGAGCTATCCTCAGAGATGTTAACAAGGGGAGGAGGGAAGCTACAACTTGTTAAAATGACAGCAGGGCCTGGCGTCACATACCTGGTCTACATAGCAAATTCCAAACCAGTCAGGTTCTGCACAGTGGTAACCTGTCTAAAAACAGTGGCAATAATCATTAATATAACAGAACGACAGCAAGCAGCAAAAGTAGAAACAAGCTGGATGTGGTGGCGCACACCTTTAGTTCAGCACTTGGGAGGCAGAGGCAGGCAGATCTTGGTTAGTTCAAGGCCAGCCTTGTCTACAGAGCAAGTTCCAGGCCGGCCAGGGTAACATGGTGAAACTGTATCTTTAAAAAAAAAAAGAGGCGGGGAAATAAAGAACATTTACATATCTTTGACTTTAAGGTGTATTTTATATTTTGGTTTTTCAAGACAAGATTTCTAACAACCCTGGATGTTCTAGAACTTGCTTTGTAGACCAGGCTTACCTCGAACACACAGAGATCCTGGGATTAAAGGAGTATGCCACCACATCAACCTCAATGTATATTTTAGTGGGTTTTTTGTTTGTTTGTTTGTTTAATGTATACAGGTTATTTTGTATGCATGTACACTTGTACATGCCTGGTACCCATAGGAGCCAAAAGAGGGCATCAGATTCCCTGGAACTGGGACTACAGATGGTTGTGAGCCACAATGTCAGTGCTGGGAATCAACTCAGGTCCACCAGAACAACCAGTGCTCTTAACCACCAAGCCATCTCTCTAGTCCCTTGGTGTTTTTAAAACTCAGGGTCTCAAGCATAATCAGCTGTTGAACTATTCACTGCTGAACTATACTTCTATTTCTCTCAATGTGTATTTAGAAGTAAAAGAATTCCTGGAAACTGGTAAAATATTAATAAAGAATATACAAAGCAAGGTGTGCTGGCACAAGCCTACAATCCTGAACGGAGGCAGAGGCAAGAGGATCATGAGTTCAATGAGAGACTGGGCTACATAGTGAAACCCTTTCTCAAAAAACAAAACAAACAAACAAACAAAATTAGCAGGTTGGGGAAACGGCTCAGTTGGTAACGCACACGTAGGGCAAGCCTCTGGACCTGAATGCAGATCTCCAGCACCCACATACAAGCAGGATGCGGCAGTACCCTGCTGTCTGTAACCAGAGTTCTGGGAATATGGGGGAAGGGGAACTGGAGACAGCAGATCCCTGGAGCTCACTGGCCTGCCAGCCTAGACAATTGGTGGAGCTCCAGTTTCAGTGAGACATTTCTCAAAAAATAAAGTGGAGGGCAATAAAGGACACTGACCTCTAGTCTCCACATGCACATATGCACACAGAACAGAAACATACACCACATATACACACAAAACACAAACAACAAAAACCATATAAAAGCTTTCTTCTGTCTAGGTATGGTGGTACATGACTGCAACTCCTTCACTTGACAGAGGCAGGAGGATCACAATTTAAGAGCCAGCCTGGAATATACAGCAGATTGCAAGCTAACTTAAACTGGCTACACTATATGATGTCTCAATAAATAATAAGTAAAATTTATTTTGTTTTTCTGCTCATTTTCAGATAAAGTACGATTCCTAGAACAATAATGACCAACTAGACAGATTTTTTTTTTCCTTTTTAAGATGTTTATTAGTTTATGCATTTGTGACAGGGTCTCAAGTATCCCGTTCTGGCCTCAAATTCATCACATAAGCCCAAGTTGGCCTTAAACTTCTAATCTTCCTGCCTCTAGCACCAAGCACCGAGATTACAGACATCACCACCACGATGTGTTGGAGACAAATCCAGGGCTGTTGTGTACATGCCATCGCTCTACCCACTGAGCTACACTCTAAGCCTCCCCACTCCCGTTTCAGACAGGGTTTTCTGTATTTCCCAATCTAGTCTTGAACTTGCATTCCTCTTGAAGCATCAGCCTCCCAGGTAACTGGGATTATAGGCGTGGACCATTTGTGTCATGTTCAAAACACTGATCTTTGAGGACCAATTTAAAATTCTTATGGATTTAGAAAAAACAAACAGACACGGTAGTTTTTATTTTGTGTGTGGAGCTTTCTTTTTTAAAGATTTATTTTTATGTATGTAGGTTTTTTTATTCTATTTACTTATTTTGTGTGTATGAGTATTTTACATTCCTGCTGTCCAGAGAGCCCACTGGACCCTCTGAAACTGGAGTTGTGTTTAGTTGTCAGTCACAATGTGGGTGCTAGGAATCAAACCCAGGTCTTTTGGAAGCACAGTCAGTACTCTTCACTGCTGACCTTCGTGAGTTGTTTTTTCCGGGGTGGGGGGTTGTTTTTGTTTATTTTTTAGAAGAGGCCCCACTCTGTAGCACAGGCTGGCTTTGCACTCACTACAGCTCGTCCAGGCTGCCTCAACACCCACAGGACTCTTCCTGTCTGTTTCTGGAGTTACAGAATTACAGGTCTGAGCCATCATGCTGGACTGGACTTTAAGACCCCAGCGTAAGTTTTGCTCTGGGTAGAAAAAAGCCGTAATACTGCACAATGATAATTCTGGGAAAGATCAGAAATTCTAAAGAAAACTACCTACTGATATTCTCTAATTTTTCTATCGATATTCCCTTATTTGATATTAATATTCTCTAATTTGCAGCACAGAATCCATCTGAGGGCATTCCAATACTCACTGACTGGCACGTTTGAGTTTCACACAGTATTAGCACACTACTGCTTGAGCAAAACTTTAAAAAGTAAGTTCATTAAAAATATTATTGGATCTATGTTAGTATCAGAAATATATTAAAGTAAAACCAACATAATGTTATTCAAGCTTGATGGTTTAATAAATAACACTGGCGGGAAATTTGGTTTCAACATAAACCATTTTTAGCAATTCTATGTTCTATTCAACAAAGTTTGATTTCAGATAGTCAAGCACACTCTTATTCCAAAAAGAAGGGTTGTTAGGCTAAGTAGGTGCCTCAGTGGATAAGAACAGTTATGCATAAGCACGAAGACCTGAGTCTGGACCTCCAGCCCAGGTAGAAAGCTGAGTGTGGCCATGAGCCTGTACCCATACTACGGGAGTAAGTACCGAGGAGACGAGGCTGGGAGAAGGGAGAAACAGGAGATGGCTGGGGTTTGCTGGTGAGCTCCTGTGCAGAGAGACTGTCTGAAAGGAACAAGGCGGAGAGCTACAGAAGGGGACATCTGATATTTACACACACACACTATGCACATACAATTTCTTTAAAAGATGGCCTGTGATGGTGGTGACGGTAGTTTTGGGTACTAGAGATTGAACTCGGGGCCTTGTATATGCCAAGCAATGGGTTCTACTACTGAGAAACATCCCCAGCCCTTTTCTGTTTTGTTTAACCTAAATTATTTCTACTGTATCATAAGTTTTAAGCTCCTAATAAAATCTGACCAGCCTACCATATAAAACAGATTTGTCTACTTCAGAAAGAAGCACTGCATCTGACAGGAAGATCATAGCAAGCAATTCAACTCAATGTTAGGTTAGGTTTTATGAGAGACTATGGAAGAACATTCTTACCACAGAGGCTCAAACCACAAGCTCAACAACCAAGTTTTTTTTTAATTTATTTTTATTTCTCATGCAATGGTGTTTTGTCTGCATCTATGTCTGGATGAGGGTGTCGATCCTCTAGAACTAGAGTGACAGACAGTTGTGAGCTGGGAATTGAATGGAGGTTCTCTGGAAAAGCAGCCAGCATTCCCAACAGCTGAGCCATCTCTCCAGCCCTTTTTAAAAAAAATAATTTATTTAAAAATTTTTTATGAACATCTGTCTTTTGCCTGCATGCATGTCTGTGTGAGGGTGCTGGATACCCTGGAACTGGAGTAACAGACAGTTATGAGCTGCCATGTGGGTGCTGGGAATTGAACTCAGGTCCTGTGAAAAAGCAGCCTTTTAACCACTGAGCCATCTTTCCAGCCCCACCAACTAACTTTTTAAGCTAAATCTTGGCTCCTATTAGACTTTCATAAAATGGAACTTATTAGGAAGAAAAGCAATACTGAATTGAAGAGAAAAAAACTTGCAAAATCTGTTTTCAAATATATGAGAACATTTAAGATTAAATTTGCCAAAAGATGAGAAAAAGTAACAGAATTGTAAATTTGTAATAAATTTTGTTCTAAACATATTTCATAAGACTAGTACACTAACCTTGGGTTTATTAGGAACCTTTCCTAAATACTGGCCCACAAGGTCTTAAGAATAAAATATTTATCTTCTCATACAGCAAGTCTGTTTTATTTTGACAGAGTCTCATTTAGCCCAGATGGACTCTCAAAGGATGACTCTGACCTGCCTACACCTCCCAAACTCAGGATCACAGGCATGTGTGCCAGCACACCAGGTTATGCAGTGCTGCAGATGCACACGAGCACCCCACCAACTGAAGTACATCCCAC
This sequence comes from Cricetomys ansorgei, assembly GCA_026225945.1. Lineage (NCBI taxonomy): Eukaryota > Metazoa > Chordata > Mammalia > Rodentia > Nesomyidae > Cricetomys > Cricetomys ansorgei. The sequence continues at coordinate 1,080,296 of JAMJFZ010002087.1, read as the reverse complement.
ACAACCTCCTCGAATGTGTAGCCCTCATCACACACCTCGCCAAAGGAGCCAGACAGCAAACGTTTACCTTCAAACTGAGCTGCATTCTGCTTCATCATACACAGGCAGTCAGTATACACACACACAAGAAAAACGAGTTTATAAATAAAAGGACAAGTAAGAGAAGAAAACAAAATACCATGATTTAACAGGAAAATAAAACCACCAAATATCCTTTCAAAACAAAAGTGTCCACCAGGGAAACACTGAAGAGAAAATGTCATGATGAAATAGTTTTAAGACATGAAATGATCCCATGTAAGATCTTTGTTGTTGGACTCTGTTTTGTTTTTAGTTCAAAGACATGATTATTCCTTATTATTTGTGTTCTTTCTTTCTTATAACCACTCCCACTGGATCAGTAGAGCCATGTCAATTTCATTTTCTTTACAGTCTATTTTTCTTCCCGATTTTTCAAGAGTTCTAGAAAAAATCTGAAGGGTCATCAAGACTACTCTGCTTTCGAGGATAATCTAGAGCTAACTGTACCAGAAGGATGAACAGGTAAGCATACTTTTTGGAAATGAACTCTATCCCCTATAGCATGATACTTTAATTAGCACAAACATTTCCATTCACAATTTCCTTTTTTGCTTTTTCAGACAAGGCCCAGGATGGCCCGGAACTTGATATGTAGCTTAGGATAACCTTGCATTTCAAGTCTTCCTCCTACCACCTCCTGAGCGCTAGGCTTGTAAGTGTATCACTATACTCTGAGCTCTTGAGATATGGGGAATTTAACTCCGGGATTTCTGCATGTTAGGCAAGCACCCTACCAACTGAACCAGATCCCCAGTACAATTTGTAATTTTAAACAGTGAAAGTGAAAATTAAAACCCCAAAAGAGGAAGGTACTTTGAAGATGTACTCATTAACTAAAATTGCTCAAACATAAATTCAACTGTCAAGCCTAAAATAACATGCAGAAAAGCTGTTGGCTACCACAGAGACTTTATTCCATACATGTCTTCTGGTGCTGTATCTGGTGTGTGGCACCATCCCCTCTAGAACATAGACCACACCTTGAAACTTTAACACGTAGAAATTATGTATGCTTGTGTGCATACTTGTTGTTAGTTTATATTCTGAACAAAATATGAGAAGAGGCCTAGAGCAGAAACGTTAAAATTATGGGGAAGCTGCAGGATAACTAGCTGCTCCATGGGCAAGAGTTTTAACTCTTCTGCTTTCAAACGTAAAATGTCTGGGGAAGAAATTTTTGCTTCAAGAGGTACATTAAATGACAAGGTAGGGGCTGATTTTAAAAGCCACTATAATTAATTAACACTTTCATTACACAATTAAAAAGAAACTAACGTAAGGGAGGTAGAATAAAGAAACTACGGACTGATGGAACAGATGCTATTTCTCAGGTAGAGTATAAAATGAACCAAATAGATTGTGTATGACGCATTGGCAAGTAATACAGTGATCTAGAAATACTAGTGTAAGGCCAGTAAGGTCAGGCAGGGTGGCACATACACACCTTTAATCCCAGCACTAGGTAGACAGAGGCAAGCAGATCTCCATGAGTTCTGGGCCAGCCAGGACTATATAATGAGATACTGCCTCAAAAAAACAACAACAACAAACCAGAAAAAGGGAAGACATTAGCATAAGATAGTTAAAGCCAGGAGTGACGGTACGTCTACCTGTAATTTCAGCAGTGAGAAGGCTGAGGCAGGAGGATTGTGAGTTGGGGGGGTCAGAGGCCAGACTGGGCGGCATAGCCAAACCCTGTCTTCAAAGACAAAAAACATCAAACAAACAAAAGAAAACAGTAATTACTGCATCTAGCTTTATATTCTTTCTCCTCCTCATCCCCTGTTGGTCACTAGCCTAGGACTTCAGGGATGTCTGAAACAGAACATATTTGAATTTCAACAAGATACTTCTTAATATTTCATAGACTATAAAGGTGATGGGCTGGGGACATAACTCAGTGGCCACATGGGGATGTAATTCACCTGCCTACCACGTAGGAGGATCTGGATTCAATCCCCGGTCAAGGAAGGTAGAGCAAGAAAAAAGAGGGGAAAAAAGAGAAAGGAAGGAAGGGAAGAGAAGGAAGAGGGAAAGAGAAGGGTGGGTCAGATGGTCTCATACAGTCCTACCCTTATATGTTTTACAAGCAACCTAAAAATGAAAATACAGTCATCATGTTTATCAAATTCATCAATAATATGAAAATATGAGTAATGGTCAAGAAGCTAAAATACATTATCAAACTATTTTTTAAAAACCTCATAACCAACAGGATGATACCTACAAACAATGTAGTTTTCATTTATATTTAAAAAAAAATCAACTATGAGAAGTCTAGGCTATATATAGCTCAGTGTAAAATGCTCACACTTGCCTAATACATGAGGCCCTAGGCTCAATTCCCAATACTAGGGAAGAGGGGGAATCAACTATGCCTTAGACTTTAAGACAACTGGCTGGGGATATAGGTCAGTTGATGGAGTGCTTAGCTAACATGTATAAAGCCCCAGCAGTACATAAACTGGGCACGACAGTACACGCCTGCAGTACCAACACTAAAGAGGTAGAGGCAGGAAGATCAGAAGTTTGAGGTCATCTTTGGGTCCAATGTGGTGGCTCCTGCCTTTAATCTCAACACTCAGAAGACAGTCAGATCTCTCAGAGTTCAAGACCAGCCTGGTCTGCATAGCAAGTTCCAGGTCAGCCAGGACTATAAAGAGATCCTGTCTTAAAAAAATAAAAATAAATTTATAAAAAGTAGGGTTTTTTTTTTTGTTTTTTGTTTTTAGCTGAGGTCACCTTCAGCTAAATAGTGTTTTTAAGGTGACCCTAGGTTTCAGAAGACCTTGTCTCAATAAAGTCAACAAATGAACAAATAAAAGACTAAGAGACTGCAGGATGGATCAACTGGTGAAAATACTTGCTGTTCAGGCCTGATTACCTGCATTCAATGCCCAGAACCCATGCAGAGGTGGAGAGATAGCTCCTTCCTCAAAGTTGTGCTCTGATCTCCACACACATGCCATGGCATGAATGTGCACATGCCCTCCGCCCCACATACTAATAAATAAAATATATAAGGTCAAATTGAAGAGGAGGAGGAGGAGCAGGAGGAAGAGAAGGAAGAAGAGGAGGAGGAAGAGGAGGAAGAGGAGGAGGAAGAAGAGGAGGAGCAGGAGGAGGAGGAGGAGAAGCAGGAGGAGCAGGAGGAGCAGGAGGAGGAGGAGGAGGAGAAGCAGGAGGAGCAGGAGCAGGAGCAGGAGGAGCAGGAGGAGGAGGAGAAGCAGGAGGAGCAGGAGCAGGAGGAGCAGGAGGAGGAGGAGGAGAAGCAGGAGGAGGAGGAGCAGGAGAAGCAGGAGCAGGAGGAGCAGGAGCAGGAGCAGGAGGAGCAGGAGCAGGAGGAGGAGGAGGAGGAGGAGGAGAAGCAGGAGGAGCAGGAGCAGGAGGAGCAGGAGCAGGAGCAGGAGGAGGAGGAGAAGCAGGAGGAGGAGGAGCAGGAGAAGCAGGAGGAGGAGAAGCAGGAGGAGGAGAAGCAGGAGCAGGAGGAGATGGCTCAGGTGACAAAGCTCCTGCTAGACAAGCATTAGGACTCAGCTCTGCCCCTCAGTGCCCATTTAGAAGGCCTGGTATGGAGGCACGCCTCTAATATCTCAGCACTGAGAAAGCAGAGACAAGATTCCTGGAGCTCACTGGCTACTCAGTCTAGCCACTGATGATCCCCAGGCTCAGTGAGAGACTCAGTCTAAGGGAATAAGGGAGAAAGCGATAGAACAGGCACTCGGTGCCCTCCTCTGGCCTTTGTGCACACATCCTTACCACAGACACATGTGCATAACCACATACACACCACACATAAACAAAAAATTAAAATGATCATCTGTTAAGAATTTTTAATATGATTTTTTTTCACATATGAATGTAATTATTACCAAAGAAATCTATTTAGGAGAAAGCAACATTTAAAAATAAGGACATATCAGAGAAGCTTAAAAATTGTTGCTTTGGGGCTGGAAAGAGGGTCCAGTGGTTCAAAGCAACTGCTCTTACAGAGGACCCGGGTTTGAGGCCCAGCACCCGTATCAGGTAGCTTGCAGCTGCTTTATAACTCCAGTTCCAGGGGATCCACCAACTATCTCTGGTCTCTGCAGAAACCTGCACTCATATGGATACACCCACAGATACACACACAAACACATAATTAAAAGAAATCTTGAAGAAAACTGTTACTTTGACATGTATATGTATTTATTACTAATTATCTGTATGTATGATGTGTGTGCAGACACAAGTACCACAGCACACAGAGGTGGAGCACAAGCTCATTCTGCTGCCTCTTGGTGGGAGGTCTGAGAATGAACAAGGCCGTCAGGCTGCATGATTGGGCAGCAGGCACCGTCACCCTCGGAGCCATCTCACCAGCCCATCTTCAGCTTTTAAGGTAAAAGGGAGACTTTTTCATGAACTCACAGAAACATTTTCAAAAAACCAACCTGAAAAGAAGTTAACATTTAAAATATAGTAAAACATTTTTCGCTTCTAACAATTGCCTTGTTTTTCTCAAAGAAACGTAGTGTGTGTTTTCATGTCAGCACCTTTATCAAGGAATAGGGGCGATCATATTCCAGTCTGTCTCAAAGAAAAGAGTTGTCTTGTTAAACACGTGGAAGACCATGCTATTGGTTCCACCTAAAACTTCCTCGTAAGGAGAAGATGCCTCCTTATCAGGCCTAGATAGGAGATGGTGGCAACTTGGATGGCTGTCCTGGAACTCATTCTGTAGACAAGGCTGGCCTCGAACTCTCAGAGATCCCCCTGCCTCTGCCTCCGAAGTGCTGGGATTAAAGGTGTGCACCACCACCGCCAGTCAAAAACTCAGTTTTTAAAACATGTGCAAAGCAATCTCATGAGAACTTGAAAGCAGCTACATCCAGGCAGAGCTAGGGACTTTACTCAAGGCAAAAGAGTAGTGTTGAGAGTTGACTAAAAAATAACTTTTGCTTTGGTTAGAAGTTAGGAAAGGAAAAAGGACAAGATTAACAACATCAACATTTTAGCCCTTATAAGCAAAAGTATTTAAAAATTCTATAAATTATAAACTTTGATTCACTATAAAATTCAAGACAGAGTTAACCTCCTTGCTTCTCTCTGCCTCTATCAGACTTTCCTGACCCCCCAAAAGATTCCATTTAATCCAACAATTCATCGTCTCTACATCTATACCTGCTCAGTTCAGTATTAAGTAAGAAAAAAAATATCAATCTTGCTGACTAGAGCGACTTTAAATAGTCAAAACTTAACACTCTTAGCTAATTCTTTTTCTTCGCTTTTCTTTGAGACAGGGTCTTATGTTGCCCAGGCTGGACTTATACTGGCCACATAGCCAAGACTGATCTGGGCTCCGGCCTCCATTTCTCCGGTGACGGGATTACAGGTGTGTACCACAATGCCCAGACTTATGTAGTAATGGGGCTCATACATGCTAAACAAGCATTTTACCTACTGAGCTACATATCCAGGCCCCAATGTCTATCTTTCTGCCAGGTGGGAACGCTGCTCAAGGGAGAAAAAACATCTTGCATGTAAGAGCATTCAAGTCAAAGCCATCAGAAACTCTAGATTGAAGACTAAAACAAGGACTTTGTTCTCAAACTGATTTTTTTTGATGGGGGAGGGGAAGACTACTGTCTGGAAAATTGAAAATTCTTTGGAATGTTCAGTAGCAAATGCTCCCAGTTGAAATTCAATTGACCCCCAATTCAGTAGTTAATACTAAAGGGTAGATAATTGATGGGTCTCAACTTTTCTTCTCTTTTTTTTTTGTAGGGGTAATTTCTAGCCAAGGGAAAACACCTCAACTGGTTGCTGAAAAACAAAGGTTAATATAAAACCACATAGTCTAGGTTTTCTACATTAGTAGTAAGTTGAATACTCAAAAATAAGAGACTGGGTTATAACTCAGTGGTAGAGCACTTGCCTGGCATGCACAAAGCTCAGGTAAAAGTTTCACCACCTCCACCTCCAGCACCACCACACACACACACGCACACACACGCACACGCACACACACGCACAAGTGCTAAAAAGAGAAACGGAAAAATGTAATCTATGCATTAAGAAAGAAGCTATGAGTATGAGTCTAACTCATTGTTAAATGATGCACAATTATTAAATGAAGGGCAATGTCCTGTCCCTTTTGGTACAGAATTAAGAGCAAACTCTGTCCTGTCTCTTTTCTGGTAAGACTACTTCCTACAGCTGCCAAGCTTTTCTTTAGCTTCTTTTCTTTTCTTACAGTCATGTTAAATTTCGCAATCGCTTCCACTTACTTTACATCCCCCATGTTTAAAAACAAATTGCATTTTGAGTTCCTCAACCCTTGTCCTAAAATTCTATGACAGCTCTTTAGTTTCTAAGTCTGGATGCACAGAAAACACTAGAAATGATCCACTTCTTGAACTGTGAGTCTATTTTATTCACACCATTTAAAATATTAAGAGGGAACAGGGGATGTAGATCATTGGTCCAATGCTTGCCTAGCATGCACAAAGTCCTAGGTTCAATCCCCAGCACCACATAAACTGATAAACTGGGCATCAGAGTGAATGTCTGTATTCCCAACACTTGGGAGGCAGTGAATCAGAAATTCAAGGTTATGAGTTCAAAGTCAGTATGGGTTACATGACATTCTGCGTAAAACACACACACACACAGCTAAGAATGTAGCTAGATGATAGAGTGCTTGCCTAGCATGCACAAGGCCCTGTCAGTCCCTAGTACCACATAAACGGGATGTGGTGGCACGCATCTACAATCCCAGCGCTTCCCAGCACTTGGGAGGTGGACAAAGGAGGACCAGAAGTTCAAGGTCATCCGCAACTACCTCAGTTTGAGGTGTACCTGGGCTACAAGAGACCTTGTTCCGATTAATAAACAAAAAAACCACAAGATAATTAAGACTAAGTTCAATCATCTGTTGGAGAACTCTTAATAAATGAAAGGGAAAGGCCACATCTATTTAAAGAAACTTTATTTGTTCATTGTTTGGAGTATCTATAGTTTCTACAGAAATCATATTGCTGAAAAAAGTCTGCACATCGCCACAAACCTATACTTCGGAGGAACCCTGAGAGAGCAAAATACCTTCTGCGAAGCAGAAACAAAGTTAGGAAAGTAGTAACACGGGAATCTGGGTAGGAGGTGCCTGGAGTAAACACCCAGCGAGCGCGCATAACAAGCGTTTCAGAGCAACATGGAAGTCCCTACGGGTCTCCACCTCGGACCGCCAAAATCCCAGGCCCGCAGCCTTGTGTTTTGGAAGAAATGAAACTTGGAAAGGGGAATACTGGAAAAAAAAAGAAAGAAAATCAGAGCGGCGTCCTGGTCACCAGTCTGCGGGCCACGGCCCCGAACCCTTCCCGGGCGAGCCAGCGCCGCGCCTCCGCCGGCTGCCCTCGCCCTCCGGACGACCGGAGCCATGCCTGCGGGCCGCCCGGCCGCTCGCACCCTCTCCCCGGAGTCACCGCTCGGCCTCTGCAGCCCACACTTGGTGACCCCGGCCGGCCTCCACCCGCGCACGGCGCCCGCTGTCACCCACGCCCCCTGCAGCCGCGACCTCCGCCTTCCGCGGAGCCGAGCCCCCGCCCCACTTTCGGGGGTCGCGCGCCTGCAGCCTAGTGCCCGTCCCCCTCCTCCTCCAAGAGCCCGCCGTCGGGCCTCCCGGGACTCGGCCCCGCGGGCAGCGGCCCCGCGGCAGCGGCCCCGTCCTCGCCACGCCCTGCGCCCCCCGGGGCTACTTACCCCAAGTTCTCCCCACTTTAGTCCTCCGGCCCCGCCTTCCTCCAAAAGGAAGGAGGCGGGAGAAGAGAAGAGGGCGGCACTCCGCAAGGTAAAGGCGATCTCCCACTAGCGCTCATGGCCGCCAATTGTGGCTTCCTCCTCTCCTATTGGCTGTCCTAGCCTAAGCCCCACCCTCTTCCTCAGACAGGCCCGGCCGCCGCCTCAGCGCCCCCGTCCAACACGGACTGGGAGGGGAGACCCCGGCCGGGACCCGGGCCCGGCCGCGGCGGAAGGGGAGACTCCTGCCGGGCCACGGACTAGCTGACGCGAACAGGACTCACCCGCTGGCAGCTCCGGCGCCTCCCGCCCGCCCGCGCTCGGTCCCACAATCTGCCTCCTGCTCCTCCTTTCCCCCCTCGGCGGAGCAGACACTTTCCTCCCGTCCGGCCAGGCGTGCTCACTTCTCGCGAGAAGTTGGGGGTGAGGGCGCGATTCGTGGGGGCTGAGTTGGACCGGGCCCTGGGGGCGGGGCTTGCGGCGAGCGCGGCGTGAGTGGAAGGCCGGGCGGGCGCTGTGCACACGACTCGCACGTGCTCGGCTGCGAGCTCGGGGCGTCTGGGTGGGCGATCCCGCGGCGAGGCGAGGGTAGGGAGTGGGCCGCGGCCGCGGCTGGCCGCGAGGGCGGGCTGTGGGGTGTCGGCTGCATGCCGTGGGGTGGGGGGTGGTGCTGAGAGGCCGACCCCAGGGACTGCCGGAAACCAGGCGCTCGGCCTCCAGCCGGGGTGCACGGGAGGGTCGGACACAGGGGTGTTTCCCCACGCGTGTGCTCAGGACGGGATGTGGGCGGTGCAGCCAAGACGTCCGGGTGTGAGCCGCCTTGTCGGGTCGGAAACTGTATGTATGTATGTATATACGCACACACACACATACATATACACATATATATAGACACAGTCTTCACATATATATGCACACATACAGTCTTCACATATATATACACACATACAGTCTTCATATATATAGACACATACAGTCTTCACATATATATACGCACATACAGTCTTCATATATATAGACACATACAGTCTTCACATATATATACACACATAGTCTTCACATATATAGACACGTACAGTCTTCACATATATATACACACATACAGTCTTCACATATATATACGCACGTACAGTCTTCATGTACATATATATGCACATAGTCTTCATATATATATATAGACACATACAGTCTTCATATATATAGACACATGCAGTCTTCATATATATATACACACACTTACAGTCTTCATATATATATACACACACTTAAATACAGTCTTCATATATATACACACACATACAGTCTTCATATATATATAGACACAGTCTTCATATATATAGACACATACAGTCTTCATATACATAGACACATACAGTCTTCATATATATATATACACACATACAGTCTTCATATATATACACGCATACAGTCTTCATATATAGAGAGACACATACAGTCTTCATATATATACACACATACAGTCTTCATATATAGACACATACATACAGTCTTCATATATACATACACACATATATTCAGTCTTCAGTGTCTCATTAACGTCAAAGTCATTGGAAAAAGCAATCCACCTGCTCAACAATGTCAGCAGCTCTTCTACAACACCCAGTGCCTATGGGTGAGGTTTCCCTGAGACTATCCGTTGGGCCAGCTATCCCATTTTACTCACGTATGTAATGACACACTGAGATATTTGACACTTGTGTCTACGAAGGAAAGGACTGAAGATATCTGAGCCAGTGAAGTGCTTATCCTGCAAGGACCTAAGTTCCATCCCCAGAACCCACGCTGAACGTGTGCTCACCAACCTAGCCTACTTTGTAAGTTCCGGGCCAGTGAGAAACCCTATGGTAAACAAATGAACAACGAAGATAAGGAGGGCAGTTCTGCGGAACCACACACAGAGACGATGAAGCGCTGTAGGACTGCAAGTGTAGCTCACTGGGAAGCTTTGGGTTGGAGTCTGCACAGCATGGCAAAAAAAATAATAATAATTAAATGTGTATTTATTACCCAGCAAGTATTTTACCAAAACGCCAACAGCACACACTATGTAAAAAACAAACACCATCCTAGTCATGTGGAGAAGGGCAGATAAATCCAGTCCTTCTCAGACTTTTTTTTTTAGGGTTAAGGGGGAAATAGGTCATAAATCAGTAAGTACCCTTCAGAAGTGATGAGTGCTTCAGGATATTGAGACAGAAAGCAACTCCAAGAGGGGAAGAAACTACTGTTAGTGTTGACAAAAGACCTCTTGAGAAAGAAAAAGAAATAAATAAAAATTTTTGAGATGGGTCTTGCTATATAGCCAACTGTTCTGGAACTCATTTTCCTGCTTCAGCCTCCTCCTAAGGACTTAAATTAACTACTGAGCCACTTGTTTTGCCTCAATGTTTGACTACCTGGTGCCTGCCTGTGGAGGCCACAAGAGAAAGCACACATCCCTGAAACTAGAGTTGCTGAACGGTGCTGGGAATAGAACCTGGTCCTCTGGAAGAGCAGCCAGTCCTCTTAACTGCTGAGACATCTCTCCAGCCTGAGGAATTATTAATGAGACAACCTTGAGAAGATTTTCAGGAGAACATCAAATGTAAAAGCTACATTAAAAAATTATGAGTTTGGTATTGTAGCATGTGCCTTTACTTAGAAGGAAGAGGCAGGAGGATCTCTGTGAGTCTGAGACTAGCCTGGGATACACATGAACACACAAATTACATGGTTAAGATGGTAATTTTTGCATGTTTTATTATGAATAAAAATTGAACAGATTAGAGTTGACAAGGGATTTCAGGTGACTAGGTGTGTTTTCTTATTTATAATTAACAGTAGCATCACCGTGGCCATAGCCTCTGTCCAGTGTATGGCCGTATAGAGTAGGATGGGAGATCAGGGATGGAATCTCTGTTCTCCTTTTGAAGCCTTTTCTCTCCTCAGTGCTAGGTACTGAACCCAGGGCCTTACACTCCAGCACTGAGCTAAATCCCAACACCCAGCATGCGTGCGCACACACTCACACACATACCCTGTTTGAGACAGGCTCTGGCTATCTAGGTGACCTGGAATGCACACTCTTCCTGCCTTGCTTCTGTCCAGAGTGCTAGGATTACAGGTGTAACTCACCAGACCTGGCCCTTTTGCAGCTTTTGTTACTTAGCTTTCTAAACTTCCTGTCTGTGATCTTATCTAGCCTCTTAGAATCCTTTGAATGGTATAGGAATCCAGGTGACTTCTCCCTAGATAGCAAAAGTGTAGCGGAGAGTTTTAAACAATACTATCATTCTTGTAAATTGAGAAATGAGAGAATGTTAGCTTCCAAGCTGTTCTCTTCTAAAGACTTCTGTAGTAGAAACTGACCTTCATTGTATAAGGGAAACTGTAATGGAGATGACATCACAAATCAAAGGCATTCTACAAGTTTACTGAACCACTTGGACATATAATAGCTAACATTTATGAATCTTGCATTCCGTGCCCTATCTAAATATTTCGTGTATTCATTATTTTTCCTCAGTTTTATATCATTAAGCTATAACTCCGTCGAACTGCATGTTGATGTCTCCAGTTGTCCACTTAACAAATCCATGAAGATGTCCACTAGGACTCTTACACTTACTACGTCCGAAACAGAATCCCTCCTTTCTCTCCCACACACGCCTTTCTCCCAATGTTAGTGTAAAAATAAATCACTGTTCTTCTTTCTCTTTAACTTGTATTAATTATTAGTGTGTATGTATGTCCACTACAGGCTTGTGACTTCAGAGCACATCTCGTCAATTCTACCCTTCTACCATGTGGGGCTTGGGGCTCAAACTGAAGTCATTAGGCTTGGCAGCAAGCACCCTTACCTAACAAGCCGTTTCATTGGCCCTCTTTCTTTGTTTTTGAGACAGTCTTATGTATCCTAGGCTGACCCCGAACTTACCAGGTAGCCAAGGAGTACCTTGATTGAAGATCTGATCCTCCTGTCTCTGTCTCTGGACTGCTGGTGAGAACACTGCCATCCTATGCATCAGAAGACGGAACGGGATGGTGTCTTCTAAGACACCTTTCTAGTGCTAAACTCTAGAGTGCCAAGGAACTAACTGATAGCAATCATTCTTACCCTGAGGAAACGTCACTTTAAGATGGACCCAGGAACTACTGCAGTAAGCTTGGGGCCTTCCAAACTAACCTTGACAACTAAGAACAGCTACCTGCCAGGTAGGCCCTCATTTTTAAGCAGCCAATTACTTATTTATGACACTTTCTCATTCCAGAATATTTTCATTGCCCAAAAATAGAGCCCTAGTGGCCTTATAGTCACTAATAGTCACTTCTTATTCAGCCCCACCAATTCCTGGCAACCACTAGTCTACTTTCTGTCTCCGTTTACCTTTTGATCACTTTTTATATGTGAATCAAATCTTGTAATAAGTGGCTTTTTGCAGCTGGCTTCTCTTTACGTAGTATTTTGAAAGTTCATATGATAGTGTATCTTGGTATTTCATGTATTTAATGACTGAATAAAATTCCACTGAATGGACACACTATACTGTGATTATTCATTCATTCCCTAGACGATAGACTTTGGGGTTACTCGCATTTTGGGCCCATTATGAATGCTGCTTTGAACATTCATACACAACTTACTATGTTTGCTTCCAATACCTAGGAGTACAGTTGCTGGGTCATATGATAGGTCTGTATTTTTGGTGGTTTGAATGAGAATGGCCCCCATAGGCTCAGATGTTTGAATACTTGGCCCCAGTTGGTGGAACTGTTTGAGCAGGATTAGAACATGGCCTTGTCAGAGGAGATGTGTGCCTGGGGGCAGGCCTTGAGCTTTCAAAAGCTCATACCATTTCCAGTTAGCTTTCTGTGCCTTGTACTTGGGGATCAAGATGTGAGCTCTCAGCTACTGCTCCAGCACCATGCTGCTTGATTGCGGTCATGCTCCTCCCTGTGGTGGGGATCATGGACTCTCTCTGGAACCATGAGGCCATTCAAAACTTTCTTTTATAAATTTTAGAAGTTATCTTAAACACCATTGCCTTGCCCATAGTGTTTTGTCACAGCAATTGAGAAGCATTCTAGACTATTTTAACTTTAAAAAGATTTATTTTTTATTATTTTTATGTATATGAGTGTTTTTCTGTATGTATGTCTGTGCATCATCAGTGCCTAAGGAGGCCAGAAGAGGGATCCTAGGATCCCCTAGAACTGGAGTTACAGAAGGTTGTGAACTACCATGTGGGTGCTGGGAATTTAATCCATGGCCTCTGGAAGAGCAATCAGTATTCTTAGTGGATGAGTCAACTGTCCAACCCGTGTATTTTAACTTTTTAATTGCTTGTTTCAAATATTTGAACCTATGGGGGCCATTCCTATTCAAACTACAAGGGGAAAGCACCTTTACCCACTGGTCCTCAATCTCTGCGTTTTTACATTGTATTTTTTCATTCGTCTGTGTGTGTGTGTGTGTGTATGTATGCGTGTGTGCACATGTATGTGTGTGCGTGCGTGTGTATATGTGTGTGTGTCTGTATGTGATGTATGTATGTGTGTATGTATGTATGTATGTGATGTATGTATGTATGTGATGTGTGTATGTATGTATGTGTGTGTACGTATGTGTGTGTATGTGCATGTATGTGTGTGTATGTATGCATGTGTGCACATGTATGTGTGTGTGCGTGCGTGTGTGTATGTATGTATGTGATGTATGTGTGTGTATGTATGTATGTATGTGTGTGATGTATGTGTGTATGTATGTATGTGTGTGTACGTATGTGTGTGTATGTGCATGTATGTGTGTGTATGTATGCGTGTGTGCACATGTATGTGTGTGTGCGTGCGTGTGTGTATGTATGTATGTGATGTATGTGTGTGTATGTATGTATGTATGTATGTGATGTATGTGTGTGTATGTATGTATGTGTGTGTACGTATGTGTGTGTATGTGCATGTATGTGTGTGTATGTATGCGTGTGTGCACATGTATGTGTGTGTGCGTGCGTGTGTGTATGTATGTATGTGATGTATGTGTGTGTATGTATGTATGTATGTATGTGATGTATGTGTGTGTATGTATGTATGTGATGTATGTGTGTGCATGTATGTGTGTGTATGTGCATGTATGTGTGTGTATGTATGCGTGTGTGCACATGTATGTGTGCGTGCGTGTGTATATGTGTGCGTGTATGTATGTATGTGATGTATGTGTGTGTATGTATGTATGTGTATGTGTGTGTATGTGATGTATGTATGTGTGTGTGTGTATGTGTGTATGTGATGTATGTATGTGTATGTATGTGTGTGTGTGTGTGTGTATATGTATGTGTGTGTGTAGAGTAGCACTACAGCTTTCATGAAGGTCAGAGGACAAGTTGCAGGAGTTGATTTTCTCCCTCCACCAGGTGTGGTTGGTTCTGAGGATCAAATCGAATCAACAGGCTTGGCAGCAAGTGTCTTTACCCACTGAATGAACTAAGAAGCCAGTCACTGGCATTTGATGTTGTTGCTGATACGACAGTATTTTATACCTATGGCGCTGCAGTGTGCTAGCTGTTTCTTGTGTTTTACTTCACATGTATTCCACCGTTCTGTTGTCTTTTGTAATAGATTTTTTTCTATTTTACCTTTAAACTCTTTTGCCATTTCCATTTACTATGTACTCATTTTTAAGATTTATTTTTACTTAGCCATGTGTGGTGGGACACACCTTTAATCTCAGCGTTCAGGGCACAGAGGCAGGCATATCTTTGAGTTGGAGGCCAACCTAGTCTACAGAGTGAGTTCCAGGACAACCATGGCTACACAGAGAAATCCTGTCTCGAAAAACAAATGAAAGATTTATTTTACGTATGTCTGAGTGAGTATATACTATCTGGGTGTGGAGGTGTCTGCAGAGGCCAGAAGAAGTATCGGATCCCCTACAGCTAGAGTCAAAGGCAGTTGATGTGGGTGCAGGAAACCCAACTTGAATCCTTGGGAAGAGAGGGAACCATTCTTAATTACTGAGTGATCTGTCCGGCCCCTGTGGACTGTTTTTGTGTGGCTTTGTTGAGACATGGTCTCTCAAGTTACCTTTGGATGGACTTGAACACTATCTGCAGCAGACAATGATCTTGAACTCTTGGATCCTCCTACCTCTACCCCCCAAGAACTAAGATTATGGTCATGTGCTACCACTCCTGACTCTTGTGCTTCTTTTTTGAGATAGGCTGTGTTACCCAGAGTGACCGCCAACTCCTGAGTTCATGGCATCTTGCTTCTTCAGCTTCCCAAGTAATTGAGATTATAGGCATACACACATGGACACAATGTACTCTTTTCAATTACCTTCCTAGTTGCTTCCCTTCGTGGCTGTGTTTATTTATTTTTCTGGGTTTTTGGTACAAGGTTTTACTATATAAACCAAGGCTGGCCTCAAATTTGTGATCCTCTAACTTTATGTCCTAAGCATCTAAATGACAGCATTGTGTCCTGACCTCCAAAAGTTCACATCCTCACAAAATTATTTTACTCAATCCAAATCATGACTCATTTATGCATCTATTCAAAATTTCAAAATTCAGAGTCTTATCTAAATCATATAGACATATACTTTCAATGTGGATAGTCTCTGTAAGGCCCATGTGTTGAAAGATTGGCCCCCAGTACAATCTTGAAAGGTAGAAGTGACTAGATCAAGAGAGCTCCCACCTTATCAACAGCCCAGTCTCATGGTGAGATTCATAGCTGAATGGGCTGTTCAAGGGGAGGCGACTTCAGAACAAAGGAGGACTGTTTGGAGTAACTGGGTTACTGGGAACATGTCCTTGAAAAGTATGTTTGTTCTTTCCTTCCCTTTTCTTTCTATTTATTTTCAAACTATGTATGTGGTATATTGGGTGCACGTGTTCATGTGTTCATGTGCACATTTGTAAGCACATACGTGTGGAGGCCAAAGGTAGAGAGCAAGTATCTTCCTCAATTTCTCTTCATTGTATTTTGTGAGAACTGGCGCTCACTGAGAGTGCACTGGTTGGCTAGACTGGCTGGTCTGCAATCCTCAGACACCCCCTTAGCTCTGCCTCCTCAGTGTTGATACGTGCCACTGCCTCTGGATTCAGTCCTGGCTGTCAGGGTTGAACTCACATCCTCATGCTTGCTCTACCAACTGGGCCATATCCTCAGACTCTTCATTTTATTTAAGTGGTTTACAAAGTACCAGGTTTCTTATGGCTTTTAGTGTGTGAGACAGAGTCTCCTGATATAGCATTAGCTGGCTAGAACTTGCTATGTATGTAGAACAGGCTGACTTCAAACTCAGAAAGGTTTTCCTGCCTTTGCCTTCCAAGTGCTGGGATCATGGGTAAGTGTTGTCACACTTGACTAAGGGCTATGTTTTTCTCCCAACTCTCACTCTTTGCATCCTGCCTGCCATGAGATGAGCTGACTTCTTCACCACATGCTCCCACCATTGTGAGATTTTGCTTGGCTTGAGGGCCAGTCCAGCTAACCACAGACTCAATCCTTAGGTCAAAACAAAACAAAACAACACTTCTTTACATTGTCTACCTCAGGCACCCTGTCATTGCAGCAGAAACATGACCAACCCAAAGGATGTGAACCTTTGGAATGTACTTCAAACCAAGTCAAATTCCCAGCTGTGAACCTGAGTTTTCCAAGATGGAGCTTTTAATTTCCAAGACGGAGCATACAAAACAACAGGTTTCACTGTTCCTTCTTCCTTCCTTCCTTCCTTCCTTCCTTCCTTCCTTCCTTTTCTTTCTTTCTTTCTCTCTTTCTTCCTTCCTTCTTTCTTTCTTTCTCTTTTCTTTTTTTTTTTCTGTTTTTCAAAACAGGGTTTCTATGTAGCCCTGGTTGTCCTAGAACTCACTCTGTGGACTAGGCTGGCCTTGAACTCAGAGATCCACCTGCCTCTGCCTCTGGTGTGTGCCACCACCGCTTAATAACATTTTCATATGTGTTTATCATCATCTTTTCCTGTCTCCCTTCCCACTAGTCATTTCCACCTCCAATAGTAGTCCTGCTGTTTTCATGTCACTCATATGTCATCTGTGTGTTTATAGTTAAGTACAGGTTCTGCATACGAAAGAAAACATTTGATATTTGTCTTTCTTCCTCCCCCATATCCTCTCTTGTTCCCTCTGCCTCTTCCCTTCAGTTCCCTTGCTTCCCACAATGCATCTCTTACTTTCTTGTCATACATTTTTTTTAAGCCTGGATTCTGCATATGAAAGGAAGTGTGATCTTTTCTTTCTGAATCTGGTATATTTTGTTTAACATCATAATCTCAGTTCTACCCATTTTCATGAAAAATCACAATTTTATTCTTTTTTATGGCAGATTAAAATTCCATCATATATGTAAACCACACTTTCTTTATCCATTCATTTCTTATGTGCATCTAAGTTGAATCCATATTTCAGGCTTTTATAAATAAGTCCCCGGGGGCTGGAGAAACAGCTCAGCAATATAGGAGCACTGGCTGTTCTTCTAGAGGACCTGGCCTTGATTCCCAGCCCACACATGGTAGCTTACAATTGTCTGTAACTCCAGTTCCAGGGGATCCGATGCCCTCTTCTATAGGCACCAGGCACTCAAGTGGTACACAGACAAATATGCCATGCAGGCAAAAAACCTATATACATAAAATAAAGCAAAAATGAAAAATAAGTAGTTCCCCAATGCCCAGGAATGGAGCAGCTTACCTCAATCTTCTCAAGGTCAGCTCTTGAATAAGCTTGATTTTCTTCCTATTGACCTTCTCTTGAGTACTGGATTTTGAACAGTAAGAGGACAGACTTGGATCTGTCAACAAGTACTGTCAGAAGCTGTGCCATAATCACACTTCAAGTCCCCAGTGTGAATCATTTATGTCTGGGAAGGAATGGTGTCTAGAGAAGTCGTTCTCAGGTCCTGCCTGTCTGCATACCCACAGAACTTCTGTGCCTTTTTATTTCTTTGATTCTGCAGCTCTTGTCAGTTTAAGATGAACTATTTTCAACAGCAAGTGCATTTCTGCACATTTCCCTTGAGGTCTGTTCTCATGGAGTTCACTGTATTTGCATCCTGACAGCCTTGCTTTGCATAGCTTCTGCAAAAACCTTCACTGCTTCAGTTACTTATTTTTCTTAGCACTGTGACAAAATGTGTCATAAACACCTTAAAGCAGCGAAGATCCACTCTAGTTCATGATCTCAGGGATGTCAGTCCATCATGGGAGGGCAGAACAGAGCAGAACAGTTCACATAAAAAAAAGCCAGGTGTGGTGTCCCACAGGACAGGGAAAGACTGGGGGATTCCTGGGGTTTTCTGGCTAACCAGTGTTTCTACTGGATGAGCTTCAGGCCAGTAAGAGATCTTGTCTCAAAAAACAAGATGGGAGGCTCCTGAGGAATGACCTCAGAGGTTGACATCTGGCCTCCACACATGCAAGCACGCACACACACGTGTGTGCACCTGCATGAGTATGTGCATTGGGTACATCACAGGCATTCATTCACACTCACTCTCTGACCTTCACACACATGCAAACACACACAAACACACACGTTGCACCTGTATGAATGTGTGCAGTACATCACAGGCATTCACGCTCGCATGCGGGTACACGTATGTTTATAGGTCAGGTTGGCCTTGAGCTCACAAAGATCTGCCTCCCTCTGCCTCCAGAGTGCTGGGATTAAAGGTGTGCGCCACCAGGTCCAGCCCCCCAGCCGGAGTCTTTGTCTTGCTTTTTAACACTGTGGTTGGTTATAGTGCCACATGTGTGAAGTTTTTGCAATTGAAATGTGTTGAACTTCTTGGATGTGAAAATTTGTATTTTTTTTTAGCAAATTTGGGGTGTTTTCAGCAATTCTTTCTTCAGACCTTCTTTCTGACCTTTTTCTTTTCTCTCTTCCAACTGTGGCATATTTGATGACACCAGGAGCATCTGAGGTTCTTCTCATTTGCTTTTTATTTCATTGTTCCTCAAACCGTCTAGGTCATCTGGGCCCCAGGCTCCTGTTTCTTTTTCCTGTCCACCGACGCCTGTTGCTGAGCTCCTCTTCTGGTCTTCATCTGTTACCATGCTTCTCAAATCCAGAATTTCTATTTGTTTTGTTTATTTTTGTATTTGGGAGGAGGGACATTCGCCACGCTGCATGCGTGGCAGTCAGGTGACAACTTGCAGGAGTCTGTTTTCTTCTTCCGCTACATAGGTTCTGGGAATTGAACTCAGATCGTCAGGCTTGGTGGCAAGCATCATTACTTGTTGAGTCTTACTGGTTCAAGTTTCAGTCCAAGATCAGGGAATCCATTGCTTTTAGGCTTCTGGAGGGCAAGTAGCATATCACATGAGCTTGTGACATATTGAATTCACTTACCTGATGGCTGGAACACAAAAGAGCAGAACAGGAAGAGACTGGTACTCTATTCTCCACTTTAGGGACATACTCCTAACAACCAGATTCTTCCTCTCAACTTTTACCCTTCCAAATAGCCCCACTCTGTAGACTGAGCCTTTACTACACTGGCCTCTGAGAAATGTTGAAGGTTCAATTAGTGCAGAGTCCTTGTCTGGTAAATTTAGACAAACCTGATAAACATTTTATTTATTTATTTATTTATTTATTTATTTATTTATTTATTTAATTTTTGAGGCAGTGTTTCCCTGTGTAGCCCTGGCTGTCCTGGAATTTGCTCTATAGACCAAGCTGGCTTTAAACTCACAGAGAGCCTCCTGCCTCTATCTCCTGGGTGTTGGGATTAAAGTTGTGTACCACCATGCCTAGCTAATGTTTTTTTTTTTTTTTTAAATGTGGAATCCCATATTTTCTTTGCATGAAGTGTTTTCAAACATTCTATATTATTTCATGTTTATGCCCACTGAACTCACTGCTGAGTGAACTTGGTAATCAACTATTCACAGAGATTTCCTTAAGTGCCTAGAACCAATGAGTCAAGAGACCAAGAGGTCTTTGCCAAGGGACTCGGTGCTTGCTAAGGCATGCTTTCAACCTCCAGCCAGGCAGTTTATAATACTACTTCACTTCCTGCTTGGATAGAGCCTCAAGTTTAATCAATGGTAAGAAAGTAAGCACTCCTCTGGTCTTTCCTGACCACACACACACAGCCCTGTGCATACACATACCTAATGTATGTGTATGTTCTGACTCCCAGGAACACCTCAAGACTCCCCAAAGCCCCATACAGATACCACACTCCCTAACTTCTCCTCTTAAGCGTTTTAGTTGGCGTGTCCTTTGCCCCAGCTGTTATCTACCATCACAGAGTACCGCCACGTTAAACAGTTGCCTCTCATTGTTTAGACAAATGTCCCTGCCATATCCAGCATGGCTCCAGGTCAATGAGGAAAGGAAGAAAAGACAAACAAACGTTCAGAAAACCTGGAATTTGGTGGGCTGGGTTCTCTGATGAAGAAGCACAGCGTGTTTATTATATATGGTTCAACAGAGAGGCGGGTTTATTGTACACAGCTGAACAGGAGGCAGGCTGACACATGCAGACAATGTAGGAAGCAGGGTTTATGGTGTGAAACTGGGTAAGGAGGCAGGTGTGGCTAATCTCAGTAGGAACAATTGCTATAGAGGAGCACTCTTCAAATGGTAAATATCTGGGGGAGAAATCTTTGGTGGACATTTTCTGCACACACTATCAACATCTGTACATGGACCAGAGGAAGGCTTTGCCAATCTTCTGAGCCAGGATGGTGGAAGCTTTACCATTTTACCATGGGTCTGAGGCTGTGGGATCCTTGATGTGTCTGTACCCATGTAAACAACATATATTCCCTCTGGATTCCTCCACTCCTCAAAGTTCCCAAACAAAACCTGTTCTTTACAAGCTGCAAGTCAGACCAGATAAAGACAGCCTTCTCTCTTTCAGACTTCACATGTACTCGATTTCTCTGGTGTGCTGTGTTTGGATGGGAGGGTGCACAGGGCTGTTGGCATGAACCGGCAGCTGGCATGGTTATTGATCACTGCATTCTTTCGGGGCGACTCTACCAGCAGGGCTGGGTTCTGCTCCGTTCTGTTTGCCTTGCTGTCCGTATGCAAGAAGACGGCAGCTCCACTCTGGCTCGGCACAGTGCAGTTGTTATTGGAAATGAGGTGTACGTCTCTGGTGAGTCTGCATTGCCACCATTTGCCGAATGCTTCGAAGCTGGAGCTGAGTAGCTTAGTGCGTTTTTAGCCAAGGGAAACAACATGGAGCTGAAGATAGAAATGTGGCCGTGGGAGCTGCTATTTGGTGAAAACCTGGCTCAGGGGGATCCTTGCAATGAACACTGAAATCTTTAAGGTAGCCTTATGTACGATCTTCCAGGAAGCCATCAAATGTGTCAAACAATGAGTTTGCTGTCAAACAATGAGAAGCTTTGAAGGAACTTTGAGCCCACTCTGTACCTCTCATGGCTGCCGAGCTGCTGGCTCTCATTGTATCTGCTGCAGGATACTGGTTTTCAAGGCTCCTATAGAACTTGGAAGGAAGGAAGATGGAAAGAATAAGTTAAAATAAGAACTCTCTGTTCTCATTAAGATCTACCATTTTTCTTGCGTAAACACTCATGGATGCAAACCTTAGAATGATTTCCGAACTTTGTGCTTTATATTGTTGTTTTTGTTTTCATTTTTGGGGCAGGGTCTTGCTCTCTAGCTCAGGCTGGCTTAGAATTCACTATGTAGCCCAGGCTGGCCCGCTTGTTTAACAGTTTTCCTGTCAAGGACTCCTGAGTGCTGGAATTACAGGTATGAGCCGCCACACCCGGCTAAATTTCCAAAGTTCTGAAAAAGCCAATCGTTACAGGACAAGCAAGATGGCTCAGCAGGTAGAGGCACTTGCCCTGCGAGCCTGATGATCTGAGCTACGGCCTCAAAACTCACAACTGCCATATGTGCGCCATGGCATGTACTCCCCTGCCAAAAACGATATTTTATTTTTAATTTAAAAGCTGATCCTGACAATTTGTTTATTATCCTTCCATAGATTTTTTTAGAGGTTCTTTCCTTTTCTTTCTTTGATTTTTATTTATTTATTTTGCTTTTTCGAGACAAGGTTTCTCTGTTGTAACTCTGGCTGTGTCCCGGAACTCACTCCGTAGACCAGGCTAGCTTCGAACTCACAGAAATCCGCCTGCTTCTGCCTCCCGAGTGCTGGGATTAAAGGTGTGCGCCACCACTTCCATAGATTTTTTTTTTTAGAGATTCTTAATCCACCATTTTTGCTAGTGCTGCTGCTTCCAGTTGTCTTCTTATTTTCTTCTTCCAATTTATGTCACATTTATTTATTGGGAGAGGGCAGGGAGCTCATGTGCCACAGTGCATGTGTGGACATCAGAGGACAACTTTTGAGAGTTAGCTCTCTCTCCACAATGTGGGTCATGGGGATCAAACATATATATGACTTGTGTCTGTGTCTATACACACACATACATACATACTCACCCACACATACATATGTAAAGGAGACTTATTGGAATGACTTATAGGCTGTGGTCCAATAACTGTCCTCTGATGGAAAGTCCAAGAATCTAATAGTTGTTCAGCCCACGAGGCTGGATGTCTCAGCTTGTCTTCAGAATGTGTTAGAATCTCGAAGAAATAGGTCCTGATGTCTGAGGAGCAGGATAAACTTGTCATTGAGAGTAAAGGCAAGCAGTCAAAAAGAAAACAAAACAAAAAAACAAAACTTCCTTCTTCCTTGTCCTTTACGTAGGCTGCCACCAAAAAGTGTAGCCCAGAACAAAGGTGGGTCTCCCCACCTCAAAGGATCTGATCAAGAAAATCCCTCACAGGTGTGCCTAGATACGTGGGTTTTAGTTAAGTTCTGATATAGTCAAGTTGATAACCAAAAATAGCCATCACACCACCTGACCACACCCTCCCATCTGTTTTTAGGTTACATCTTTTACTGTCAACACTGCTGTCTGTCTTTCCCAGACACTCAGCAGCAGCAGTCCTGCAGAGGTTAGCAAGCCTTCCCTGTGGAGTGTATCTGGGATCCTGGGATCCGCACTGTCCTTGCCACCACCCTCACCTGAGCCACTGCTCTCAAGCCACCTTCCCTTCCCTCAGACTGCCTCTGGTGCTTGTTATGGGTCCCTGTGGTTTGAGTACATCACAAAGTTTCCTGTACGTGAATCTTGGTCCTCAGCGGGTGGTGAAGGCGGTGGAACTCAAGACGAAGGGCCCTAAAGGAAGGTTGTTAGGTCATTGGGGGCACCACCCTTGTAAGAGAGTAATATGCTGACCCTACCTAGCTAGACCCTGTGTACCCCGATTTCCCTCAGGTTGCTGCTCAGTGACACCCTGCTGCTGACTTCACATCTCAGCCCCCATTTGCTTTGTCCAGCTTCATTAGTCCTGGCACCTACACTGTCTGACACGGCGTGCTTGCTAATGTTCACCTGTCTGCTCACATCAGAAGCTGAGCCCCTGAAGACGGAGACTGCGGTTTTGTTTGTCTCTACCTGGAATTCTGGCCTCAGGACAGGAGGAATCGTGCTGTACTACTCCAGGCTCTCCAGGTAGGCAGAAAGTAAGGAAGCACAGAACTTCATGATAGTTGCATGGAACTTGAGACAAGGAAGAAGAGAACTCCAGATCTCGCAGAGTCCAGTAAAGAACGCTCAGAGCAGTTCCCAGAGGACAGAGATTAAGGTATTCATAAAAGGAAAGCTATAAGAGAGAGTCGTAAATGAGGAAGAAGCTCCTAGGTGAGAGCCATGTTTCGGATAAATTTTCATGGTGAAAACAGAATTCAGCTGGGATCAGGAAAACACGAAGTTCTAATTGCTTTTCCTGATCATGGAGCCTCTGATCCCTCCTGCTGCTGGTGGTAGCATACGGTTTCACAAACTGAGTTTGTTGATGGCTCTTTTTTTTTTTTTTTTTTTTGCTTGTGTGAAGCCCAAGTAGGTCTTGTATTTGAGGTCTATGATGAAGGGCATATGTTTCCCCATAGAGCTGGTGAGAAAAATCGCCAAACTGCCAAAATGTTTCAACTGGAGATTCTTCCCACTGGCCCAGGACCCCTGCTGTTGTAGAAGCCACAGCTTAGAGCCAAAAAGCCACTTAATTAAACTGAACAGTTTTTTTTTTCTTCTTTTCCGCAAACCTGACTACAAGCAGTCCAGACACTGGTGATGGTGATGAGAACTCCACCCAGGAGGGAACCCTTCCTGAAGACAAGGACTAGTTTTTCCTGCAAACCAGACTCTATCTTAAAATCTAGAAGTGTTTCCTCAGGGTCAGCACACAGAAGCTGTCCTCCAGAAGTGGCCAAGGTTGTATCTCGTGGTGACAGCTGAACTTGGCACTGTAAGAGTCATCCAGGTGGTTCTGGTTTTGAAGGCATGAAGGGGTCTTTGGAGAGCTGCTGAGGCTTGACTATGAGAGACCAGGAGAGGCCACTGGTGAGGGTGCAGCCTCCATAGCTGTTGAAGGCCCAGATGAAGGGGTCCTGTTAAGAAGTTGAGGCTTGGCACCATGAAGACTAGACTCTCTTATTTGATCTGTATATGTAGAAAGTTGTAGATCAATTTATATATGTAGAAATATGTAAAAATATATAGAAATATGTAGATCAAACGAACAAAAGTCTAGCTTGAGCAATAAAAAGTTACAGCCCCTCGATTAATTCCCAGACCTGAGCCAGTTTATAGACCCAGACTCCTTGTATGATGGAGAGTCCCTGACACTAACAAAAATTTACACTTTTGATCTTTTTTTCCAGTTTTCATCAGAAAAACCTATGACCTTTTACCAGGGTAACTATACTTTGAGGAAGAGGTAATAAGAAGACCTTTAGAGAATACTGTACACTATTTCTGAGGTGACACTAATTCTAGGAGGAACAAAATGTCACTGTGGCCCAGCAGTCAGTGTTAGGGCTTATGGAGGTCTGGTGGTCAATGGAGTTTTAGGACAGATATATAATTCACTGGGTAATCAGTGGATCTCTAAGATGGCCTTCCGGCTATCCCCCTCCCCCCCATTTTGGGAATGTGTAATTGAATAGATATTCTTAGCAGCTGGCAGGTCAGGTTTCCTGACCTGTAAAGTGAGGACTGTTATGGTGGGGAAGACGAGTGGACAAATTAGGGATGTAATCCAGTGATAAAGCACACACTCAGTCCCCAGACACACGCACACGCACACGCACACACACCCCGGATGGAAGCTGCAAGAACTGCTTTAGTTTTGAAAAATAGCACATCTCAAAAAGTCAAAAAACAAACAAACAAACAAACAAACAAAAAAAAAACCAAAGGGAAGGAAAATAGGCTGTGGAGATGGGTCAGTGGTTAGGAGCACTGACTGCTCTTCCAGAGGTCCTGAGTTCAATTCCCCACAACCAGTTAAAAAAAAAAAAAAAAAAAAAAAAAAAAGTAAATCAAACTCCTAGAAGGATTTATAAATTGGTACTGTC